>CM053742.1:106832108-106853143 GCA_028658305.1 Pachyuromys duprasi | reverse complement strand
TTATTTTTATTTATGTGTTTTTATATGTTCTATGATGTTTGTATGGTAGTTGATTTCCATAAAGATTAAAAATGTGTCTTTAATGCTAAGTATTCTACCTCATACTCTTTCTACCTCTCTATCCTTTGCCTCACCCCACTTAGTCTTTTGTGGTCCATTTTTCGCCAGTCCTCCTTTGGATTAATGCTGTGAAACTGACCTCCCTATAAAAAGCCTTATAGAGATTCAATGCAATCTTCACAAAAATTACTTTACCACTATTTTTTACAGTATTCACTACCTCTATTCATTGGGAAATTTCAATTAAAACTACTCTGAGACTTCATTTTACCATAGCCAAAATGACTAAGAAAAAAGAAGAAGAATTAATAACAAATGATGGTGTGTGTAAAACTATGAAAAGGGGAACATTTACTCAGTGTTAATGAAAGTATAAACTAGTGTAGCCACTATGGAAATACTTCTGAAGGATCCTCAAAACAACAATAAAACCTAGAAATATATCTACCAGATCTAGCTATACCACTCCTTGACCTATATCTTACCACTCTATATCTTACTATACAGACACTTGATTATTCAAGATCAGGAAACGTAAGCAGCCTAAATTTCCATTAACTAATGACTGAATAAGGAAAATGTGGCAAAATACACCATCTAATACCATTCAGTTATTAATAAAACTGAAATTATAAGGTTTGAACTGAAACTTATCATTCAGATTGAGGTAACCTAGACTCAGAAAGAAAAGAATCACAAATTCTCTCCCATATGTGGATACTTCTTTTGTACCTTTACACTACGTATTAAAATTAAATTAGACCATAAAAGTCTGAAAGCCAGCAGACATGGATAGGCTATCAATGGAGTGGAGACTGCAAATAGTATAAAGGTGGGATGGAGGATAATAGGATATCTTAAATTTGCATTTAACTAGTGGCTAAACATGCTGAGAACTTTTAAAAGTGTTTGTTCACCATTTGGATTTCTTCTTTTAAGATTTTCTATTGCTTATTTGTTTAATGATTAGTTTTAGTTCTTTATAAATTCTAATCACTATTCTTCTGTAGGACAAATATTAGATGACATTTTTCTTCTCTTTTCTGGGCTGCCTTCATTCACTTTACTGATTCCTTTGCAGAACAAAGGTTTAGTTTCATGAGATTCCATTTGTTAATTGTTGATCATAAGTTCTAAATTTATTTTACAAACAAAGAACAATATGTATTATTTTATGGTCTGTTTCTGCACAAACACAATCAATGGCTGTCTGAGCTAAAGTACCAAAATTGAAAAAGAAATATCTTGAGTGGGCAAACAGTTGTTTCTTTCATTCTAAATATTATGCCACATTTCTGAAATCCTCCATGTTCTGTGTCTAAAGTATGTGGTGTCTTCAGTAATAGGATCTTACCTTCAAGTTCTGAGAATCAAGTAAGGACAATGGCAATAGCTTATATTGTTTTGAGGGGGTCTCATGGATGACCAAGAATTTGAATGGAAGTTTTCATATGTGCTTTTTGGTATTTGGTTAGATGTGATAGGATCTTGGGGACCCATTCAAAGATGGTGGCCCCAGGAGGGAGCACAACAGGATCTGCACAATGACCAGCAGACAGAACTCTTGATCCTAAAACATCAGCAACCAGTTTTTCCCAAGTGAGAGGATACCCCACAGTATGGGATTCAATCAGCTTCAACTTACCCAGTTAAACAGCAAAAGAGGTCTCGATTCCACCAGGTGCCTGGTCACCAGCCTAGAGCCACATGCAGGAGTGCTCTGATCACAGTCCCAGACTGAACTGTGGGCCCCACAACACAAGAGACTGGGATTTCCAGTCGAGAGAAAACCCCACGATGCAGGAAACGATCGGGACCAACCACTTTTTTTTTTTTACTGAGATATTTTATTTTATGAGAATTTCATACATGGGTATAATAAGTTTTGATCAAATCCACAATTCCCCTATCAAATTTTCCTGTACCCACCACCGTTCTTTCCCAACTTTATAATCCCAGTGAGTTATTTTGTCTGCTTGTGTGTAGGACTGTGTACTAGAGCATGGGTTGCCTCTGGAGCCACATACCTAAAGAAAACTGACTCTCCTTTTCTAGGAAGCCATCACTTGCGAAATAGCTCTATAGCTAGTGCCAGGACTTCATGGGCCACACAAAATCAGGGCAGCTAAAATCTCAGCACAATAGAGGGACTGATCTTAGGTCACCCATACAATCCCTGGAAAAGACCTGGGGCCTGGTGGGCACCCAACAGCAAGCCCAGAGCCAGAGCCACAGGTACCAGCACGGAGTCCTGCCTTGGGCACCTAACTGCCTCAGATAGAACTGTGGCCACCAGGGCTCCAGAGACTGAATTTCTCTGTGGGGTGATCCACAGAGAGGGGAACTGCAGGTTTGACCTCAGAGCACTCAGCCGACAGCCCCCAACCCGAAAAGTTCTCGGGAAAAGTTACAGTTTGGGCAGATGCCCAGGTGCCCAATCATCAGCAAGGCTGAGCCATACTTGCCTGTGCCTGAGGGTTCCACTTGCCATTCCAGAAAGAATTGCAGTCCCCAAAGCACAGTCTGGGAATCCCTTCTGGGAGGAAACCCTACAGTGGAGGGATCATCAGGTCCAACCCTCAGGACACCAAGTTCTAGAAGGCTTTCTGGGTTCACGCAGGCTCTAGGATCTAGCCTTCTACTGCAGCCATGAGTGCCTTGCTCACCTGCCATTGATTACTGCCAGGGCAAAGGTGCACACAGCTGCAACCTCAGACATACAAAAGCCTGAGAAACATTACAGCAGCCCTCAGATACTGGTCCAAGGTGAGACCAGTTATCCCTAGCTAAAATGACAAAACTGCAGGACTCCCAGGTTCTTGAAGAGGGCTGTACCCAAAAAATCCACCTTAAGAACAACAGCTGCAGCTCACTAAACTCAGAGCAAAAAAACCAGCAGCAGGACAGCCATATCCAGGATTTTTCCTGATGAGAGGAGAGTCTTCCTGAACACCACAGTTACCACACAGATCCATATGCCTGAGGTGAACTGTGACAATTCCTGAGAAGCACCAACATTCAGTTGAGCATACCCAAAAAGCTGAGGAGATCTACCTCAGAACCCTGCCAAGGGGACTCTTCCCACCCCAGGACCCAGCAGGCACCAGAAATTAACAGACAACAACTGAGATAGCCAGATGGGTAGAGGCCAGCGTAAAAATACTACCAACAAAAGGCAAAGCAATACGGCATCCCCAGAACCCCAGAACACAGGGGGCAAGTGGCCCTGGACACCCTAACATAAGTGAAATTCAAGATGACCTTATATCTATGCTTATGAAGAGGTTAATGGAGGAAGTAAATAAAATGCGTAAAGAATTATAGGAAGATATAGTAAAACAGATTATAGCCATCTGTAAAGAAATAAAAGAGGATATAGCTAAACAGTATGTGGATTTCAGAGAGGAAATGAATAAATCACTAAAAGAAATACAAGAAACAGAGGAATGTTCAAACAAACAGCTGAAGGAACTGAAGGAAAATACAGTCACACATGTGAAGGAAATTTAAAAAATGGTTCAAGATCTGAACATAGAATTGGAAAAATTAATGAAAACGCTAATGGAGGAAATCATGGAGAGGGAGAACCTAGGAAAGAAAACAGGAACTGCAGAGGTAAGCATAACCAACAGACTACAAGAGATGGAAGAAAGAATTTCAGGTGTGGAATATACAATGGAAGAAATTGATGTATCCATCAAAGAAACTAATAAATCTAAAAAATTCCCCACACAAACTATCCAAGAAATCTAAGACAACATAAAAAGACAAAACCTAAAAATCATAGGAATAGAGGAAAAAGAAGATTCCCTCCTCCAAGGCCCAGAAAATATTTTCAACAAAACCATTGAAGAAAATTTCCCCAACTTAAAGAACAGGCCTATAAGAATACGAGAGGCTTACAGAACACCTAAAAAATTAGACCAGAAAAGAAAATCCTCCCACCACATAATAATCAAAACACTAAGTATACAAAACAAAGAAAAAATACCAAAAGCTGCAAGAGAAAAAGGCCAAGTAACATATAATTGCAAACCCATCAGAATCACACCTGACTTCTCATCATAGACTATGACAGTCAGAAGGGCCTGGGCAGATATCATGCAGACCCTAAGAGAACACAGATGTCAGCCTGGGCTACTATACTCAGCAAAACTCTCAGTCCTTATAGACAGAGAAAACAAGATATTCAACAACAAAAACAAATTTCAAAAATACCTACCCACAAATCCTGCGTTACAGAAGATACTAGAAGGAAAAGTTCAACCCAAGAAAACTAACTACTTTCAAGAAAACACAGGAAATAAATAACCTCACTACAGCAAAACAAAAAGTAGCCAAGCACACAAACACTACCATAGCCAACATCAAAATCAAGGGATCTCTCTCAACATCAGTGGACTAAATTCTCCAAAAAAAGACACAGACTAACAGAATGGATGCATAAACAATACCCAAAAGTCTGTTGCATACAAGAAACATACCTAAGTCAAAAAGATAGACATTTCCTGAGAGTAAAGGGCTAGAAGACAGTTTTCCAAGCAAATGGAATCAAGCAACAAGCAGTAGTAGCCATTTGAATATCTAATAAAATAGACTTTCAACAAAAATTAATCAAAAGGGATGGAGAAGGACACTTTATACTCATCAAGGGAAAATTCTGGCAGGAAGATATCACTACCCTGAACATCTATGCCCCAAATACAAGGGTACATACATTTGTAAAAGAAACATTAATAAAACTTAAACCACACACGTATCGCCACACATTGATAGTGGGAGACTTCAACAGCCCACTCTCAACAAAGGACAGGTCAACAAAACAGAAATTAAACAAAGATACAATAACTCTAACAGAGGCCATGAATCAAATGGACCTAACAGACATCTACAAAACCTTTCACCCAAACACAAAAGAATTCAACTTTTTTGCAGCACCTCATGGAACTTTCTCCAAAATAGACCATTTACTTGGTCACAAAGCAAGCCTCAGCAGATACAAGAAGATTAAAATAACCCCTGTATCCTATCTGACCACCATGGACTAAATCTGGACCTCAACAACAGAAATAGCAGGGAGCCTACACACAAAGGGAAACTAAACAACTCGCTACTAAATGACAGCTGGGTCAGAGACAGAATAAAGAAAGAAATTAAAGTCTTCCTAGAATTCAATGAAAATGAAGGCGCAAGATACCCAAACTTATGGGACACAATGAAGGCAGTGCTAAGAGGAAAGTTCATAGCTCTAAGTGCCTCCAAGAAGAAATTCGAAACATCTCATTCAAACAACTTAATGGCTCATCTAAAAGCTTTAGGGAAAAAAAAGAAGCTGACACACCAAAGAGGAGTAGACAGATGGAAATAATCAAACTCAGGGCTGAAATCAATCAACTAGAAACAAATAAAACAATTCAAAGAATCACTGAAACCAAGAGCTGGTTCTTTGAGAAAATCAACAAGATAGACAAACCCTTAGCCAAACTAAGTAAAAGGCAGAGAGACACTATCCAAGTCAGCAAAATCTGAAATGAAAAGGGAGACATAATGATAGACACTGAAGACTTTCAAACAATCATTAGGTCTTACTTCGAAAGGCTTTATGCCACAAAATTTGAAAATCTAAACGAAATGGACAATTTTCTTGATAATTTCCACTTTCCAAAGCTAAATCAAGACCAGGTAAATCAATTAAACAGTCTTAAATCCCCTAAGGAAATAGAAGCTGACATCAAAAGTCTCCCATGCAAATAAATCCAGGGCCAGATGGTTTCAGTGCAGAATTTTACCAGACCTTCAAAGAAGAGCTAACACCCATACTCTTTAAACTATTCCACAAATGAAGCCACAATCACCTTATTACCTAAAAGTCACAAAGACCCAACAAATAAAGAGAATTTCAGGTCAATCTCCTTTATGAACATTGATGCAAAAATACTCAAAAAAAATACTTGTAAAGTGAATGCAAGAACATAGGAAAGATATCATCCACTACGACCAAGTAGGCTTCATCCCAGGCATGCAAGTGTGGTTCAATATACGGAAATCCATCAATGTGATCTGCCATATAAACAAACCATAAGATCATCTCCTTAGATGGTGAAAAAGCATTTGACAAAATCCAACATCCATTCATGTTTAATGTCTTGGAGAGATCAGTGATGCAAGGCACATACCTAAACATAATAAAGGCAATATACAGTATGCCTATAGCCAGTATCAAACTCAATGGAGAGAAACTTAAAGCAGTCCCACTGAAATCAGGAAAAAGGCGAGGCCTCCCACTCTCTCCATATCTCTTCAACATAGTTCTTCAAGTTCTTGCTAGGGAAATAAGACAATTAAAGGAGATCAATGGTGTTCACCTAAAAACGAAGAAGAAATAGTATCACTACTTGCAGATGATATGTTAGTATACCTGAGTGACCCCCAAAATTCTACCAGAGAACTCTTAAAACTGATAAACACCTTCTTCAAAGTGGCTGGATACAAAATTAAATTTAAAAATTCAGTAGCCCTCCTGTATAGAGAAGATAAAATGGCTGAGAAAGAAATTAGGGAAATAACACCCATCATAATAGCCACAAAGGACATAAAGTACCTTGGTATGACCCTAACCAAGCAAATCAAAGACTTGTATGAAAAAATTTTCCAGTCTCTGAAGAAAGAATTAGAAGAAGATATCAAGAGATGGAAAGATCTCCCATGCTCATGTCTTGGCAGGATTAATATAGTCAAAATGGCTATCTTACCACAAACAATCTACAGATTCAATGCAATCCCCATCAAATTACCAATACAATTGTTTACAGACCTTGAAAGAAAAATTCTCAACTTATTATAGAATAACAAGATACCCAGAATTACTAAAACAGTCCTCTACAATAAAAGATCTTCTGGAGGTATCTCCATCGCTTATCTCAAGCTGTACTTTAGAGCAACAATACTAAAAACTCCATAGTACTTGCATAGAAACTGACTGGTGAATCAATGGAAATTAATAGAAGACCCTGAAATAAATCCGCACTTATGGACAGCTGAGTTTTGACAAAGATGCCAAAACCATTCAATGGAAAAAAAGACAGCATCTTCAACAAATGGTGCTGATCCAACTGGATGTCTACATGTAGAAATATGCAAATAGATCCATACTTATCACCCTGCACAAAGCTAAAGTCTAAGTGGATCAAAGACCTCAATACAAAACCAGACACACTAAACCTGTTAGAACAAAAAATGGGGAAGAGCCTTGAACTCATTGGCAAAGGAGACAACTTCCAGAACAGAACACCAATAGCACAGTCTCCAAGAGCAATAATCAGTAAATGGGACCCCATGAAATTGAAAATGTTCTGTAAAGCAAAGTACACTGTTGTTAGAACAAAACGATTGCCTACAGGTTGGGAAAGGTTCTTCACCAACCCTATATCTGACAGAGTGTTAATATCCAGTATATATAAAGAACTCAAGAAGTTAAACAGAAACATATCAAATAATCCAATTAAAAAATGGGGTACAGAGCTAAGCAGAGAATTCTCAATAGAGGAATATCGAATGGACGAAAAACACTTAAAGAAATTTTCAACATCATTAGTCATCAGGGAAATGCAAATCAAAACGACCCTGTGATTTCACCTTACACCCATCAGAATGGCTAAGATCAAAAACTCAACTGACAACACATGCTGGAGAGGTTGTGGAGAAAGGGGAAACATCCTCCACTGCTGGTGAGAATGTAAACTTGTACAAACACTTTGGAAATCAATCTGGTGCTTTCTCGGATAATTAGGAATAGTGCTTCCTCAAGATCCAGGCATACCACTCCTAGGCATATATCCAAAAGAGGCTCAAGTACACAATAAGGACATTTGCTCAACCATGTTTGTAGCAGCTTTATTTTTAATATCCAGAAGCTGGAAAAACACCAGATGCCCCTCAACTGAGGAATGGATACAGAAATTGTGGTACATGTACACAATGGAATATTACTCAGCAATAAACAAAACAAAACAAAACAAAACAAGGAAATCATGCAATTTGCAGGAAAATGATGGGAACTGGAAAAGATCATCCTGAGTGAGGTATCCCAAAAAGACACACGGGGTGTATACTCACTCATAAGTGGATGTTAGACATATAATATAGGGTACACCTACTAAAATCTGTACACCTAAAGAAACTAATCAAGAAGGAGGACTGTGGCTAAATGCTCAAACCCCATGCAGAAAGGCAAAGAGGATGGACATCAGAAGAAGGAGAAAACAGGGAACAGTATAGGAGCCTGCCACAGAGGGCCTCTGAAAGGCTCTACCCTGCAGGGCATCAAAGCAGATGCTGAGACTTATGGCCAACCATTCGGCAGAGTGCAGGGAATTTCTTGATAGAAGTAGGAAATAATAAGACTTGTAGAGGACAGGAGCTCCAAAAGGAGAACAACAGAAACAAACAAACAAAAAATCTGGGCACAAGGTTGTTTTTTTGTTTTTGTTTTTCCTGAGACTCATACTCCAACGAAGTACCATTGATGGAGATAAACTAGAACCCCTGCTCAGTTGTTGCCCATGGCAGTTCAGAGTCCAAGTGGGTTCCATAGTAATTGGAGAAGGGACTGTCTATGACATGAACTTATTGGCTTATTCTTTGGTCACCTCCCCCTAAGGGGGAGCAATCTTACCAGGCCACAGAGGAAGACAGTGCGTCTACTCCTGATGAGACCTGATAGACTAGGATCAAAAGGAAGGAGAGGAAGACCTCCCCTCTCAGTAGACTTGGGGAGGGCCATGTGTGGAGAAGGGAGAGGGAGTGTGAGATTGGGAGGTGAGGAGGGAGGGAGCCCCGGGGGGTATAAAGTGAATAAAGTGTAATTAATAAAAATTTAAAAAATGAAAAAAATAGCCACTTCTCATACTGTTAGGGGACGCACATGATGATCCTGAGTGAGCTAACCCAGACTCAGAAAGACACATATGGAATGTATTCACTTATAATTGGAATTAGTCATAGTGTTCAGGATAACCCTACTACAACCCACAGACCCAAAGAAGCCAAGGAGTTCTCAATGGAGGATGCTCGAATCTAACACAGAAGAAGAAATAAAATTGACATTTGATGTAGATGGAGAGAGGGAGCTATATGGGAGTGGGTGTGGGAGGGTAACAAGAGCAGGGATCAGGTGTGAGGAGAATTTGGTAGGTAGTGCGAGGCCCTGGAGAGAGAACAGGAATTGATGGGGACAGAAGAGGCTCCTGGGAGTCTATGGGTTACCTTAGCTGAGATCCTAACAGCAAAGTACACAGATTCTGAACTTGCCACCTCCTGTAGCCAGGTGGGAGTTTCAGTAGAGGGAGAGTGAAAAAAACCCACCCACAAAATCTTCGACTCAAAACTTGTCTTGCCTACAAGAAATCTAGAGATAAAGATGGAAGAGAGGTTGAGGAAATGGTAAACAAATGACTGGCCCAACTTGAGACCTACCGGATGGAAGAGAGCCCAAACTGTCACTATTAATGACACTCTGTTATGCTTGTAGATAGGAGTGTTCATAACTGTCTTCTGAGAGGCCTCATTCAGCAGCTAATGGATACAGATGCAGAGACCCAAAGCCAAACAATAGGCTGAGCCGAGGCAGTCTTGTGGAAGACAGTCTTGTGGAGGGAAGGTTATTTCTTTATTCTGTTTATGTGTTTCAACTATCATCTTATTCATATTTCAACATTGGTAGCCAAAATAGTATCTATTTTCAGGAAAGAGGGTCCTAAATAAATTGCTTTCTATTGAATTTCTAATAAAACAAATAAAAGAAAGTAAGCTCATCTATCTATCTGTCTATCTATCTATCTATCTATCTATCTATCTATCTATCTATCTATCTATCTATCTATCTATCTATCTATCTATTGTATATGAGTGCCTGATCTATTTGCACAACTACATGCCAGGAGAGGACATTAGATCCCATCCTAGATGGTTGTGAGCCACCATATGGTTGCTGGGAATTGATCTCAGGACCTCTGGAAGAGTAGACAGTGTTCTTAACAACTGAACCATCTCTCTAAACTTCTTAAAATAAGCTTATAAAACATGTTTCTCAAAAAAAAAACATGTTTGTCAATGGCTTTTTCAAATATTAATTTTACTTGTCTCTTCCTGCAACTTCTCCTGTAGAACACCCTTTTTCCCTCCTTAATGAAATTGTCTCTTCATTTTTTCATCTGACTCCTATCATAACAGCTATAAATTGTCAACTTTAAGGGATTTAGAATCACTACCTGAAAAAGTTGAGGTATTATGTAGATCAAAATTATTTAGAGGTGGCAAATGTTTCTCTAAATGTGTGTGGTACTACTACTCTGTGGGTTAGGCTACTGGTCAGAACAATAGGAAATCAAACATAGCACAAAAATTCATTGTTCTCTGCTTCCTGATTTTGGAAACAACCTAACCAGTTGTGTCCTCCTGCAACTATCCATTTTCTATCATGATGGGATGGAGAGTATATTATGAAACTGTAAGCCAAATAAACCCTTCTTTTCTTATGTTGCTTTTGTCACAACATTGAGACAAGTAACACTAGTCAACAAGTGTTCTACCTATTTATCACTAGATATACTAAATATTATTTGTGTAGTAACTGTGTTTCAAATTCTAAGAATGCTAGTAAGAATAGTCATAGTTTTGATTCAGAAATTATAGGCTTAAAAGACTATTTTTCAGAAATAAACATGTTGACGTAAGTACAGGTTAAACATTCCTGACATTAAAATCTAAAATGTAAAATATACTACATAAATTGAAACACTTTTAGCAAGTAGAACTTCATAATTTTATTTTATGAATGAATAACCCAAAATATGACAAAGTCCTGTATCTAAACACTCCTTATCCTGAATAATCCAGATAGTTCAGAAAACGAATATCCAGCCTGTAGAATATATTTAGCTTACTTTAGAGAAAAAATTCAAATTTATTTAAATTTTTCATTTAGTTACACTTTTTAGTGAAACTCTTTCATAAGAATCCATTTTTAGATAATGTTACACCTCAGAGAAACCACGATCTTGATTTTTAGGCCTCATTTTCTATGTAGCTAATTTTAAAGTTAAATTCATATTTGCTACATGTATCAGGGTTTGGGTAGCCTTTACTTTTTGCAAAGATTATTGATTTGTGGGAAGATATGAGAGAATGACTTCTGAGGTAGTTATTCTTAGGTTTTTGAGGATCTCAGCACCTTGAGAATTCAAAGCAGGCAAATATGTCTTGTAGAACTTATTTAAACTAAAGATTTGGGTAAATATGTAGTTCAGTTGAGAGAATATTTGCTTTGCTAGAAAGAAAAAAACTTGGTTTGAATGCTGTATAAATCTGTCATGGTGTAGCACAGCAGAAACGCCAGAATGATCAGAAGAGGGAGGGCAAACTGACCAATATAGGGAGTTGGAGCTCAGTCTGCAATCATGAAACTTTATCTTAAAAAGTAAGAGACCAAAGAGGGAAAATGTATTTATGCTTTAGTATTATGTATAGCTTATATATTTTAATGACATTTAATTTACAAACTATATATACAGAAAACTGTTATCAGATTGTGTTTCTGGATATAAACCAATGACATCTAAGTAATCAATGAAGTGAATATTGAATGCTTCTGTTCCATTTTTACTGAAGAAAATACCCATTGTGTTTCAACATTTCTGGGTGTACCTCTACAGAAATGCATATCCTTCAGGTTGCTATGATATTATTAAACTAAGGAAATTTCAACTACAGTTGTTATGTGGTAAAATTCATACTATTAAAAAGGTAATTGGAGTAAATATATACTATATATATATATATATATATATATATATATACATATATATAACCCTGAAGTTTGCATTTACAACTTCAGTATTTGACAAATAGGAATTTAACTTTAAAATTAGTTACATGGAAAACTAGGCATAAAAATCAAGATTATGGTTTCTTTGAGGTGTAACATTATCTAAAAATGGATTCTTATGAAAGAGTTTTACTAAAAAGTGTAACTAATTGAAAAAGTGTAACAAATTAGTAAGAGCAGAGTTAAATGTTCTATTGAGCACTTGTCAGTATGTATGAGAATGAAGTGTCATGGTTTTTTGACAATGTATTAATAAGCCAGTGACTTGATACTTCCATTTATTGTCACATAGTGTTTCCTAGTGAAAATGGCATTAAAATAATTAATCAAACTCTTTTATCTGATTACTGTCTTCTTTTCCTCGTAATACTTCACATTTACTTACAACAGATGACTGAATTTCATCATCTTTTCTTTGTGATATGTAACTCTACTCATTTAGTACCTAAGCAATGTTCACAACTTCTTCAGTATGTTTCAAAATTTTTGTCTCCCAAACATATAGCCAACAATTACAGAGAGCCTATTATGCTTTCATTGTGGGGAACAGAGAGATTGACTAAATGTGATCTTTTTCCACAAACACCTAACATTAACATAAATAAGAAAAGTAATAGTTCAAGTTGGTATCTTAGAAGATAACAGCAAACGGGAATTGTAAAAGAAAGTTTTCTCTGCCAGAGGGTATGACAGTAGGGGATGGCTCAAGTTTGTAACTATGTTTTGAAATTAGATAAAGCATCTTCCCAAGAGAAATCCTTGTTGTTTAGCTTCTGTAGGACTATAGATTTTAGTATGTTTAGTATGTTTATTTAGTATGTTAAGTATATGGCTACTATCTACTTATATGTGAGTATATATCATATATGTCTTTGTTCTTCTGGTATAACTCACTCAGGATAATCTTTTATAGTTCCCACCAATTGCCTACAAATTTCATGATTTCCTTGTTTTTAATTGCTGAATATTGTTTCATTGTGTAAATGAACCACATTTTTTGTATCCATTTCCCCATTGACGGATATCAAACTTGCTTCCAGATTCTGGATATTACAAATAAATCTGCTATGAACATAGTGGAGCAAATGTCCTTATGAATGGTGGGGCATATTTTGGGTATATGCCTAGGAGTGGTGTAGCTGGACCTTGAGGTAGCACTATTCCTAATTTTTGGGAAAGTGCTGATTGATTTTGAAATTGCTTGTACAATTTTACATTCCCACCAGCAATAGAGGAGGGTTCCCCTTTTTTCCACATCTTCTCCAGCATACATCATCCCTTGAGTTTTTGATCTTAGCCATTCTCATGGGTGTGAGGTGAAATCTCAGGGTCGTTTTGATTTGTCTTTCCCTGATGACTAAGGACACTGAGCATTACTTTAAGTGTATCTTTGCCATTCGTAAATCCTCTATCGAGTATTCTGTTTAGCAATGTACCCATTTTTTAATTGGATTACTTGGTTTGTTGGTGTTTAACATCTTGAGTTCCTATGTATTCTGGATATTAACCCACTGTCATATGTAGAGTGGGTGAAGATTTTTTCCCAGTATGTAGGCTGTCTTTTTGTTCTGATAACATCTTTGGCTTTACAGACACTTTTCAATTTCACGAAGTCCCATTTATTAATTGTTGATCTCAGAGCCAGTGTTGTTGGCATTCTGTTCAGGAAGTTGTCACATGTGCCAATGAGTTCAAGGCTCTTCCCCAATTTTTCTTCTAACATATTTGTTATATCTGGTGTTATGTTGAGGTTTTTGATCCCCTTGAACTTTCACTTTGTGCAGGGTGATGACTATTGGTCTAATTGCATTTTTCTACATGTAGAAATTCAGTTAGACCAGCACAATTTGTTGAAGATGCTGTCTTTTTTCCATTGTATGGTTTTGGTTTCTTTCTGAAAAATTAAGTTTCCATGGGTGTGTTGTTGTTTTTTTTTTCTGTGGCTCTGGGATCAATAATTAATAAATGGGACCTCAGGAAACTGAAGAGCTTCTGCAAAGCAAAGGACACTGTCATCAGAACACAAAGAGCCTACACTCTGGGAAAAGATCTTCACCAACCACAGATCTGCCATAGGAAGTTAATAACCAACTAATCAAGTAATCCAGTTAAAAAAATGGGGTACAGAGCTAATCTGAGCATTCTCAGCAGAGGACTACTGAACAGCAAAGAAACATTTAAAGAAATATTCAACATCTTTAGTCATTAAGAAAATGTAAATCAAAATGACCCTGTGATTTCACCTTATACCATTCAGAATAGCTAAGAACAAAAACTCAAAGATGTTGCTTGCTGGAGAGGGTGTGGAGAAAGGGGAACATTTCTCCATTTCTTATGGGAATGTAAACTTATACAACCACTTTGGAAATCAATCTGGAGCTTTCTTAGACAATTAGGAACAACACTACCTCAAGATCCAGCTATATCATATAAGATGGAAGACAGAATCTCAGGTGTGGAGGATAGACTGGAAGAAATCAATGCATCTGTCACAGAAAATGATAAAACTAAAAAATTCCAGTTTTTTCATTTTGTATTCCAGCTGTAGTCCCCTCCATTGTCTCCTCTCAGTCCAACACTTCCCTCATCTCCTCCCATGTCCCTCCCCAACTCCACTGATAGGGAGGTCCTCTTCCCTCTTCCCTCTTCCCTCTTCCCTCTGACCCTAGCCTATCAGGTCTCATCAGGACTGGCTGCACTGTCTTTCTCTGTGGCCTGATAAGGCTGTTCCAACCTCAGGGGGAGATGACCAAAGCTCCAGCCACTGAGTTCATGTCAGAGACAGTCCCTGTTCCCATTACTAGGGAATGGACACTGAGCTGCCATGGGCTACATCTGTGTAGGCGTTCTAGGTTATCTCCATGCATGGTCTTTGATAGGAGTATCCGTGTCAGAAAAGACCGCTTTGTCTAGATTTTTGGTTCTGTTTCTTTCCTGTGGAGCTCCTGTCCACTCCAGTTCTTTCTATCTCCTCTTCTTTCATAAGATTTCCTACACTCTGCCCAACTTTTCGCTATGAATCTTAGCGTGTGTTTTGAAACCATGCTGGGTAGAGTCTTTCAGAGGCCCTGTCTTGTAGGCTCCTTTCCTGGAGAGGATGTGGAGAAAGGGGAACCATCCTCCATTGCTGGTGGGAATGTAAACTTATACTACCACTGTAAAAAGCATTATAGCATTTTCTCAGAAAACTAGGAATAGAGCTACCTGAAGATCCAGCTCTACCACACCTAGACACATATCCAAAATATGTTCAAGTATATAATAAGGACATTTGCTCAATCATGTTAGTAGCAGCTTTATTCGTAATAGCCAGAATCTGGAAACAACCCAGTTGTCCCTCAACAGAGGTATAGTTACAGAAATTTTGGTATGTTTACACAGTGGAATACTACTCAGCAATTGAAAACAAGGAAATTAGGAAATTTGCAGCGAAATGGTGGGAACTAGAAAACACCATCTTGAGTGATGTATTATAGAAGCAGAAAGACACACATGGTATAAACTCACTCATAATTGGATAATAGACATACTATATAGAATAAACATACTAAAATCTGTACACCTAAATAAGCTAAGCAAGAAGGAAGACACTGGGTAAGATGATCAAATCTCACTCAGAAAGGCAACTGGGGCAGACATCAGAAGAGAATATTTGACAACTTTGATCTGTAGACCACATCTGCATTCCAACAACAATTTTATTTTTTATTTACATTAATTAATTTATTGTGTATGAGAAAACATAATTTTCATTATGCCTTGGTAGCCATTCATTTTTAAGCTTCCTTTCATGTAGCTTGATTTCACAAGTTTTATTAAATGGTGGCAACTAAGTATACACATACCTGTCCCTCTCATTTTAGCTTTGTTTTATTATTTTTCCCTACAACTTCACAACTAGATTTTTAATTCTTATTTAGAAGTGAAAACTGGCTAGACACCAAAAGCGTTAGAAAAGGGGGAGCCAGACTGGAGCCTACCATAGGTTTCTTCTAAAAGACTCCACCCAGCAGAGGATCGAAGCAGAGGCAGATACTCACAGCTAAACTTTGGACAAAGAGCAGGGTGTCTTATGGAAGAAGAGGGATATAAAAGGATCCAGAGGGAACAGGAACCACACAAGGAGACCAGAAAATCAAAAAAAAAAAAAAAAGCAGGCCCCAGGAGTGATTGTACAACCGGATGCTTCAATCAAAGACCTAGACACCAGCTCAGATGTAGCCCATAGTCAGCTCAGTCTCCATGTGGGTTCCCTATTAAGAGGAAAAAAGACAGTCTCTGACATGAACTCAGTTCCTTGCTCCTTGATCAATTATCCTTGGCAGGTCTCAAACTAGCCCACAGAGGAAAAGGATTCAGGAAGTCCTGATGAGACCTGAAAGGTTAGGGTCAGACAGTAGGGGAGGAGGTCTTCTACTACCAATGGACTAGTCAAGAGGGATAGGGAAGAAAGAGTGGGACTGGGAAAAGATGAGGGAGGGGGCTACAACTGGGATGCAAAGTGAATAGCTTGTAAATAATAATAATAATAATAACAATAAATAAAATATTTTAAGATTAAAAAACAGAATAAAAGAAAACTGGTCAATTAAATGTGTGGTTGAGAATGAAGGAATGGTGTGATGGCATCTGTTTCTGTATTCTCAAATGTCATAAAAATCAGGTAATGCAAATGGATTCATCTGACTCTGAGTTTGTTCTTGAAGTTCAGTTTGCTAAGCAAAGTTCACTAAACTAAAGAAAATAGGTTTATTTAGCTCACAGTTTTAGACAGTGAAAGTACAATAATGTTTAGCAAAAACAACTTTATCAACACTCTACCATAATGAGGGGATCATAAATATAGCACAAGTGAAAAGGAGAGATCACATGTTGAAATGTGTAGCAAGAAAGTGTCAGGGGCTGGTCTTGCCCTTTCATAGCAACCCATTCTCTTGAGAATTAACTGAATTTACAAAAGCACTGTGTTGTTCCATTCAAGAGTAGTGCACTGGATAACCTAAGTATCTTGTTCTACACATTACTTTTTAAAACCGTTCTAGGGTTTTCAAACATTGATATACTGGGAATAAAGCTTCCAATATGGACTCTCAGGAGACAAACTCAAACACTGTTTGATAATGATTTTAGGTAGCACCTTCCAAATGGACTTTTAAATTTGCCTTTCATTTTGTTACCAATGTTCTAATCTTAGAAAATGGGACATTTCTTAATTTATTTTGTTCATCAGGCATTATTCTAAGAGTCATTTTGAAGAGTTCAAGAGTAACAGATTCTCTGCAACTGTTACTTTAATTAACACACTCTTTATTACCATATTCCAAATAAATCTTTAATTTGTTCATATCTCTATCACAATTTCCCCAACTTAAACCAACATTACCTCTTACCTGTACTGGTAACTTTCTAAGACATGTGCACTCACCATTTCCTCCATAGTCTCAGTATAAGTCTGTATAATCAGCCTCAATACAGCTTTTTAGATGTTCCTGAAAAACAAACTTCTTTTATCCCTGTGTTCTCGAGTCTCCAAATTGTTTTAATCACAGAATAAAACTCTTTTTTCCACAACCTATTTCCTTGGTGAATTAAATTCCAGATACTGTGATTTTAATTTTCACCCTTCGTAGAACTCTTTCTTAGGATGCACCATGCACCTTGGCCTTCTTATTCCTAAAATATTTCATACATGCTTATTTAAAGTGGTTTGGGTTTACTATTACATACATTTCAATTTAATGTGACTAGCTTTCTTGAATCAGCCAGGCTACTACTTCAGATATTTCCTTCCTCAAAGGTGATGCTACCTGTTAGAACTAACCTCCATCCATTTATTTTATTTATTTTTATTTTCCATATCTGACATGGCCACTTGCTTAATTTCTATCTTTTCTTAGAATGAATGTTGTACACTGTAGGGTAAGGATATAGTTTTCATTAGCATTATATCACTACCATCATAAACAACAATTTAACTATAGTGGTGAGTATTAAAAAAACATGAATATATGAATGCATTGACTGGGATTTCTGGTTAGGGGAATATGCGCAACACAAGAAAAATAAGTAGTATGGGAGATCATAGTTGGCAAAGAATGCTCAGAGAGGAGTGGCAAATAAGTAGTATTAGAAACGGAAGTAAACGCCAGAATGTAGCCAAGTTCAAAGGACATATATCATCACTTTCAGACTGCATTTTCTCCATCCTCTACTTGTCCCAATCCCCACTAAACATAGCTCCCCCTTCCTTAGATCCACTCTTCCCCAATTTTCCTTAAGAAAAGAGCAGGACTCTGAAGGATATCAACCAAACATGGCATAAAAAGTCACAATAAAACTAGGCACAAATCAAGGCTGAGAAGAAGGGTCCTTAGAACAGGCAAATAAGTTAGAGCTATCCCCCACTCCCACTATTAGGAGTCTCACAAGATCATCAAACTACACAACAATAATATATGTACAGAAGACTTAGCTCAGACCCATACAAGTTCTTTGATTGTTGGTTCAGTTTCTGTGATCCTCTTTGAGCCCTGCTTTGTTGATTTTTTGGTCTCTGTTTTTGTGCTGTCCTTGACACGTTGACTCCTATAATCCTTCCTCCTTGTCTTCTGCTAACCTTTGATATTTGATCATAATATGTATTTAATATCAAGTTATCAATAATAACATATATACACCATATAACTAACATATTGAACTTCATGAGAATTTTACTATAACAGTATTAAAGAAAAAGTTGATTAGAAAGGTTAGTGACAGTACAGGCCTGGTATCACATACCTATAATCCTAGCTACTCAGGAGGCTGAACAAGAAGGATCAGAAATTCAAGGCTGACACTTTGTCTAAAAAAAGTGGAGAATCTGAATATGTTATTCAAGGATAGAATACATGCTTTGCAGGTGCAAGGTCATGGGTTCATTCACTAGTTCTTCCAAAATTAGTTTTAAAAAGTCATGCTGAAAACCATTCAAATATCAAAAAATAAAATAAAAAATTCAAATATTTCAGAAAACAGATTCTATTATAGCTCAACATTACTAACACATAGCAGTTTGACTGTCAACAGATATATTCATATGCATGACATATTTGATAGTATTTCAGTGCAATCACTACATGTAAATTATAATCAAAACATCGATAGCAGAAATTTCCTTTTAAAAGTTCACAATTATTATTTTTAAGGTTTTTTCTTTTAGTTTAGATTTATAACTTGCTGATAATTTAATGGAAGCCTACTCTAAAGAAGCAATAATTGAGCCTATAATTATCAAAATATACTCTAAAATAAACACATATATTCTCAAAATTTCACATATAGTGCTGGAAATATGGTTTAATGTTTAAAGACTCTTGCCACTAATTCTGATGACCTCTGACATTCATGTGTCAGCTGTCCTTTCATACACACACACACAATTTAAAAAATTTACAATAAATAAAAGTAATGTTACAAAATTCACTTTTATTAACTTAATATTTGATAGTGAAGTTATTTGCTTCAGGCATAAAATAGGAAACAGCTCCTAACATTATATTTACCCAGAAATGCCACTGAAGTTTCACTGTATGAACACTAACTTTCATGGGAATCACATCAGAAGGGTTCAAAACAGGGCAGCTAATTTATGCTAGACATGGTGGCACACACCTTTAATTCCAGCACATGGGAGACTCTAGCAGCCAGATGATTTCTGTGATTTTGAGGCTAGCCTGGTATACACTGTGAGTTCCAGGACAGTCAGAGCTATATATTAAGATTCTGCCTCAAAGTATTAGTTAATAAAATAATAATTACACTACTGACTTTCATATTGCTTACTATAAAGCTGGAAAGTAATACAACTTGTTTCCACCCCCAAAATTAGGCAATACTTATTTCAATAAATCAATACATTTCTAAATTACTTTTGGTTATTCTTATTAATAATATGACTTAAACCCTATTATCACTCTTTTCCTTGGCTCAACTGCTAAAATTTACCCAAAACATTGTGCAGGACTGAAAATGATGTGAGGTGTAAGATGTCAGTATGAAGAGATAAGGATGGAAAAGTATCATCATTCCTGTGTGCATAATTTCTGATGGAGAGAACAACAGTGTACTTGGCATGTGCCATGGAAAAACGTTAGTGGTACTAGCAGTAGTCAGCATCTTTCTCTTCATTACCATCAAAGGTAAACTTGCTGAAATTGATTCCTCACTCAAAGAAAAAATAAAATCGGAAAAGTACCAAACACAAAGCATCCAAGAAATCAAAGATGCCATGAAAAGACAAAACCTAAGAATAATTGGAATAGATGAAAAAGAAGACTCCAGGCTCCAAGGACCAGAAAATATTTTTAAGAAAATCATAGAAGAAAAATTTCCCAATTTAAAAGAAGAATTGTCAATAAACATACAACAAGCCTACAGAACAGCAAATAGACTAGACCAGAAAAGAAATACCTCTCATCACATCATAGTCAAAACACTAAACCTACAAAACAACGAAAAAATATTAAAGGCTGCAAGGGAAAAGGGTCAAGTAACATATGAAGGTAGACCAATCAGAATGACACCAGACTTCTCATCAGAAACTATGAAAGCCAGAAGGGCCTGGGCAGAAGTCATGCAGTCTTTAAGGGAACACAGATGCCAAACAACACTACTATAACCAGCAAAGCTTTCAATCAACATGGATGGAGAAAACAAAATATTCCATGACAAAACAAAATTCAAGCAATACCTACAGAGCAACCCAGCCCTACAGAAGGTACTAGAAGGAAAACTTCAGTCCAATGAAAACAACTACACCAAAGAAAATATAGGATAGAGATAATTTCCCAAGGACAACAACAACAAAAAAGCAATGAATCACAGTAAGACCACCAACTCCACAATAAAAGGAATTAACTGTCATTGGTCACTATTATCTATCAACATCAATGGACTCAACTCTACAATAAAAAGACAGAGAAAAACAGAATGGCTGCGGAAACAGGATCCAACATTCTGCTGCATCCAAGAAACACACCTATGCAACAAAGATAAACACTACCTCACAGTAAAGGGCTGGAAAACCATTTTCCAAGCAAATGGACCCAGA
>CM053742.1:106797698-106831608 GCA_028658305.1 Pachyuromys duprasi | reverse complement strand
CCCTGTTGGTGGACTTGGAGGGGGCGGGGAGGAGGGAGATGAGGGAGGGAGTGTGAGGGTAGGAGGGAATGAGGGAGGGGGCTACGCCTGGGATTCAAAATACCTAACCTGTGATTGATATAAAAATAAATAAATTAAATAAAAAAAAGAAAAACAGAAAAACAAGTTGTTGGGATTAATGTATAATTTATGCTTTAATACTGTTTCATTTACAAATGCAGGTGCTTTCACATTTGGGGCGTAGACGTTCAGGATTGTGATATCCTCAAAGCAGATTTTTTCTTTGATGGAATGACTTATCCCTCCTCAAATATTTGATTCATTTTGGTTGAAAGTCTATTTTATTTGATATTAGGATAGCTACCCCAGGTTGTTTTCTAGGTCCTTTTGTTTGAAAGATCTTTTTCTAGCCCTTTACTCTAAGGTAGTGTTTATCTTTGTTTAAGAGGTGTTTCTTGGAGCCAGTAAAGCTTTAGATCCTATTTCCCCAATCATTCTGTTAATATTTGTTGTTTTATTGTGATTTTTGATCTTTTTATTGGATAGTTGAGTCCATTTGTGTTGGTAGATAATAGTGAGCAATGAATGTTACTTGTCAAGCACATACCTAAACATAGTAAAGTCAATATACAGCAACCCTATAGCCAACACCAAACTAAATGAAGAGAAACTTAAAGTAATCTCATTGAAATCAGGGACAAGGCAAAGGTCACCACTCTCTTTATATCTCTTCACCATAGTACTTGAAGTCCTAGATAGAGCAATAAGTCAACTAAAGGAGATCAAAGGGATACAAATCAGAAAGGAAGAAGTCAAAGTATCAATATTCACAGATGATAAGAAGTATACATGAGAGACCCCAAAAATTGAAACAGAAAACTACTTCAGCTGATAAACACCTTTAGTAAAATGGCTGGATACAAATTTCACTCAAAAAATTCAAAAGCCCTCCTGTATAGCAAGACAAATGGTCCAAGAAAGAAATAAGGGAACAACACCTTTCATAGTAGCTACTAATAACCTGAAGTAGCTTGGTGTGACTCTAACCAAGAAAGTGAAAGAACTGTTCAACAAAAACAAAAACAAAAACAAACCAACCAACAAACAAAATAATTGTAGTCTCTGAAGAAAGAAATTGAGGACGATATCAGATGATGGAACAATCTCCCATGCTCATGGATGGGTAGGATTAACATAGTGAAAATGGCCATCCTGCCTAAAACAATCTTCAGGTTCAATGCAAGTTCCACCAAAATAGCAATAGAATTCTTTACAGACCTTGAAAGAAAAATTCTCAAATTCATATGGGAAAACAAATAAACAAACAAAAAACCAGAATTGCCAAACCAATATGGTACAACAATAGATCATCTGGATGTTATTTCCATCCCTGATCTCAAGCTGTCCTACAGAGCAATAGTAATAAATACTGCATGGTATTGGCATAGAAACAGAATGGTGGATCAATGCAACCGAATAGAAGACTGTGAAATAAATCCACACAGCTACAGATACTTCATTTTTGATAAAGAAGCCAAAACTATAAGATGAAAAACAAAACAACAACAACAACAACAAAACCCAGCAACTTCAACAAATGGTCCTTATCGATCTGGAGGTCTACATGCAGAAAAATGCAAATAGATCCTTATTTATCACCCTGAATAAAACTAAAGTCCAAGTGGATCTCAACATAAAACCAGACACACTAAATCGGTTAGAAGAAAAAGTGTGGAAGTGCCTAGAACTCATTGGCACAGGGCATAACTTCTTGAACAGAACACCAACACCACAGGCAGTAAGATCAACAATCAATAAATGGGACCTAATCAAACTGAAAAGCTTCTGTAAAGCAAAGGACACTGTCATCAGAACAAAACAACAGCCTACAGATTGGGAAAGGATCTTCACCAACCTTATATCTGACAGAAGTGTAATATCCAGAATATACAAAGAACTCAAGAAGTTAAAAAGCAACAAATCAAGTAAACCAATTATAAAGTAGCGTTCAGAGCTAAACATTGAATTCTCTGTAGAGGAATCCCTAATGGCAGAGAAACACTTAAAGAAATGCTCAATGTCCTTAGTCATCAGGGAAATGCAAATCCAAAAGACCCTGAGATTTCACCTTACACCCTTGAGAATGGCTAAGATCACAATCAAGTGACAGTACATTCTGGAGAGAATGTGGAAATAGGTGAAGCCTCCTGCGTTGCTGGTGGGAATGTAAACTTGTACAACTACTTCGGAAATCAAACTGTTGCTTTCTCAGACAATTAGGAATAGCCCTTCCTCAAGATCCAGATATACCACTCCTAGGCATATATCCTAAAATTGCTCAAGTACACAACAAGGATCTTTGTTCTTTTTATTTTGGAGTTGGTGGTGTTACTTTTTTCTATTCTTGTTTGCTTTTATTTGTTGTTGTTGTTGTGAAGTTATCTACATCCTGTGTTTTCTTTGCTGTAGTTGATTTTGTTAGATTGGAATTTTCCTTCTAGTACTTTCTGTAAGGCTGTGTTGCTGTATAGATATTTTTTAAGTTAAGTTTTGTCAAGGAATATTTTGTTTTCTTCATCTATGTTAAGCGAAAATTTTGCTTGGTTTGAAGTCAGAAATGACATCTCTGGTCTCTTAGTGTTTTCATGACATCTACACAGGCCATTCTGGCTTTCACAGTTTCTGTTAAGAAGTCTGGTGTGATTCTGATAGGTCTACCCTTATATATTACTTGGCCTTTTTCCCTTGCTACTTTAATCATTTTTTCTTTGTTCTGTGGTTTTAATGTTTTGACTATTATGTGACAGGAGAAGTTTCTTTTCTGGTCTAGTCTATTTGTTGTTCTATAAGTCTCCTGTATTTTTAAGGACATCTCTTTCTTTAAGTTGGTAAAATTTTCTTCTATGATTCTCTTGAAAATATTTTGTGGTCCTTGGAGCCTGGGATCTTTTTTTGTCTATTCCTATTATTCTTATATTTTGTCTTTTCATGGTGTCCTTGATTTCTTGGATGATTTGTGTTTGAAACTTTTTTTTTTTTCGATTTTACTATTTGAGAGATGTATCTATTTCTGTAGTGTATCTTCTATGCCTGAGATTCTATCTTTCATTAATTTTATTCTGTTGGTGATGCTTAACTTTGTAGTTCCTGATTTTTTTCTCTAAGTTCTACAGCTCCAGGGTTTTCTCTGTTTGTCTTTTCTTTATTGAATCTAATTCTGATTTCATGCCTTCCACTATTTCCTTCATCTCTTTGAATGTGGATATCTGTCTTTCCATGATGGTCTCTATTTTTTTTTTGTTTCCCCTACTTGTATTTTTTTGGATGTATTTCCCTATATTTCTTTGAGAGCTTGTTCTTTTCCTCTTGATATCCCTTGAATAGCTGAATAAGTATGGATTTGAGATAATTTTCTTTTGTTTCCAATGAATTAATATATCCATTCATCTTTGGAGTTGCTGATTGAGGCGTGATATCCTGGTTTTTGTTCGATGTATTTATTTGTGTATATTTTAATTTTTTTGTTGTACCAGAGAATACATAATAAGACAATAACATTCAATTATAATGGGATAATGGATAGGGAAGATGTTTCATTTGTGTTCTATAACCACTGGCAGGTTACACTAGTTATTGCAGATTTTTGTTTTCTTTTCATTTTTAATTTATTAATTTTTTCAATAATTGCAGTTTATTCACTTTGTATCCCAGCTGTAGCCCCCTTCCTTGTCTCCTCCCAGTGCTACTCTCCGTCTGTCATCTTCTCCCATGACCCTCCCCAAGTCCACTGATAGGGGAAGTCCTCCTCTATTTCCCTCTGGTCCCATCCTATCAGGTCTCACCAGGGCTGGCTGTATTGTCTTCCTCTGTGGCCTGGTAAGCTTACTTCCCCACCAGGGGGAGGTAATCAAAAAGCCAGCCACTGAGTTCATGTCAGAGACTGACCCTGTACCCCTTACTGGGGAACCTGCTTGGAGATTGAGCTGCCATGGGCTACATCTGTGCAGGGGTTCTGGATTATCTCAAGGGATGGTCCTTGGTTGGAGTATTAGTCTCCGAAAAAACACCTGAGCCCCAATTTTTTTATTCTGTTGCTCTCCTTGTGGAGCTAGTGTCCACTCCAGGTCTTTCTCTCTCCCTATTATTTTATAAGATTCCCTGCATTCTGCACAAATCATGCTATAGATCTCAGCATCTGCTTTGAAACCCTGCTAGGTAGTCATTCAGAGGCTCTCTGTGGTAGGTTCCTGTCCTGTTCCCTGTTCTCTCCCTCTACTGATGTCCATTCCATTTGGCTTTCTGAGTGACATTTGATCATCTTACCCAGGGTATAGTTTCCCTAATTTTTTCTTTAAATTTTTCAATTTGTATCCCTGCGGTAACCCCCTTTCTCATTCCCTCCCAATCCCACCCCTCTCTCATTTGCTCCCATGCCCCTCTCTAAGTCCACTGATAGGGGAGGTTCTCCTCCCTTTACATCTGACCCTTGCTTATCAGGTCTCATCAGGACTGGCTGCATTGTCTTCTTCTCTGGCCTGGCAAGGCTACTCCCTCAGCCCTTTGTTGTTATTATAAAGAAGGACTACAGATTTTCTGTTGAGTTAATTTTTCATCCAGCCACTTTGCTGAAGGTGCTTATCAGCTAAAGGATTTCTCTGGTTGAATTTTTGGGGTCTCTCATGTATATTATAATATCATCTGCAAATAGTGATACTTTGAATTCTTCCTTTCCAATTTGTACCCCCTAGATGTCTTTTAGTTGTCTTCTTGTTCTAGATTGGACTCCAAGTTTTATGCTGGTACGGAGAGAGTGGGAAGCCTTGTCTTGTCCCTGATTTTAGTAGAATTGTTTTAATTTTTTCTCTCTTTAGTCTGATATTTGCTATAGGCTGTCTATTTATTGTGTTTAGTTGTGTGACTTGCATTCCTGATCTCTCCAACACTTAAAACATGTATGGGTATTGGATTATGTCAAATGTTTTCGGCATCTAGGTAGAAGATCATGTGGTTTTTCTCCTTCAACTTATTTATATGGTGGATTAAATTGATGTATTTCCATATATAGAATCACCCATGCCTCCCTGAGATGAAGTCTACTTGGTCATGGTGGATGATATTTTCTATGTGTTCTTGCATTTTGTTTGTGAGTATTTTATTGTGTATCTTTGCATCAATATTCATAGGAGTGATAGGTCTGAAATTCTTTTGTTGTTGTTGTTGTTGGGTCTTTGTGTGGTTTAGCTATCAACATGACCTTGGCTTCATTGAATGAGTTTGGTAATGCCCTTCTATTTATTTTTTCGTGGAATAATTTGAAAAGAAGTAGAGTTAGCTTTTCTTTTAAGGTCTGGTAGAATTCTGCACTGAAACCATCTGGCCCTGGGGTTTTCTTGTGGAAGAGAAACTTTTGATGACTGGACTGCTTCTGTTTCCTTGGGGGTTATAGTACTACTTAGTCTATTTACCTGATCTTCATCTTTTGAGTTTGGATGAAAAGTTCTGTCATTATTTTTGACAGATGTGTTCTTATGACAACATCTAGCCATTGGCCTTTCTGTAACCTTTGCTGTTTGTTCCTGAAGTGTGTACTTCAGACTGGTTCCGTCTGTCTCTGGTGTCTGGAATATTCTTCAGGAAGATGAAAGAAGACCACTTCTTCCAGAGTGGATGTTGGTGTTTTAGCTGTAGCTAAGGGAGGAAGGTCTCAGGCACATGTGTTCAAGCACTCAACTTTGTGTGAAAGCTTGCCTTTAAGGACTGGTTGCTAGAGCATGTAGATGCCCAGAAGAGTTGTGCTGGTGTCAGCCATTCCTCAGTGCAAAGCACAAGTGCAAGTGCCCTGAGTGCCTCAGTGGCCCACAGGCCTGTCATATTGTCCTCTCTGAATTTAGATCTGTCTGTGTTGTGCCATCTTGGCTCCAGGAATATTTTGACTGGACTCCACTGGGAGACCCACCGAACAGGGATTTCAATGTTGAGAAAGCTTTTAGAACAATCCCTTTGTTGCCCACAGTGGGGGAGTAGGTGGGAGGGATCTGATGTCTGGCTGCTAGCATGGAGAGACTCTGGATTTGGGCCTCTGTACACACTCACTTGAAGGCACACTCACTAGCTCATAGGCCTAATCAGAAAGCACAGGTGTTTCTCCTGTCCTCTGCTCTCAGATTTGGGCCAGCAGGTACAAATGAATGTGTAGGAGATCTGTCAGCTCTGTGTTGTTCATTGTTTGTCTGCCTGGCAGGGAGACCTGTTCCTGTGGCATCTGACTCTGCTGTCACAGTCAAAGAGCACAGAGGCTCCTGCTTGGGGCAACCACTGCTGCCTCCTCCTAGCAGGGATGCCAGTGCTTGGGGCAAGGGGATGTGCAGGGAGATTGAATATTCGGCATTCTCAAGCCCCAACATCCACAGGTGACCTGGATCCTAAGTGGCCTAGTTCACAGGTTGTCTGCTCTTGCCCAGGAAGTCTCAGTATTGACGTTCTAGCTTCAGTTGCCCCTCCATTCACCAATTTCAGAGTTTCAGATTTTGTGTCCCTAAGATAATGTGAGTGCTGGTTGCTGCCATCTTGGACCACCGTACTACCTGTTTTGATGGCCTTAATTCTTTTACATATTCTCTTCACTAACTCTCAGATTAACCTTATTATCCCATGGCACGTGGATGCTTCTGAGAAACACCCAAGTATAATTTTCTATTTATTGCAATTATTTTTCTTTATTTTTGATAATTTAATATATGCATACAATGAAATATGGTCATACCTACCCTATTCTCTTCAAAACTCCTCTCAGGTCTTTACTCAACAAAGTCTACATCTAAATGTCATGAATTTTTGTATTTGGTAATACACAAAATCCAATTAGTACTGTCTACTGTCTATTTCTTTTTTGTGATTGAAGAAAGTATTTTAAAAAGCTTGTAAATGAGTTTAGTGACAAAAAAAATCACATGAAAATTTCAACAGATACAGAAAAGTTCTTTAACAAAATCCAGCATGCCTTTATGGTAAAAAAAAAAAAAAAAAAAAAAAAAGAACCACATGGAGAAAGACTGGAAGAGCATGCTTCAACATAATGAAGGCTATATGTTATAAACACCAAGCTGACATCATCTAAAATAGAGAAAACCTCAAATCATTCCCACTAAATCTAGTAACATACAAGATTATCCAATATCCCCGCTCCTTTTCAGTATAGTGTTGGATTAGCTAGAGCCACAAAGCAAGAGAGGAGAGAGAGAGAGAGAGAGAGAGAGAGAGAGAGAGAGAGAGAGAGAGAGAGAGAGAGAGAGAGAGAGATTAAGGAGCTACAAATAGGGAAGGACAAATTCAAGTTACCCTTATTGAAGATGGTAATATAAATAAGAGATCCCCACTATCCAAATGCTAAACTTCTAGAAAATATTAAAAGTCTTATTTAAATGGATAATTTAACTTTTAAAAAGAGTAGCATTTGTTTAGACCAAACATACTGATATATAAGAGCATGCAAAAGAAGAATTATTCTTACTGCCAAGACTTTTTTGATGTATTATATATTTTAATTTGATTTTATTTATATATTTAATTATTATAATTTATTCACTTTGTATCCCCACTGTAGCTCCCTCCCTTGTGTACTTCCAGTCCCACCTTCCCTCTTCTCCCCCTATGCCCTTTCCCTATTTCCCTGATAGGTGAGGACCTCCTCCCCTTCTATCTGAGCCCAGCTTATCAGGTAGAGAACATAATTTTTTTGTCTCTGGTTCAATATAATATAGTCAATTCATAGATCCACTTCATGTAAGTTTTTATGTTACTTATTTTCCATTCTTTTTATTATTATTATCATCAACACCATCATAATTTACAATTTTTTGCTATATTTATAGGATAGAAGTATGTTTAAAACATTTGGTTCAATTTCATGGCAACGATAGGTTCATTATTAGTATTTTCAGGTTCATACAAGGTTCATACCAGGTTCATACAAGAAACGTTTGTGGTGGCGCTGGTCTTTAATCTGAGTATTCCAGGAGTCAGAAGCAGGTAGATCTCTGTGAATTTTAGTCCAGCCTGGTCTACAAAGTGATTCAGGACAGCCAAGTCTACACAGAGAAACCCTCTCTCAAACAAACAAACAAACGCAAAATTTCTCTCTGAGGGAAGATATTTGAACACTTAGTCTCTGGTTGGCAGAGCTATTTTGGGAAAAGCTGAAGCATTACTGGAGAAACTATGCCTATAATGTCAGGTTGTGAGATTTCACAGCCTTGCCCAACAACCATTTCTCTCTGTGTGCTTTGTGTTTGTTTGTGGTTGAGGATGCGATCTCAGTTCTGGAACCATAAGTTAAAACAAATTATCTTCAGATGTCTTATTCATGGTATTTCATCACAGCAATAGAAAAGGAAATAAAGAATTTGGTACCTGAGAGAGAGCTGCTTCTGTGAATAATCTGATACTTTGGAGGAAGATGGAATAGTTTAGAACTGTGAGCTAGAAATGTGAATGCTCTAAGAACATCTTAATGGGCCATTCTAGAAGAAGCCTGAAAGTACAGTGCCAAGAACAGTGCAGACTATGGAGACCCAGCTCAAGAGGTTTTCAACAGTAATAAGATAGAGGTCATACTTGTTATATTTTGGTAAAGAGTCTAGTTGCCTTCTATTATGTCCTAAGAACTTTTCTGAGGTTAAATTAAAAATAGATTAATGTATTTGGTGAAAGAAATTTTAAGACTGCATAAGATCAAATCTTTAGTTTGTTTATAAGTAATTTCCCTTACATAAGCCAAAAAAAAAGCTAATAGGGTTGAAAACACAAACAAAAAAAATGTAATGAAGCGAACAAACAAACAAACTAGGAGCATGGCTTGACCTGTAAAATGGTGTGGTGTGGAGGCAAATAGGAGAAGCCTGTTGTGCATTGGAACATATTTAAAAATCATATGTTTCTTCAGTTTACATTCCAAACACACTCCCTCTGACCTCTCCTCCAGTTCCCACCCTCCCATTCTCTTCTCCTTTTCCCCTCCCCTTCTGCTCTGAAAAGCCTCCCCCTCCCCCATCACCAATCCAACCAGGCACATCCAGTTGCATCAGCATTAAGTACATTCTCTTTCACTGAGGGAGACAAGACAGCCCAGCTAGGGGAAAGTGATCTAAAAGTAGGCAATCAGGTCCAGGTCAGAGACTGCCCAGTGCTTCAGTCTCTGTAAATTTCCATAGGCCTATAATAGTTGACTTCTTGTGGCGTTCTTGTCCCCTCTGGTCCACCTATTCTTCCCTCCACTCTGCCCCAGGTCTCCCCAAACTCTGCTTAATGTTTGCCTGTGGCTCTAAGGATCCTTTGGATCCAATGCTAGCTGGAGCCTCTCAGAAGCACAGCAGAGTGTCAGTAATAATGTCAGGGGTTAGCTCTCTCCTATGAGGTATTTTCAGGTTGTGACAGTCATTGGTTGGTCATTCCCTCAATCTCTGATCCATCTTTATCTCTGCATTTCTTGGATGTAGGATAAATTTTGGGTCAAACTTTGTGGGTGCACTAACTTGCCCCTTCCACCACTGCAAATTCTGTCTGGCTATGAGGTGACTACTTACTTCAGTTTCCATGTCCCCTGCTCTAGAAGTCTCAGCTAGAGTCACCTGCATATCCTCACAGCGACTTATCCTGTCTCACATCTCAAGCTTGCCCCAGAAATGCCCCCAGCCCCTCAGATTCCTTTCTCTCTCCCAGCCCTCTAACCTTTCACCTTTGTTGTCCTTCCCATATTCTCTCCCACCCAATCTCACACTTTATCCATTTCTGATGTGTATTCAATTTCGCCTTCTGAGTGGTTTTTAAGCATCCACCCTTGGGCCCTCCTTGTTACTTAGTTTCTTTGGATCTGTGGCTTATAAAATGCTTATTCTGAACCACATGGCTAATGACAACTTGTGAGTACATAACATGTGTGTGTTTTGGGGTCTGGATTACATCCCTCAAGATGATATTTTTTAGTTCCATCCATTTACCTGCAAATTTCATGATTTCCTTGTTTTCAAAAGCTTGGTAGTATTCCATGGTATAAATGTACCACATTTTCTTCGTCCATTCATTGATTGAGGGACATCTGGATTTTTTCTAGTTTCTGGCTATTATGAATAAAGCCATTATGAACATAGTTGAGAAAGTATACTTGTGGTATGGTGGAGCAATTTTGAGGTATATGCCTAGAAGTGGTAAAGCAAGGTCTTGGGGTATATATATATATATATATATATATATATATATATATATATATATATATATATTCCTAATTTTCTAAGAAACCTCCAGATTGATTTTAAACCTGGTTGTACAAGTTTGCATTCCCACTAGCAATGGAGGAGTGTTGCCCTTGTTCCACATCTTTGCCAGCAGATGCTTTCGATTAATTTTTTGATTTTAGCCGTTTTCTGAGGGGTGTGCCATTAAGAAAATTCACCAGAAGAAAAAGATCTCACCAAATAATTTTCCAACTTGTGAAATAGTCTAAAGGGTGCTTCAATTTGAGAAAGCAACAGCAAACAAAACTAGCTGCTAATGTAATTCAGAAGACCAATTGTCCACCCCAAGCTGGTAGTCAAACTTGCTTTTCTGTCCCTGGCTTTGGTGGCAACAAAGACATAAGAATGAGTGGAATATGAATTCTTCCTCTGACTCTGAGGCCACACATCAGTTGGTAATGCTTGATTCACTTAAAGAAGGCTCTGAGAGGTAAAGGGGCTATGAGAATGGGTTAATGTTGTTGCCCCAAGATGCTGGAGATGCCAGAGTCATGAGACATCTGCCAAGAGAAACTATATACATGAGGTAGAAAGAACCTGAGAGAGACAGAAAAAGTCAGAGACAGAGAGACAGAGAGAGATAGAGACAGACACAGAGACACACGGAGAGGAATGTAGGTATTAAAGCTGTATTAGATGAACTATCTGACATTGGCTATTGAGCTGCAAGTTTCAGTTTCCTCTGTTGGGTTTCCATTTTTTTTCTCTTTTTAAAAATTACTTAATATTTTTGTACATTAGCATATAATTTCCTTCCCACCCTTTATCGCCCTCTCCATTCTTTTCATTAATTTATTTATTATATTTTTAAATAATTACAGTTTATGCCCTTTGTATATGCACTGTAGCCATCTCCCTGATCCTCTCCCAATCCCACGCTCCCTACCTTGTTTCTTCCCATGCCCCTCACAAAGTCCACTGATAAGCAAGGTCTACCTCCCCTTGCCTCTGGCCTGAGCCTATCAGATCTCATCAAGATTGGTTGCATTGTCTTCCTCTGTGGTCTGGCATGGTTGTATCTCCAGGCGGAGGTGATCAGAGAGCCTGCTACTGAGTTGGTGCCAGAGAAAGCCCCTGGTTTCCTTACTACAGACCCCACTTGGAGACTGAGCCTATGGGCTACATCTGAGAAGGAGTTTTAGATCCACTCCATACACTGTCCTTGGTTGGGATATAATTCTCTCTCGTTTTTCTTACATTGTTAATTCTTTTAGATATTATCTTTTTATTTATTTATTTTAATAATTACAGTTTATTTACTTTGTATTCTAGCTGTAGAACCCTCCCTCATCCCCTCTCAATCCTACCTACATTCCCTTATCTCCTCTCATGTCCTTTTCCAAGTCTGCTGATCCTCCCCTTCCCTCTGACCCTAGCCTATCAGGTCTCAGCAGGACTGGCTGCATTGTCTTCCTCTGTGGTCTGGAAAGGCTGCTACCCCGGCAAGGGGGAGGTGATCAAAGAACCAGCCACTTGTTCATATCAGAGGCAGTCCCTATTTCTATTACTAGGGAACTCACTTGGAGACTGAGCTGCCATGGGCTGCATCTGTGCAGGGGTTCAAGGTGTTTTAGGTTATCTCCATGCATGGTCATTGGTTGGAGTATTAGTCTCAGAAAAGACCCCTATGCCCAGAATTTTTGGAACTCTTGCTCTCCTTATAGAGCTCCTGTCCACTCCTGGTCTTCCAATATCCCACTCTTTTATAAGATTACCTGTATTTCGCTCAAGATTGGCTATGAATCTCAGCATATGCTTTGGTACCCTACTGGGTAGAGTCTTTCAGAGACCCTCTTTGGTAAGCTCCTTTCCTATTGCCTGTTTTCTCCCTCTTCCAATGTCCATCTAGTTTGCCTTTCTGAGTGAGATTTGATCATCGTATCCAGGGTCTTCCTACTTGCTTAGCTTCTTTAGGTGTACAGATTTTAGTATGTTTATCCTATATTATATGTCTAATATCCACATACAAGTGAGTATATATCCATTCTATGAAGCCACAGTCACCTTGATGCCTAAACCACAGAAATACCCAACCAAAAATGAGAATTTCAGGTCTATTTCTTTTATGAACATACAAGCAAAAATCTTCAACAAAATACATGCAATCTGAATCCAAGAACACATAAAAAATATCATCCACCATCACCAAGTAGGCTTCATCCCAGGCATGCAGGGATGGTTCAATATACAGGTTTCCATTTTTTCAGGGGAGTACAATATTTCCTCATGATGTCCCCATACCTACTGTTTGGAATGGTAATATATATTTTGTGTCTTCTATTGAACTCTATGCTAAAAATACTTAGTTTATTTTGTTGTTGTTGATATGTTTTGTTTGTTGCTTTTACAGAGCAGCACATTAACAGATTACTTTGAGAGACTTTGATCTTTTAAATAATGTTGAAACTGTGAAAGACCATGGGGTTTTAAAGTTGAAATAAATGTATTTTAAATTATGATATATTCATGAGCTTATGTATGTCATGGAGTTCAGTGTGGTGGTTTGAATGAGAACTGTCCCACATAGGCTAAGCTATTTAAACTTTTCTTTCCAAATTGGTTGTACTATTTAGGGAGGTGGTATAATATTGTGGTAGGAAGTATGTCAGTGCAGTTGGACTTTGTGACTTTGTGAATTAATGGATTCACCCTACTTCCATTTTACTATCTCTGCTTTCTGTTTGCAATTGAAGATGTGATCTCCCAGCTTCCTGCTTTAGCCACTGTTTGCATGCTTCTCCTACCACCATGGATTCTTCCTCTGAAAACAAAAGCCCTAATAAGCTCTTCCCTCGATAAGTTCCTTATGGTCATGGAGTTTTATCCCAGAAATATTAAATAAGTGATACACAATATTTCAGCTTTCTTTACATACACAATACATGTGATTAAAAACCTTTGTGTTTTAAGAGACAAAGATTTGTTTGAGGTTTGCTGATAGTTTATTCTATAATGTTATGAAGTAAAGTAATGAAAAAGTCTTTTTTGGAAAGGAATGTCATTGACTGGGACAATTATTTGACTTCAGTGTTATAGTCAGAGAATAATAAAAAATGGGAAAATAATTACCATGTTATTAGACACTCGTTTCTCAATATATTCTGGAGATTACAACCACAGCATCAATGAAGGACCTATTTAAATGTATGTACTCTCTGTCTATTCATGAGCCAAAACAGGGACTATTGTCTTGATAAATGAATATTAAGTTTTTTTTAACTCTTCCTGATTATAATATTGAATAGCAAGTGTGAGAACTATTTTAACAAAAATGTCTGTATTAAAACATCCTTTTCAAGAGAAGAAAGCGTTGTCTGAATATGAACAAAAAGTAATATATAAAATTAAGTTGTAAAGATTTTAGTCAAGTGGTTACAAGATGGCGGTGAACAGAGTGCACTGTTTTGGAGAGGCATAAGATCTGACTCTCCAAAATTGGTGAGTGGAGGGACAATCCATGTTAGAATTTGGACTTTTGAGCTTTCTGAAAGAGAGGGACACCACAGAAGCAAGGAGCACTTGTAGATTCAGATCAGGCGCCGACTACTCTGGGAACGAAGTGGGGCGTTTCCCTTGTCCAGCTTCCCACCCCCTCAGGAAAACCTGCATGTAGCACCACGTAGCTGAGTACAAAGCTCACTGCCTGGGGACAGAGACAGCAGAGGCAGGGCTTCAAATCCCTCAGCTGCAGCAGAAAGCGGTACCTGTTCACTGAACACTATCCCTCTGAGCACACGTCCCATGAGTCTACCTCCCCAGAGCACCCTTCTTGTTGAGCTCCCTACCCGTGGAGCATGACCCCCTAACCCCCAGATCAGGCCCAGTGGAGCGCAGCCCCCTGTCCCCAGAAAGCCCACCCCACGGAGCACACACACCTCTAGAAATCCCACCCTACAGGGCACACAAACTACCAGAAATTCTGCCCCGCCTCAGCACACCCCCTTGCCAGAGCGCAGGCCCAACTAGTGCAAAACCAATCACACCAGTAATCTTCAAAAGTGCTTGCAATTTCTTAAGTGCCTGCAACTCCTTCAGTGCCTGCAAGGAACCCCTCTGTCACACTGAAGGCCTCTACATTCTCTAACACCCTGTCCCTCAGGAAACACTTCCACACACACTTTGGTTCACATGCTACCCTGCATTTGCGCTTCTGTGCCTGTGAACTTTCCTCCCACAGGTACAGCTGAATCACCTTCGCACATGCTGAAACCACTGGACCTCTCTCATTTTCTTGAATAATTCTCCAGACACCAGAGAAAGACTAGTTGGATCTGCAGAATCCAGGAACAAAGGATAACTGAATGGCCATGGGTCAGCAAAAGAACACACCCAACATAAATCAAGAAGTCATGACTTCACTGGCAACCCCCCAAATGAATGGATACTCCAACACAAGAAAATGACTTTAAAGCTGTGATTATCCAGTTATTAGAGGCACATAAAGAAGAAACAAACAAATCTCTCATAGATTTGGCCTCCCAAGTGGAAGCAAAGAAAAAGGAAGTGAACGAAACTCTCAAAGAAACACAGACAAATCTAGCCAAACAAATAGAGGGACAAGTAGTGGCATACACAGAGGAAACAAACAAACAAAAAAAATAGAGACCATCATGAAGACACAGGAATCCACATTCAAACAGATGAAGGACATGTTGCAAGGCATGAAAACAGAATTCCAATTAATAAAGAAAACACAAACTGAGAAAGCCCTGGAGCAGGAGAACTTAGAGAAAAGAGAAGGAACCACAAAGTTAAACATCACTAATAGAATACAAGAGATGGATGAGAGAATCTCGGGTGTTGAAGATACACTCGCAGAAATTGATACTTCTCTCAAAGAAAAAGTAAAATCTGAAAAATCCCAAACACAAAACATCCAAGAAATCAAGGACCTCATAAAAAGGCAAAATCTAACAATAACAGGAATTGATGAAGAAGAGGATTCCAGGCTCCAAGGTACAGAAAATATTTTCAAGAAAATAATAGAGGAAATTTTCCCAACCTAAAGAAAGAGATGTCCACAAACATACAAGAGTCCTACAGAACAACAAATATACTAGACCAGAAAATAAACTCCTCATGCCACATAATAGTCATAACACTTAATCTACATAACAAAGAAAATATATTAGAAGCAACAAGGGGAAAAGGCCAAATAATATATAAAGGTAGACCTATCAAAAATCACACTGGACTTCTCATCAGAAACATTGAAAACCAGAAGGGCCTGGGTAGATATCATGCAGGCTTTAAGAGACCACAGATGCCAAGGTAAGCTACTATGGCTTGCAAAACTTTCAATCAACATAGATGGAGAAAACAAAATATTCCACTAAAAACTAAATTTAAGCAATATCTAAACAGTGAAACAGCCCCACAGAAGGTACTAGTAGGAAAATTTCAATCCAACGAACACAATTACATCCAAAAAAAAAACATAGGATATAGATAATTTCCCAAGAAAAATAAAAAGAAAACAAGCAATGAATCACAGTAAGACCACCAACTGCACAATAATAGGAACTAATGTTCAATGGTCACTATTATCTATCCACATCAATGGACTCAACTCTCCAATAAAAAGACACAGACTATTAGAATGGGTATAGAAACAGGATCCAACATTCTGCTGCATCCAAGAAACACACCTACACAACAAAGATAAACACTGTCTCAGAGTAAAGGGCTGGAAAACTGTTTTTCAAGCAAATAGACACAGAAAACAAGCTGGAGTGGCTATACTAATATGTAATAAAATAGATTTCAACAAAAATTAATCAAAAAATGTGTAGGGGCACTGCATCCTCATCAAAGGAAAAATCCACCAAGAGGACATCACAATTCTGAACATCTATACCCCAAATACAAGAGCACCTACAGTCATAAATTAAATATTGTTAAAGCTTAAATCACACATTGATCCCAACACCTTAATAGTGGGAGACTTCAACACCCCACTATCACCAAGGGACAGATCATCTAGACAGAAGCCAGACAGGGAAATAAAGGCAATTACAAAGGCCCTAATTCAAATGGACCTAATAGATGTTTATAGGAATATTTACCCAAACTCAAAAGAGAATATATTCTTTTCAGCATCTCATGGAACCTTCTCCAAAATAGACCATATATTTGGTTACAAAGTAAGCCTCAACAGATACAAGAAGATTGAAATAATCCCTTGTATTCTCTCGGACCACTATGGACAAGAGTTGGACCTCAACAACAACGGAAAGAGCAAAAAGCCTGCACGCACATAGAAACTTAGCAATTTACTACTCAATGACAGCTGGTTTAAGGATGAAATAAAGAAAGAAATTAAAGACTTCCTAGAATTCAATGAAAATGAAGGTACAACATACCCAAATTTATGGGACACAATTAAAGCAATGCTTAGAGGAAAATTCATAGCACTAAATACCTTAAAGAAGAAATTTGTAACATCTTATACGAACAACTTATTGGCACACCTGAAAGCCCTAGTGGGAAAAAAAAGACACATCCAAGAGGATCAGACAGCTGGAAATTATCAAACTCAGGGCTGAAATCAATGAATTAGAAACAAATAAAACCATTCAAAGAAAAGAATCAATGAAACCAAGAGATGGTTCTTTGAGAAAATCAACAAGATAGACAAACCCTTAGCCCAACTAACTAAAAGGCAGAGAGACACCATCCAAATCAACAAAATCAGAAATGAAAATGGGGACATAACTACAGACACTGAGGAAATTCAAACAATTATTAGGTCATACTACAAAAGCCTATATGCCACAAAATTCAAAAATCTAAAAGAAATGGACAATTTCCTTGATAGATTCTATCTACCAAAATTAAGTCAAGACCAGATAGAAAGATTGAATAGCCCTATAGCCCCCAAGAAATTTGAAGCAGGCATTAACAGCCTTCTTTCAAAAAAAAAAGCTGTGGGACAGATGCTTTTTGTGCAGAATTCTACCAGACCTTCAAAGAAGTGCTAACTCCAATTCTCTTCAAATTATTCCACAAAATAGAAACAGAAGGACCATTACCAAATTCATTCTATGCAGCCACAATAACCTTGATACCTAAACCACACAAAGACCCAGCAAAAAAAGAGAAGTTCAGACCTATCTCTCTTATAAACATTGATGCAAAAATACTCAATAAAATACTTGCAAACCGAATCCAAGAACACATAGTAGATATTATCCACCATGACCAAGTAGGATTTATTCTAGGCATGCAAGGGTGGTTCATTATATGGAAATCCATCAATGTAATCCACCATATAAACAAACCGAAGGAGAAAAACCACATGGGCATCTCCCTAGATGCCAAAAAAGCAGTTGACAAAATCCAACACCCATTCATGTTTAAAGTCTTGGAGAGATCAGAGATGCAAGGCACATATCTAAACATAGTAAAGGCAATATACAGCAAGCCTATAGCCAACATCAAACTCAATGGAGAGAAACTTAAATCAGTCCAATTGAAATCAGGGACAAGGCAAGGCTGCCAACTCTCCCCATATCTTTTCAACATAGTACTTGAAATCTTAGCTAGAGCAATTAGAGAAGCAAGTGAGATCAAGGAGATACAAAGTATAAAGGAAGAAGTCAATATTTCACAATTCACAGATGATATAATAGTATACCTGAGTGACCTCAAAAATTCAACCAGAGAACACCTTCAGCTGATAAACACCTTCAACCAAGTGGCTGAATACAAAATTAATTCAAAAAATCAGAAACCCTCCTGTGTACCCAAGACAAAAAGGTCAAAAAAGAAATCAGAGATACAACACCCTTCAAAATAGCCACTAACAACTTAAAGTACCTTGGTGTGACTCTTACCAAGCAAGTGAAAGCCCTGTTTGAAAAAACCTTCAAGTCCCTTAAGATGAAATCAAAGAAGACATCAGAAGTTGAAAGGATCTCCCATGCTCATGGGTCCGTAGGAATAACATAGCGAATATGGCCATCCTGCCAAAAGCAATCTACAGATTCAATGCAATTCCCAACAAAATACCAACAAAAATCTTTACAGACCTTGCAAGAAAAATTCTCAACTTCATTTGGAGAAACAAAAAACCGAGAATATCCAACATGATCCTGTACAACAACAGATCTGGAGGTATCTCCATCCTTGATCTCAAGTTGTACTACAGAGCAATAGTAATAAATACTGCTTGGCACTGGCATTGAAACAGAAAGGTGAATAAATGGAACCGAATAGAAGACCCAGAAATAAACCCACATACCTATGAATACCTGATTTTTTTACAAAGAAGCCAACACCATTCAATGGAAAAAAGACAGCATCTTCAACAAATGGTGCTGGACTAACTGCATGTTCACATGCAGAAAAATGAAAATAGATATATGTTTATCACCCAGCACAAAACAAAAGTCCAAGTGGATCAAAAACCTCAATATAAAACCAGATACACTAAGTCGGTTAGAAGAAAAAGTGGGGAAGACCCTAGAACTCATTGGTGCAGGAGACAACTTCCTGAACAGAACACCATCAGCACAGGCTGTAAAAGCAACAATCAATAAATGGGACCTCATGAAACTAAAAAGCTTCTGTAAAGCAAAGGACATGGTTGTCAGAACAAAATGATAGCCTACAGATTGGGAAAGGATCTTCACCAACCCTACATCTCACAGACGGCTGATATATAAAGAATATATTAAAAACTAAAGAAGTTAAAAGGCAATAATTCATGCAAGCAAATAAAAAATGGGGCATGAAATTAAACAGAGAATTCTCTGTAGAAGAATATCGAACGGCAGAGAAACACATAAAGAGATGCTCAACATACTTAGCCATGAGAGAGATGCAAATCAAAATGACCCTGAAATTTCAACTTACACCCATGAGAATGGCTAAGATCAAAATCTCAAGAGACAACACATGCTGGAGAGGTTGTGGAGAAAGGGGAACCCTCCTCCATTGCTGGTGGGAATGTAAACTTGTACAACCACTTTGGAAATCAATCTGGCGCTTTCTCATACAATCGTGTATACTGCTTCCTCAAGACCCAGCTATACCACTCCTAGGAATACATCCAAAAGATGTTCAAGTACACAACAAGGACATTTGCTCAACCATGTTGGTAGCAGCTTTATTTATAATAGCCAGAACCTGGAAACCACCCAGATGTCCATCAATGGAGGCATGGATACAGAAATTGTGATATTTTATATACTGGAATACTACTCAGCAATTAAAAACAAGGAAATCATGAATTTTGCAGCAAATTCTGGGATTTAGAAAAAAATCATCCTGAATGAGATATCCTAGGAGCAGAAAGACACATACGGTATACACTCACTTATAAGTGGGTACTAAATCTATAAGATAGGATAAACATACTAAAGTTTGTATACCTAAAGAAGATAAAAAAAGAAAGAGGACCAGGGGTAAGATGATCAATACTCACCTAGAAAGACAAAGGGGATCGACATTGGAAGTAGGAGAAAAGAAGTAACAGGACAGGAGCCTACCACAGAGGGCACCTGAAAGACTACCTATTACTGTATCAAAGCAGATGCTGAGATTCATAACCAAACATGTGGCAGTGTGCAGGGAATCATATGAAAGAAGGGGAAGTTAGTATGATTGAGAGGGGACAGGAACCCCACAAAGTCCAAATATATCAGGGCAATAGGAGTCTTCTATGAGAATCTTCTTCTTACCAAGGACCATACATGTGTATAACCTATAACCCCTGCCCAGACATAGCCCATTGTAGCTCAGTATCCAAGTAGGGACCCTAGTAAGGCAGACAAGAATTGTTTCTGACATGAATTCAATATCTAGCTTCCCCTCCCCACCCTCGAGGGAGGAGTAGTCTTGCTAGGCCACAGATAAGGACATTGCAACCAGCCCTAAAGACACATGATAAGCTAGGGTCAGATGGAAAGAGAGGAGGACCTCCATTATCAGTGGACTAGGAAGGGGGCAGGGAGGAGATGAGGGAGGAAAGGATTGGAAGGAGACTTAAGGAGGGGATTTCGGCTGTGGTGCAAGTGAGTGACCTGTGATTAAAATTATATATATATATATATATATATATATATATATATATATATATATATATATATATATAAATTTAAAGTGAAATAAAATGGAGAAACAAAAATATTTTAGTCAAATTTTGATATAGCAATATGAATTTTAAGTTAGAACATTTAATATTAGCAATTATTACAATTATGGAATGTCTAAGTTGGCATAACAAATATTTTAACCATTAACTGTTTATTTGTTAAATTAAGAAATGACATAGCCAGAATCTCAAAACAACCCTGATGTCCCTCAACTAAGGAATGGATACAGAAATTGTGGTACATTTACACAATGGAATAGTCCTCAGCAATTAAAAACAAGGAAATCATGAAATTTGCTGGCAAATGGTGGGATCTAGAAAAGATCATCCTGAGTGAGGTATCCCAGAAGCAGAAAGACACCCATAGTGTATCCACACTTATAAGTGGATATTAGACATAAAATATAGATAGGATAAACATACTAAAACCTGTACATCTGAAGAAACAAAACAAGAGGGAGAACCCTGGGTAAGTTGATCAATCCTTACTCAGGAAGTCAAACAGGATAGACATTGTAAGATGGTGAAAACAAGGGACAAGACAGCAGCCTACCACAGAGGGCCTCTGAAAGACTCTATCCAGTAGTGTATTAAAGCTGATACTGAGACACATACCCCAACTTTGGGTGGAGTGCAGGGAATCTTATGGAAGAAGTGGGAGATGAAAGACCTGGAGCGGTCTGGAGTAACAGAAGGAGAGCAACAGATACAAAAACTCTGGGCCCAGGATTCTTTTCTGAGACTGATACTCCAACCAATGTTCATTCATGGATATAATCTAGAACCATTGCACCGATATAGCCCAGTCTTCAAATAGCTCAGTCTTCAAATAGACTTCCTAGTAAGGTGAACAAAGGCTTTCTCTGACCAGCACTCAGTGGCTGGCTCTTTGATTACCTCCCCCTTAGAGGGGGTCCAGTCTTACCAGGCCTCAGAGGAAGACAATGCTGACATTCCTGATAATACCTGATAGGTTAGGGTCAGACAGAAGTGGAGGAGGATCTCTCCTATCAGTAGACTGGTTGAAGGGGCATGGGAAGAGAAGAGGTAAGGAAGGCAGGATTTTGGGGGGATTAGTGTGGGGGCTACAGCTGGGATACAAAGTAAATAAATTTTAGTGAATTAAAAAAAACTAAAAGAAAGAATGAAATTTCATGCTTACTCCACAATTACATTCATGTCTCCATTACGCTTGGCAAGCTGAAGTGCTAAGTCAGCCTCAAGATATTGTGTTACTAAAGGATTTTCAGGACAGCAGTACCCACTTGTATAGTACACTGCTGCATGCATGTCTGACATATGGGAGTGGACCAAACACAACTATATTTTTGTAGAAACAGGGCATCAACATTTGCTGTGTCCTAAGGGAAGAGAATAAAGACAACCTTTTTCATTACATCAAGTCTTGGGTCAGGTTATGTCCAAAGAAGGATCTTTCTAGAGCCATGTTTTAACTATTTGTAAATATTTCTGAAGTCCACAGATGACCCTGTGTTCCCACTAATAGTGATATTGTCTAACAGAATTTTCCCAGCTTTCCGAAATTTTAGGGAGTCATCACGAAGACAACATGGGTGTGTTTGCATGAAGGTTCATGGTGCTTAGAGCACACCCAGTTATGATTTTATTTTCTTATATTTATATAGCACAATTCACAGTTCACCCATTAACTAAAGTAGATTGCCAAAGAAATGGTCAGTGTGACACACACACACACACACACACACTCACACACATACTGAAATCCCACATTCAAGGACTCATGTCAAGATCACTGGAGCAGCAAGCACACATTTCCAAACAACCAGAATTATACAGCAGGGATTCCCAGAGAGAATTGCCGTGTTGGCAGACGTAGTGTTGTTTACATGAATCCACAGCACTGTGGGGATGAGTGTGAGGTGTGATTGCCATTGCAGAAGTGTACGCTTCTTAGAAATGACACAGCCAAGCACAGTGCTCCCCTACCCCCATCCCTGCTGCTACATCAGCCATCTTTCTACAGCTTCAAATTGTTCCTGTTTTATTTTCCACTTGCACAAAATAAAACATTCCACATCAGTTTAGTTTCGGAAATTTTATACTAATAAATATATGAAAACCCTAATGAAATACTTGGTTGATAACTAGAGCTTTGATCAATTTTCTGCTAACATAAATGCAATTACACAAAATTCAGAGTGCTCTACCTGTCATATTTCCAACAGAATTGTCAGTAATTGTTACATAGCTTATCTCTGTTACAGTGTATACGTCTTTTAAAACATGTCAATTCCAGGATGTCAACATTTTTTGCTAGAGCTAATGCTCTGCAGTATTTAGGTAGAACAAGCTCAGGGTTTGCAAAGATAACAGACTTTACACATTTCATGTACTTGAATAGCACACCCAACATCATTCATATGAATAATTAGAGACAATGAGAAGTGTTGGTGAAGCCTTACTTTAGGGTTCACATTGCTCCTTCTTTGCTTGGACCCTTCAAAGCATGGCCATCATTCACACTTACGTCATGTTTAGCAGATGAGCATTCTTTAGCATTCTACCAATGCTAACAGCACCATGATTTTTTCACCATGGGAAGTTTGCTTATGAATTTCTCCTCTGGAGAAATAAGAAAAAAAAAACACAAGATGTGAATAAAATACAGAAGTGTTTTTTCTATGTTATTACTCAGTTTCAACATAGCCTCAACTAATCTTGTATTTTAAACTGTCAAAATTATACATTTCCCCCTGTAAGCTGACACTCATAAAGCATAAAATTTTACTGAGCTAATTTGAAAATTTGCAATTTACATTTGTGAATTAATATAATCTACCCACCAATAATCTAGTTAACAGCCTCAACAAAAGCTAAAGAATAGCATGGAAAGGAAACTGCAAAGTGATTTATTATTTGCTCCTTTGAGGTATGATAAGGCTAAGAGTTACCCTCCTCCTGTCCTAGACTGCACAGAGCCCTTAATCCCTAGAGTTAATTTTTAACAAGACTCCTAGGGAGAACCAAAAAGGAGGAAATACACCAGGTTCTGTACCATTTCTTCTCTCAGGGCATCTTCAGTCCTAGAAGGTAAGCACAGCTCACAGCTGCCAGATATGCACCATGTGGTTGGGGAAATGTAGCAGAACATGGGCCAACACAAGGAAATCTTCCTTGAAAGGAATTTCAGGAAAACTTAAGTTCAGCATTTCCTAACATAGCTTCTTCTTCTTCTTCTTCTTCTTCTTCTTCTTCATAAATACTACCTAGAAACTTCTGCATAATGATATTGAAAAACAAACAAACAAAAATCTTTAAAACACAAGTAGTATGCATTTGGTCATGAAGGACAGACAGTTTTCCAAATGTTTAACCCTTGTGTTAGTGATGTCAGTCTCATCATTCTTTGGGCTAAAGACTGTGGTTATTAATCTTAGACTTCATGCTCCAACTGCTGAGGTTATTAAGAGGAGTTAATAGTGATCAAAGAAAGCTACTCAGGCCTGTTAGATGGCAAGTAACAGCTGTTTCCAAGCACAAAGACTGGGCCACCACAAGTTGTAGCAATTCATCTCAAGAAAGTTGTGGTATATCAGCCATGATTAGAGTGATTGGGAAGACAAAAAGATTCTCATGACAGAGTAGGAGGAGTCATGGTCAGAAATAGTGGGAAAGCATAGACAGATTTGAAACAGAAGGAGCTACAGCTTCATCATGAACAGGTGGTCATCCAACACTGAGTGTCAAAGAAAGGACGCTGGAATAAAAGATATTAGTTTAAAATAAGGCTTGTGGAACATAAAAGGGATTCCAATTATTCATCCTTCCCACACATTTATTTTTCTTTAACAATACTGAGAATATTCTTTCATTTGTCTTCTTTCCAGCCTTTTGTGTGTAAATATGCCTGTCTGGTTCAATTTCCTCAGTAAAATAAACAAAAGCCCGTGAAAAGTAATTCAAAGCTTTTTGTTATAGTTTTTGGACATTACAGACACATCTTTTAAATAATACTTTAGTTATTATTAAATTTTATACATAGCATAAATTAGAGATGTTGGAGAAGTTTTCTAAGAATTAGGTAAGTGTGCATACTTTTTAATTTTAAGTTTTTATATTAATTACACTTTATTTATTATATATCCCAGCTATAGAACCCTCCTTCATTCTCTCCTAATCCCTCCCTCCATCCCTCATCTCTGGTCATTCCTGTGTAAGTCCGCTGATAGGGGAGGTCCTCCTTTCCATTCATTATACCTTAGCCTATCAGGTCACATCAAGACTAGTGACATTGTCTTACTTTAGAGGGAGGTGATCAAAGAGCCAGCCACTGAGTTAATGTCAGAGACAGTCCCTGTTCCACTTATTAGGGAACCCATTGGGATACTGACATGCCATGGGCTACATCTGTGCAGGGATTCTATGTTATCTCCATGCGTGGTGTTTGGTTGGAGTATCAGTCTCTAAAAAGACCCCTGGCCTCAAATTCTTTTATTCAGTTGCTCTCCTTGTGGAGCTCCTGTCCTCTACAGATCTTTCTATTTCCCCTTTTTTTCATAAGATTCCCTACACTCTGCATGAAGTTTTGGTATGAACTCCAGCATCTGTTTTGATACACTGCTTGATGGAGTCTTTCAGAGGCCCTATGTGGTAGGCTCCTGCCCTCTTTACTGTTTTCTCCCTCTTCCAATGTCCATCACGATCACGTTTGCCTATCTGAGTGAGGATTGATATCTTACCCAGGGACATCCTTCTTGTTTAGCTTCTTTAGGTGTACAGATTTTATTACGTTTATCCTATATTATATGTCTAATATCAACTCAGAAGTGAGATTATATCATGGGTGTATTTTTTTTTCTGGCATACCTCACTCAGGTTGATCTTTTCTAATTCCCACCATTTGCCTGCAAGCTTCATGATTTCCTTGTTTTTAATTGCTGAGGACTATTCCATTGTGTAAATGTACCACAATTTCTGTATCCATTTCACATTTGAGGGACATCCTGGTTGTTTTCATATTCTGATAATTACAAATAAAGCTGCTATGAACATGATTGAGCAAATGTCCTTTTTGTGTACTTCAGCATATTTTGGATGTAAGCGTAGGAGAGATATAGCTGGATCTTGAGAAAGTGTTATTCCTACTTGTCTAAGAAAGAGCCAGATTGATTTCTAAAGTGTTTGTACAAGTTTATATTCCCACCAGCAATGGAGGAGGGTTTCGCTTTCTCAGCATCCTCTCAGGCATGTATTGTCACTTGAGATTTTGATCTTAGCCATTCTGAAGGCTATAAGGTGAAATCTCAGGGTTGTTTTGATTTGCATTTCCTTATGACTAAGGACATAAACATTTCCTTGAAAGTTTCTCTGACATTTGATATTCCTATACAGAGAATTCTTTATTTAGTTTCTACCCCATTTTTAATTGGATTACTTTATTTCTTTCTTTTTAACTTTTTGAATTCTTTATATATTCTGGATATTAGCCCTCTGACAGATACAAGGTTGGTGAAGATCCTGTCCTAGTCTATAGACTGTCATTTTGTTCTGATGATAGTGTCCTTTGCTTTACAGAAGCCTTTCAGTTTGTTGAGGTCCCACTTATTGATTGTTGATCTTAGTGCCTGTGCGGTTGATGTTCTGTTTAGGAACTTGTCTGCTATGCCAATAATTTCTAGGCTCCTCCCCAATTTTTATGCTAACAGATTTAGTGTGCATGGTTTTATGTTGAGGTCTTAGATCCACTTGGACTTTAGTTTTGCGCAGGGTTATAAATATGGATCTATTTGCATTTTCTACATGTAGATATCCAGTTAGACCATCACAATTTGATGAAGATGATCTCTTTTTGCCATTTTATAATTTTGGCTTCTTTGCCAAAAATCATATCCGTAGGTGCATGGGTTTATTTTGGGGTCTTCTATTCGATTCCATTGATCAACCGTCCTGTTTCTATGCCAATACAATGAAGTTTTTAATTAATATTGCTCTGTAGCACAGCTTGAGAACAAGGATGGAGATAACTCTAGATCGTTTGTTTTTGTTCAGGATTGTTTTGGCAATTCTGGGTTTTTTTTTTACCAAATAAAATGGAGAATTTTTCTTTCAAGATCTGTAAAGAATTGTGATGGTGTTTTGAGAGGAATTGCATTGAATCTGGAGATTGCTTTTTGCAGGATGGCTATTTTCACTATGTTAATCCTAGCAATCTATGAGCATGGGAGATCTTTCCATGTTCTGATATCTTCTTCAATTTCTTTCTTCAAGACTTGAAGTTTCAAACAAGGCTTTCACTTGCTTAATTAGAGTCACACCAAGGTACCTTATGTTATTACTGGCTATTATGAAGGGTGTCATTCCCTAATTTCTTTCTTGGCCCGTTTGTCTTTCATATATGGGAGGGCTACTCATTTTTTGTGATAATTTTGTATACAGCCAATTTGCTGAAGGTGTTTATCAGCTGAAGGTGTTCTCTGGTTGAATTTTTGTTGCTGCTCATGTATACTACAATATCATCTTCCAATAGTGGTTCTTTGACTTCTTTTCCTACTTGTATCCTATTGATCTCCTTTAGTTTTCTTATTGCTATATCTAGGACTTCAAGTACTATGTTGAAGAGATACTGAGAGAGTGGCTAGAAATGCTTTGTACCTGATTTCAGTGGGGTTTACATTTACATTTCTCTCAGTTTAGTTTCTTGTGGCTAAAGGTTTGCTATACATTGTCTTTAATATTATAGGTATGTGCTTTTTATCCTTTATCTTTCCAAGGCTTTAAACTTGAACAGGTGTTGGATTTTGTCAAATGATTTTTGGGATCTAAGGAGATGATCTTGTGGTTTTTCTCCTTCAGTGTGTTTATATGGTGAATTACCTTGATGAATTTCCATATGTTGTACCACCCATACATGCCTGGGATGAAGCATACTTGTTCATGTTAGATGATATTTTACTGTGTATTTTTGCATCAATGTTCATAAGGGAGATTGACCTGAAATTCTCTTTCTTTCTTGGGTCATTGTGTGGTTGAGGTATCAAAGTGACTGTGGCTCCATAGAATGAGTGTGGTAATGTTCCTTCTGTTTCCATTTCATAGAATAGTTTGAAGAGAATTGGAGATAGCTCTTCTTTGAAGGACTGGTAGAATTCTGCACTGAAACCGCCTTGCCCTGGGGTTTTTTTGGAAGGAAAACTTTTGATGATTTCTTCTATTTTCTTGGAGGATATAGGTCTATTCAATCTATTTACCTGAATTTGATTTAATTTTGGTAAGTGTAATCTATCAAGAAAATTGTCCACTTCATTTAAATTTTCAAATTTTGTGGCATATAGGCTTTTTTTAGTAAGACCTAATGATAGTTTGAATTTCCTCAGTGTCTGTTGTTATATCCACCTTTTTGTTTTTGATTCTACCAATTTATATAGTTTCTTTCTTCCTTTTAGTTAGTTTGGCTAAAGGTTTGTTTGTCTTCTTGATTTTCACATAGAACCAGCTCTCAGTTTCTTGGATTCTTTGGATTGTTTTATGTGTTTCTAATTATTTAATTTCAGCCCTGAGTTTGATTATTTCCAGAAGTCTACTCCTACTGGGTGTGTCTGCTTCTTTTTTTCTAACTTGCTTGTATTAGATGCTTCAAATTTCTTCTTGAATGCACTTAAGCTATGAATTTTCCTCTTAGCACTGCTTTCATTGTGTCACATAAATTTGGGTATGTTGTGCCTTCATTTTCACTGAATTATAGGAAGTCTTTAGTTTCTGTTTTTATTTATTCCCTGATCCAGCTGTCATTGAGTAGCGAGTGGGTTTGCTTTCCATGTAAGTGTAGGCTTTTTAATATTTCTGTTGTTGTTGAGGTCCAACTTTAGTCCATGGTTGTCAGACAGGATACATGGATTTATTTCAATGTTTTTTGTATCTGTTGAGGCTTGCTTTGTGACCAAAAATATTATCTGTTTTGGAGAAGGTTCCATGACATGCTGACTTGAATGTTTTTATTTTGCATTTGGGTGAAAAGTTTTGTAGACATCTGTTAAGTCCATTTGATTTAGGACATTCATAAGTGCTATTTTTTCCCTATTTAGCTTCTGTCTAGATGATCTGTCGCATGGTGAGAGTGGGATTTTGAAGTCTCCCATTATTAAGGTGTTGGGATTGATGTGTGATTTAAGTTGGAATAATGTTACATTTACAAATGCAGGTGCTCTTATATTTGGGGCATAGATTTTCAGAATTGTGATGTCTTCCTGGTATATTTTTTGTTTGATGAAAACGAAGTGCATCTCCTCATTTTTTGGTTAAATTTTAGTTGAAAGTCTATTTTATTAGATATTAGGATAGCTACCCCTGCTTGTTTTCTAGGTCCATTTGCCTAAAAAAAAAAAACATTTTCCAGCCCTTTACTCTGAGGTAGTGTTTAGCTTTGTTGCAGAGGTGTGTTTATTGGACGCAGCAAGTTGGATCCTGTTTCTGCAATCATTCTGTAAGTTTCTGTCTTTTTATTGGAAAGTTGAGTCCATTGATATTGATAGATAATAGATAATGAATGTTAATTCCTTTTATTGTGGAGCTGTTGTTCTTACTGTGTTTCAATGCTTGTTTTCTTTTAATTATTTGTTGTGAAGTTGTCTACATCTTGTGTTTTCTTGGGTGTAGTTTTTTTTGTTGGATTGGAGTTTTCCTTCTAGTGTCTCCTGTAGGGCTGTGTTGCTGTGTGGACATTTTTTAAGTCTAGTTTGTCATGGATTATTTTGTTTCCTTTATCAATGTCGATTGAAAGCTTTGCTGGGTATTGTAGTCTGGGTTGGTATCTATGGTCCCTTATATTCCACATGACATCTGCCCAGGCCTTTCTGGCTTTCCTAGTTTCTGATGAGAAGTCTGTTGTGATTCTGATAGGTCTACATTTATATATTACTTGGCCTTTTTCTCTTGCTGCTTTTAGTATTTTTCTTTGTTCTGTAGATTTAGTTATTTGACTATGATGTGACTTGAGGACTTTCTTTTCTGGTCTAGTCTATTTGGTGTTTTTTAGGGCTCTTGTTTGAGGACATCTCTTTCTCTCAATTGGGAAAATTTTCTTCCATAATTTTCCTGCACCTTGGGGCCTGGAATCTTTTGTTTTTTGTCTGTTGCTATTATTCTTAGATTTTCGTGGTGTTTTCATGGTGTCCTTGATTTCTTCGATGTTTTGTGTTTGGAACTTCTCTAATTTTATTTTTCCTTTGAGAGTGTATCAATTTCTGCAAGTGTATCTTCAGCACCCGTAATTTTCTTTTCCAAATCTTGTAGTCTGTTGGTGATACTTACCTTTGTGTTTCCTGATCTGTTCTCTAAGTTCTCCAGCTCCAAGGTTTTCTCTGCTTGTGTTTTCTTTTTTAATTCTAATTCTATTTTCATAGCTTTCACTGTTTCAATCATCTGTTTGAATGTGGATTCTTGTCTTTCCATGATGGCCTCAATTTTTTTGTTTATTTTCTCTCTATATGCCACTACTTGTGCCTCTACTTGTGCCTCTATTTGTTTGTCTGTAGTTGCCTTTATTTCCTTGAGAGCTTTGTTGATTTCCTCTTTATTTGCCTCCATTTGTGTGCCTATTTCTCTGAGAGATTTGAATATTTCCTCTTTATGTGCCTCTAATATCAGGATGAGCATAGCTTTAAAAATCATTTTCCTGTGTTTCTGATGAATTAAAATATCCATTGATTTGGGGGGTTGCTGGTGAAGTCATGATGTCCTGATTTTGTTGGATATGTTCTTAAGGCGACTTCTAGCCATCTCCTTATCTGTAAATTTCACTGTATGTTCCTGGAGCCTGTACTTCAGAATGGGTCAGTCTTTCTCTGGTATCTGGAGTATTTAGGAATATGCTAGAGGTCTCCTGGTTTGAGCATGTGTGTTTGTCTTTCAGCTGTAGCTTATGGAAGATGGTCATAGATGCAGGTGTACAGGTGGAGGCATGTGTGTGGACATGTGCCTTGAAGGATAGGGTGCTAGAGCTTGTAGATGCCTGGAAAGTGGTACTTAAGCACAGGAGAGTGTGTGGGTTCAATGTGTAAGTTCAGGTTCCCTGAATACCTTAATGACCTGCAGGCCTCTGGTAGTATCCTCCTGGTATTCAGATCTGTCTGGGCTCCAAGAATGTTTTGCCTGGACTCCACTGGTACACCCACAGTGCAGGGGCTTCAATATTGAGAACACTGTCCCAAGAATTCCAATGTTGCCCACTGTGGGTGTGTGAGTGGGAGAGATCCAATGTCTGGCTGCTAGTGTGAAGGGACCTTGGATCTGGGGCTCTGAATGCATTCACTTTAAGGCGCATTCACTTGCTATCTGGCCTAATCAGAAAGCACAGGGGTTCTGTCTGTTCTCTATTCTCACATTTGGGCCTGCAGATGCAAATGAGAGTATGGGAGATCTGTCACCTCAGTGGTGTCCACTGTTTGTCTGCTAGGCAGGGAGACCCTTACTTGGGGTGGCCACTTCTGTTGTCTCAGTCAGGAAGCATGGGGGCTCCTGTTAGGGCTAGCTGCCACAGTGCTGCCACTTCCCCAGACCTGGTAGGCTGGAACAGCTGCCTGCTGGGATGCCCTGGGAAGCCAGTACAGCCACCTGCAAAACTGGAAGACAGGTAAGGTGGCCCGCTGGGAGGCTGACACAGCTATGTGCCATAGACACAAAACTGGAATGCTGGTACAGATGCCCAGTTGGAGGCCCTGGGGAAACTCAACAGCTTCCTGTGGATCAGGGAGCCCCATACAGCTGCCTACCATTGACTGCCTCTGCTGTCTCAGTTACTGAGCTGGGCTTGGAGCATCAGGCACTCTGGGCTGCTTCCACCAAGGAGGGAGGAAGGAGGCTGATTAAGGGGAAGTGAAGGGGGGTTGAATATTTGCCACTCTCAGTAGGAGGAGACATCCATGAGTAACCTAGATCCAAAAGGTCTCAGCTCGCATTTTTCTTCTCTTGCCCAGGAATCCTCAGTGTTGATGTTCTGCATTTAGCTGCCTCTCCACTCATCAATTTCAGAGTTTCAGATCCTGTGCCCCTCAAATATGGTATGTGCTGGTTGCTGCCATCTTGGATACCCCTCAAGTATGTATATTTGTGCAATAATCATGAGACATAAGATTTCCATGAAACCTACATTTTATTGAATTTTGTATCCCAAAATATTTATCCCTCCATCCTATGGAAAGCTTATTATATCTCTTCACTATTTCAATGTAACTACTTTCCCAGAAATCTGTATAAACCAAATTATATGTTATGTCAGCATTTTGTCCATCTACCAGCTTTCATTTGGGACAAGGCATTTAAGATTCGTTGCTGATGTGTGTATAAGAAATCAATATTTTTTTTAATTTCATGGTATCCCATTCCATATATCTTTAGGGATTTTCAACAGTTACTTTATTTTTGATTAATAGGTAAATTCACTGTACATATACATTGTAGTCAACATTGTATTTTCTCAAATATGTTCAGTATGGACTAATAAATGCAACCTTATCACTTTTTGTCCATCTAATCAATTCCAATTTCTTTTTTTTTTTTCAAATTTACAAGAGCTATGTTTATTTCCTAGTGGAAATAAAAGAACTTCTTAAAATAACTTAATTTTACTCATAACAAATAAATTTTAACAATCTGAGGAACAGAAATATTTTAATCACACAAGCATACCTACATATGCATCCTTAAAACAGTTACCTAGCAAGTTCAAGCAAATACCTATACTAAATATAATTCAAAATTTTACTGTAGAATATTTGGGATGAATGATTATGTAGAATGAACACATATAAATGTGTGTCTTGTTTAGTTCAGAAATGATAACTCTTCACATTAATTTATTTACTGGATACAGAGCTAAACAAAGAATTCTCAAGAAAGGAATTTCTAATGGACAAAAGCACCCAAAAATTATATTCACTGTACATAGTCATCAGGGAAATGAAAATCAAACCAACTCTGAGAATAAAAACAAAAACAGAACAAAACAACAACAAAAACCACTTCAAGCAACAGCTCTTCCTGGGGAGGATGTGGAGCAAAGGGAACACTTCTCTATTGCTGGTGGGAGTACAAACTTACATAAACACTATAGAAATAGATCTGGCAATTTCTAGACAATTGGGAATAGGTCTACTTCAAGACAAGCTATTCCTCTTGGGCAGCTACCCAGAAGATGCTCCTCTATACCGAAAGGAAACTTGCTCACCTATGTTCACTGCAGCTTTATTCATAAATACCAGAGACTAGAAACAACCTAAATGTCCCTCAACCAAAGAATGGATAGAGAAATTATGATACATTTACAAACCAGAATATTATTCGGCTATTAAAAACAAAAACATAATTCTAATTTCTATTCATCATCATTTTATATTTAAAATGAGTTAAAAAATTTTAACACATGAAGGAGAACATGCATAGTTACTTTTCCCTATCTGGTTTATTTTGCTAATGCTTTTCGGTTCCATCTATTTTCTTGTTAATGTCAGTACATATGGCTGAATAATATTCCGTTATCTGTTTGTCAGTACCTCTGTTGATTTCATTCCCTTTAGCTGCATGTATATACTCAGGAATCCAATGGCTAGAAATACGGTAAATCTATTCTTAGTATTTTTTGAAACATCCATACTGTACTCTGTAGTGGCTATACTAGTATATATTCTCACCAACAGTGTGTAACTAGTCATTTTTATCCAGGTCCTTGTTAGCATTTATTTTAAAGACTTTTAAAGAATATTCCCCTTAAAAATATTTAAATAGAATTACAATGCTTTACCAAATTGCATATAAGTATTGCCTGCTGAGTCCATTTTTGTTGTTTGTATGTTTATGGTTTCAGAGGTGAATACACTATATTGGATAAGCAATAAGGTGTCTAATTGCTGGGAAAGACTAATTCTCCTTTTCCCAAGCTGTCAAGAATTGGCCATATTTCTTTGTCTAGGCTTGGGACCTCACTAAATTTTGCTCCTTCCTCACTAATATGTCTATAGATATGGCCATTGTTCTTGTCTTACTATGTAGCCAGTTTTAAAAGAGACACTCATAGCAGACTTCCTAGTATACAGACTGTTACATTTTATCCTCTCTATTCTTCAAAGAAATTGAGTGGCGGAGAAAACAAGCAACAGGACAGGAGAATGCAAAGGAGGACCTCTGTGGGGGTCAATGTAGCGAGGTATCAGAGCAGATATTAAGACTCGCGATCAAGACTTTGGCAGAGGGCGAGAAGTAATGATAGATCTGGGGGAGGTTGGTGAGATTTGGGGAGAACAAGAGCTCCACAAAGACCAAACTGAGCAGGGCACAGGGGTCTTGTATGAGACAGTTTCTACAATCAAGGACCATGTGTGGATATGGCCTGGAACCCCCGCTCAGATGGGGCCCATGATAGCTCATTGTCGGACTGAAGACCCTAGTGAGGGAAACAGGGAATGTTTCAGTCATGATCTTGATGGCTGACTCTTTGACCCTCCCCCATACAAGCCGGGGAGTGACAGACTGGCTAGAACCCAGGGGAGGGCAT
>CM053742.1:106781972-106797198 GCA_028658305.1 Pachyuromys duprasi | reverse complement strand
TGCAGCCAGCCCTGAGGAGTCAGGATAAGCTGGGGTTGGATGGAAGGGAAGGAGGTCCTCCCCTGTTGGTGGACTTGGAGGGGGCGGGGAGGAGGGAGATGAGGGAGGGAGTGGGAGGGTAGGAGGGACTGAGGGAGGGGGCTATGCCTGGGATTCAAAGTACCTAACCTGTGATTGAGATAAAAATAAATAAATTTTTAAAAAAAAGAAAGAAAAGAAAAAAATAATAAAAGTCCAAAGTTCAAAGTCTCTTCTGAGATTCACGAAATCTCTTAACAGTATTCCCCTATAAAATCAAAGTCAAAAAGCAGATCACACATTTTCAACATCACAGGTTATACATTACCATTCTAAAACATCATAGTGAGAAAACACTGGGGAAAAAACACCTGGGCAAACTGCAAACTCTGCATTTCCATGTATGATGTCCATCTCCATTCAGCTTTGTTGACTGCAAAACATTTTTTTCATTTGGGCTGGTTACAATCCCTGTTAGCAGCTTCCTTCAGCAGGTATCCAGTGGCTCTGACATCCCTAACATCTTGGAAACTCCAAGCAAACTTCAGCTTTACAGTTTCTTGTTCCAATGTTGGAGATCCAAATAGTATCTCCTGGGCTCCTCCAAAGGGCTTGGGTCACTTTTCCAGTTCTGGCCTCTTGTAGCACTGTAGGCTCTGTCTGACTCTGCTCCACTGCTGCTACTGTACTTGTTGGTCATCCTATAATACTGGCATCTGCAGTGCAGTGGGGTTTTCTGCAAACAGGCTACATTTTCACCAATAGCTACTTTTAGGCTCTCTTCATTGTGCCAGGCCTCAATTTCTTTGCATGACTCCTTCACTCCTGGTACTTCCACTGGCACTCTGTCTATATCTTCTCCAATGGCTTTTCCTGACCTTTCACAGTACCAAGCATCAAGTGCTCTCCATGACCCCTTCATACCTTCAAAACCAGTATGACCTAGATGATTATTCCCTATCAGCAACTCAGGCTACCAGCACAAGGTCTATCTCTAGAACACAGATTCTTTGTGCTCTTGGAAAACAATTTCCAGAAGATTTCACCTTAGTGATGTTGGTCTCAATCACTGCTTTTTAATTTTTTTTTTAGCTCCAGCTAAACAGCATCAGTTTTCACAGTAACCTCCTCTATTCCTGACTCTAAAGCCAGTTCCACATGGTTGAAGCTGCCAAGATCTGCTGCTTGCTGTGACTGAAACATGGCATACTTTTCTATTATGTCTTTACCAGCTTTCTGTTTTCTGATTTTCTTCACTTGATTAAGCTTGGCTGTCCTGAAACCTGCTCTGTAGAGTGACCTTGAACTCAGAGATCTGCATGCCTCTGTCTCCTTAGTGATGGGATTAAAGGCATATATCATCATGCCCAGACATAAGCATTATTTTACCTAGAATTTGCTATGTACTAGGCTGGGCTTGAAATCAAATCTGTTTGCTCCTGTCTCTGGGGACTAAAGGCTAGTACCATCATTCCTGGGCAAAAGTTTTTTTTTAATTAATTTTCAAAAGATCTTTTAAAAACCTTTTATCTTTATTAACTACAGTTTATTCACTTTGTATCCCCTTGTACCTCCCTCCCTCCACCCCTCCCAATCCCACTCTCCTTCCCTCTTCATCACCCATGCCCCCTGCCAGTCCATTGATAGGGAAGATCTTCCTCCCCTTCCTTCTGATCCTAGTCGATCATGTCTCATCAGGAGTAGCTGCATTGTCTTCCTCTGTGGCTTGGTAAGGCTGCTCCCCACTCAGCTGGAGGTGATCAAAGAGCAGGCCAATCAGTTAATGTCAGAGACAGTCCTTGTTCCCATTACTAGGGAAAACCACTTGGACACTGAGCTGCCATGGGCTACATCTGTGCAGGGTTCTAGGTTATCTCAATGAATGGCCCTTGTGCCCAGGTTTTTTGGTTCTGTTGCACTCCTTGTGGAGCTCCTGTCCTCTCCAGGTCTTACGATTTCCCATTTCTTTCATAAGTTTCCCTGCACTCTCTTCAAAAGGTTGGCCATAAGTCTCAGCATCTGCTTTGATATTCTGCAGGGCAGAGCCTTTCAGAGGCCCTCTCTGGCAGGCTCCTGTCTTGTCCCATGTTTTCTCCCTTTTCTGATATCCATCTTCTTTGCCTTTTTGAATGGGGATTGAGGATCTTAGCCAGAGTGCTCCTTTTGATTAGTTTCTTTAGGTGTACAGATGTTACTATGTTTATCCTATATTATATGTCTAATATCCACTTATGAGTGAGCATATACCCTGTGTGTCTTTCTACTTCTGGGATACCTCACTCAGGATGATCTTTTCCAGTTCCCACCATTTACCTGCAAATTTCATGATATTCTTGTTTTTTATTGCTGAGTAATATTCCATTGTGTAGACACACCACAATTTCTGTATCCATTCCTAAACTGAGGGGCATCTGGGGTGTTTTTAGCTTTGGGCTATTACAAATAAAGCTGCTACGAACATGGTTGAGCAAATGTCCTTGTTGTATACTTGAGTATCTTTTGGATATATGCTTAGGAATGGTATAGCTGGATCTTGATGAAGCGCTATTCCTAATTGTCTTAGAAAACACTGATTTCCAGAGTGGTTGTATAAGTTTATAGAATGCCCCCCCCCCCCACACACTGAAAAGTTCTTGGGAAAAGTTTCCAGGTTTCTGCAGGCGCCTGGTCATCAGCTTGGAGTCACCACTGCTTGTGTGTTCTAAGCTCCATTACAGATGGAACTATGGGCCTCAAACACCACAGACAGGGTCTCCGTGTTGGGAGGAAGCCCCATGGTGGTAGGTAAACATCTGGTCCAACCTCTGGACACCCAGCACCATAAAACTTTATGGGTTCCCACAGGCTCCAAGCCCCTGCTGTACCCATGAGAGCTGTGCTCACCTGCCACTGATTACCTCTTGGATACTAGGGCACAGAGCCCCAACCTCAGACCTACAGAAGCCTGGGATCCCTGAGGTCATCCCTGAGGTCAGACACTGCTCCAAGGCACAGCCAGTTATCCATAACAAAACTGACCAAACCAACTGGCTCCCAGGTTCTTCAGGAGGGTTTTGCCTGGAAAACAGTGTAACAACAGCAGCAGCTCACTAAATTCAGAGAGAGAGAGAGAGAGAGAGAGAGAGAGAGAGAGAGAGAGAGAGAGAGAGAGAGAGAGAGAGAGAGAGAGAGACTCAGAAGCATTGCAGTTGTCTCCAGAACTTCTGTGGGTGAGAGGAGACCCCCTTCTCTGACTAACAGAAACCACAATTAGGACTCAGGTCTATATGCCTGAGGTGACTAATGACATTCCTGAGAAACACCAGCCATTCAGTGACTATACCCAAAAAGCAGAGGAGGCCTCCTTCAGGAAAAATCATCTTCCTGCCAAGGAGATTCACCCCTCCTCAGGATTCCAGAAAGCACCAGAAAACTAAGATAGCCCAATGGGGAGAGGCCAGCATAAAGCTCAACCGACAAAAGACAGAGCAATGTGGCATCTCCAGAACCCAGTTGTCCAGGGCCAAGCAGCCTTGGATACCCCAGCATAACTGAAATACAAGAAGATGACCTTACATCTATGATGATGATGAGGATAATAGAGAAAACAAATAAAACATGTAAAGAATTAGAGGACACAAGATCTTTATAAGCATGGCCACTATACCTCAAGATCTAGAACTGTATTGTGCCCCCCCATTTCCGGATTACAGGTAATTCCAAATATAGTCAAATTGAGAACAAAGAATAGTCATCACAATTTATTCCTTCAAAATTTTATATACATCAAATCTCCTTATGTCCAAATAAAAATGATAACTAAGTCATAATAATGCCTAACATGATATAACTACCCCTTGTTAAACTGCAAGTGCACAAGTGTTGACTTTGATTTAACACAAAACGTACTTTATTTACGGTTATTAAATGATTCTCTCTCTTTTCCAAACCCCCAACATTGTGTAGAAGAGAAAGAAGGTTAATGAGTATAGGGCATGGAGATCTCTCAGCTATATCTGGCTGGGTAAGGTTGTAGGATTCTATGGAGGCAATACCAATATCAGTCATTCAGAAATTCAGAAGTCCAGGTAACCAGAAAATCAGCAAACAGCAAATGCAGTAACATGATGAACCAAGAGCAAGCAATCTTACTCCAAGCAGCTGCTCTTCTTTCCTCTGGGCTGTCATCTTTATACCCATCAAATTCCTCAGAATTCAACTAATTCTACCTGACAATGACCATACCCCACGTGAGACCCTTAACAGGTATGGGCAAAGTAAAATCTCCAACTTGGAATTTTAACAAAAACTTTTTTACATATAATAAACCAAAACATCCACAACATTTCTCCCTTTAGGTTTAAAACTTTGGCATTTTTCTGTAACAATAACAATGTATATACAATTAGAATATGCAATCCATTTGTATCATTGTAAAAGTATTACACTGTCTATCCTATCCTGCTGAATACTAAGTTCTGTATCTAAGTCAATTTCCTCTGCCTATCAACCTGAAAACATGGCTTTTTCTCTAACAATAATAACATAGATACAATAAGAATGTGCAATCCATTTGTATTTGGAAATCACAGATAATGTATTCCACTATCTATCCTATACTAGTGAATCTTAAGTTCTGTATCTTTCTTATGTCTATCACCTTGAAAACATCTATCTAGTTCTATTTTTTATTATTATTATTTTAATTTCTTTCTTCACAATTTATTCATTATATATCCCAATTGAAGTCCCTTGCCCTCAACTCCCCCAGCCTTACCCTACCACCCTCTTCCCCTCTTCCCTTTCCTCTAGTCCAATGAAAGGGAGCATTCTCCATTATCACCATTTGCAAATAGCTTGTTAAGTCTCATCAGGACTGCTTGGATCCTCTTCTTCTATGGCCTAGCAAGGCTGCATCATCAGGGGTGAGTGATCAGAGAGCAGACAACTGAGTTCATGATAGATACAGCCACTGATCCCTTCCCTCAGAGAACCACATGGAGACTGAGCTGCATCTGAGCAGAGGGTCTAGGTCCTCTCCATGCATGGTCTTCTGTTGGTGCATCTGTCTCTTCAGGAAGCCCTAGGCTCAGACCTTCTACTTTTGTTGGTCTCCATGTGAGGCTCCTTCTGCTCCACATCCTTCTAATCCCACCCCTTCTTCCTCTATAAGACTCCCTGAACTCTGCCAGGAGATTGGCCCTGTGTATCAGCATTTGCTTTGATCTCCTGTTGGGTCAGTCCTTTCAGAGGGCCCTCTACAGTAGACCTCCACCCTGTTTCCTCTCTTCCACCACTTCCGGTGTCTATCCTGTTCACCATTCTGAATGAGATTTAAATATCCTCCCCAGGGTACTCTTTAGTGTTTGGCTTCTTTAGGTCTGTAGATGGCTGTCCTATATTATAAAGCTAATGTCTGCTTATTAGTAAGTTTATACAATGCCTGTCTTTCTGGTTCTGGGTTACCTCACTCAAGATGATATCTTCTTGTTCCATCCACTTGCCTGCAAATTTCATGATTTCATTGTTTTTAATAGCTCAGTAGTATTCCATTGTGTAGATATACCACAATTTGTGTATCCATTCCTCTGTTGAGGGACATCTAGGTTGAATCCAGATTCTGGCTATTACAAATAAAGCTGCTATGAACACAGTTGATCAAATGTCTTTATTGAATGGTGGGGCATCATTTGGGTATATGCCCTGGAGTGGTATAGTTGGCACAAGATTGATTTCCTAAGTGGTTGTACAAGTTTGTACTTCCACCAGCAAAGGAGCAGTATTCCCCTTTCTCCACATCCTCTACACCATGTGTTGTCACTTGAATTACTGATCTTAACCATTCTGAGAGGTCTGAGAGTTGCTTTGATTTCTGCTTCCATGATGACTAAAGATGTTGAACATTTCTTTAATTGTTTCTCTGACTTTGGATATTCTTAAAAGAATTCTCTGCTTAGTACTGTACCCACTTTTTTAATTGGATTATTTGGTTTGTTGGCGTCTAATTTCTTGAGATATTTATCTCTAGATCTTTCTTAAAGTAATTTATTTATTTTTATATTAATCACAGATTATGTGCTTTGAATCTCAGCCATACCCCCTGCCCATCCCTCCCTCAACTTCTCCATGCCCCACTCCAAGTCCACTGATAGGGGAGGACCTCCCCCGCTTCATCTGATCCTAGCTTATCATGTCTCTTCAGGACTGGCTGCAATGTCCTCTTCTGGGGTCTAGCTAGGCTGCTCCTCCCTCGGGATGGGGGTGAGTCGAAAAGCCAGCCATTGAGTTCATGACAGATATAGTCCCTGTTCCCCTACTAGGGTACCCAGTTGATGCCAAGCTACCATGGGCCACATCTGAGCAGGGGTTCTAGGTTATATCCATACATGGTCCTTGGTTGGAGCAATAGTCTCATAAAAGACCCCTGTGCCCTGATCTGCTTGGTCTTTGTGGAGCTCTTGTCCTTGCCAAGTCTTACTAACTCCCCCTTCTTTCATATGATTCCCTGCAATCTGCCGAAGACTTGGTTGTGAGTCTTAATATCTGCTTTGATACATTGCTAGTTAGAGTCTTTCAGAGGCCCTCTTTGGCAGGCTCCTGTCCTGTTGCTTGTTTTCTCCAACATTCAATGTCCTTCCCATTTGTCCATCTAAGCAAGAATTGATCATCCTACCCTGGGTCCTCCTTCTTGCTTATCTTCTCTAGGTGTATAGATTTCAGCATATCCATCCTGTCCTATAAGTCTATATAAGTGAGTATATACCATGTGTTTCCTTCTGCTTTTCAGATACCTCACTCAGGATGATCGTTTCCAGTTCCCACTATTTGTCTGCAAATTTCATGATTTCCTCAGTTTTAATTGTGTAGAAGTACCATAATTTTACTTTTAATTGTATTAATTGTATAAAAGTACCATAATTTCTGTATGCATTCCTCGACTGAGGGACATCTGGGTTGTTTCCAGGTTCTGGCTCTTACAAATAAAGCTGCTTTGAACATGGTTGAGCAAATGTCCTTGTTGTGTACTTGAGCAACTTTTGGATATATGTCTAAGAGTGGTATAGCTGGGTCTTGAGGAATCACAATTTCTAATTGTCCAAGAAAGGTCCAAGTTGATTTCCAGAGTGTTTGTGCAAGCTTGCATTCCCACCAGCAATGGAGGAAGGCTCCCCTTTTTCCACAACCTCTCCAGAATGTGTTGTCATTTGAGTTTTTGAGCCATTCTGGTGGGTGTAAGGTGAAATCTCATGGTTGTTTTGATTTGCATCTCCCTGATGGCTAAGGATTTTGAGCATTTCTTTCAGTGTTTCTCTGCCATTCTACAATCCACTACAGAGAGTTCTCTGTTTAGCTCCATATCCCATTTTTTAATTGGATTACTTGGTTTGTTGCTTTTTAACTTCTTGAGTTCTTTGTATATACTGGATATTAGCCCTCTTTAAGATATAGAGTTGGTGAAGATCCTTTCCCAGTCTGTAGGCTGTCATTTTGTTTTGATGACAGTGTCTTTTGCTTTACAGAAGTTTTCAGTTTCATGAGGTCCCATTTACTTATTGTTGGCCTTAGAGCCTGTGCTCTTGGTGTTCTGTTCAGGAAGTAGTCGCCTGTGCCAATGAGTTCTAGGATCTTCCCTACTTTTTCTTCTAAGCGTTTTAGTGTGTCTGGTTTATGTTGAGGTCTTTGACCCACTTGGACTTTAGTTTTGTGCAGGGTGATAAATATGGATCTGTTTTCATTTTTCTGCATGTAAACATCCAGTTGGACCAGCACCATTTGTAGAAGATGCTGTCTTTTTTCTATTGAATGGTTTTGGTTTCTTTGTCAAAAATCAAGTTTCCATAGGTGTGTGGATTTATTTCTGGGTCTTCTATTCGGTTCCATTGATCCACTATTCTGTTTCTATGCCAGTACCATGCAGTTTTTATTACTATTACCCTTTAGTACATCTTGATGTCAGGGATGAAGATACCTCCAGATGATCTGTTGTTGTACAGGATACTTTGGGGAATTCTGGGTTTTTTTCCTCCGTATGAAGATGAGAATTTTTCTTTCAATGTCTGTAAAGAATTGTGTTGGTATTTTGATGGGAATTGCATTGTATCTGTAGATTGCTTTTGGCATAATGGCCATTTTCACTATGTTAATCCTACCAATCCATGAGCACGGGAGGTCTTTCATTCTACTGATATCTTCTTCAATTTCTTTCTTCAGAGATTTGAAGGTTTTTTTTTTTTCAAACAGGTTGTTCACTTGCTTGGTTAGAGTCACCCCAAGGTACATTATGTTATTATTGGTATTGTAAAGGGTTTTGTTTCCCTAATTTCTTTCTCGGCCCTTTTTTGTTTGGTGTTCAGTTTGCAAGTATTTTATTGAGTATTTTTGCATCAATGTTCATAAAACAGATAGGTCTGAAATTCTCTTTTTTGTTGGATCTTTGTGTGGTTTAGGTATCAAGGTGACTGTGGCTTCATAGAATGAGTGTAGTAATTTTCCTTCTATTTCTATTTTTTGGAATAGTTTAGAGAGAATTGGAGTAAGCACTTCTTTGAAGGTCTGGTAGAATTCTGCACTAAAACCATCTGGCCCAGGGCTTTTTTTGGTAGGGAGGTTGTTGATGACTGCTTCTATTTCATTGGGGGTATAGGTCTATTCATTCCTTCTATGTGATCTTGACTTAATTTAGGTAGATGGAATCTATCAAGAAAGTTGTCCATTTCATTTAGATTTTCAAATTTTGTGGCATGTAGGCTTTGTAGTAAGACCTAATGAGTGTTTGGATTTCCTCAGTGTCTGTAGTTATGTTCCCCTTTTCATTTCTGATTTTTGCTGATTTGGATAGTTTCTCTCTGCCTTTTTGTAGTTTGGCTTGTTGATTTTCTCAAAGAACCAATTCTTGGTTTCATTAATTCTTTGAATAGTTTTATGTGTTTCTAATTGATTGATTTCAGTCCTGAGTTTGATTATTTTCAACCATCTGCTCCTCTTGGGTGTATCTGCTTCTTTTTTTTTTCCCTAGGGCTTTCAGTTGCACCATTAAGTTGTTTGTATGAGATGTTTCAAATTTCTTCTTGAAGGCACTTAGTGCTATGAATTTTCCTCTTAGCACTGCCTTCATTGTGTCCCATAAGTTTGCGTATGTTGTGCTTTCGTTTTCATTGAATTCTAGGAAGTCTTTAATTTCTTTCTTTATTACTTCCCTAACTAAGCTGTCCTTGAGTAGCAAGTTGTTTAGTTTCCATGTATGTGCATGCTTTTTGCTGTTTCTATTGTTGTTGAGGTCCAGCTTTAGACCATGATGGTCAGATAGGATACAAGGAATTATTTCCATCTTCTTGTATCTGCTGAGACTTGCTTTGTGACCATTTATATAGTCTATTTTGGCGAAGGTTCCTTGAAGTGCTGAAAAGAAGGTATACTTTTTGGATCTAGGGTGAAAAGTTCTGTAGATATATATTAGGTCTATTTGATTTAGGGTGTCTATGAGTGCCCTTGTTTTGCTGTTTTGCTTCTGAGCAGATGATATGTCCCTTGGTGAGAGTGGAGTGTTGAAGTCTCCCACTATTAGGGTGTTGGAATTTATGTGAGATTTCAGCTTTAATACTGTTTTATTTACAAATGTCTTGTATTTGGGGCATAGATGTTTAAACTTGTGATGGCTCCTGTTGGAATTTTCCTTTGATGAGAAGGAAGTGCCCCTCCTCATCTTTCTTGATTAATTTTGGTTGATAGTCTATATTATTAGATACTAAGATTTCTATCCCAGCTTGTTTTCTGGGTCCATTTACTTGAAACACATTTTTCCAGCCTTTTATGCTGAGGTAGTGTTTATCTTTGTTGCATTGGTGTGTTTCTTGGATGCAACAGAATGTTGGATCTTGTTTCTGCAACCATTTTGTTAGTCTGTGTCTTTTTATTGGAGAGTTGAGTCCATTGATGTTGATAGATAATAGTGACCAATGACTGTTCCTTTTATTGTGGAGTTGGTGGTCTTACTATAATTCATTGCTTTTTCCCCCTTTTTGTTGGGGAGTTATCTATATCCTAAATTTTCTTTGATGTAGTTGTTTTCATTGTATTGAAGATTTCCTTCTAGCATCTTCTGTAGGGCTGGTTTGCTGAGTAGATATTGCTTAAATTTTGTTTTTGTCATGGAATATTTTTTCTCCATCTATGTTGATTGGAAGCTTTGCTGGGCATAGTAGTCTTGGTTGGCATCTGTGTTCCCTTAAGGACTGCATGACCCCTACCCAGGCTTTTCTGGCTTCCATAGTTTCTAATGAGAAGTCTGGTGTGAGTCTGATGGGTTTACCTTCGTATGTTACTTCACCCTTTTCCCTTAGCTGCCTTTAATATTTTTTTCAATGTTTTGTAGGTTTGTGTTTTGACTATGATGTGAGGAGAGGTATTTCTTTTTTGGTCTAGTCTATTTGGTGTTCTGTAGGCTTCTTGTATGTTTATGGACATTTCTTTCTTTAAGTTGGGAAAATTTTCTTCTATGATTTTCTTAAAAATATTTTCTGGTCCTTGGAACCTGAAGTCTTCTTTTTCATCTATTCCTATTATTCTTAGGTTTTGTCTTTTCATGGTGTCCTTAATTTCTTGGATGTTTTTTGTTTGGCACTTTTCCAATTTTATTTTTTCTTTGAGTGAGGAATCAGTTTCAGCAAGTGTACTTGCAGCTCCTGAGATTCTCTCTTCCATCTCTTGTATTCTATTGGTGATGCTTACCTTTATGATTCCTTTTCTTTTCTCTTAGTTCTCCAGTTCCATGCTTTTTTCTGTTTGTGTGTACTTTATAGATTCTAATTCTGTTTTCATGCTTTGTACCATTTCCTTCATCTGATTGAATGTGGCTCCTATTTTTTTGTTTCTTTCCTCTCTGTATATCTTTAATTTTTCCTCTATGAGGGCAGTTATATTCTTCTGTATTTCTTTGAGGGCCTTGTTCATTTCTTCTTTTTTTTTTCCTCTAGTAACTGCAAAAGCATAACTTTAACATCATTTTCTTGTGTCTCCGCTGAATTAAAATCTCCATTGCTTTTGGGTGTTGCTGGTGGGGCCAATGGTGTCCTGATTTTTGTTGGGTGAGTTCTTACTTCAACTTTTGGCCATTTGTTTATATATACTCTATGCGCTGTTTGTTCCTTGAGGCTTAATTTCAGCCTGGCACTGTCAATCTTTGGTGTCTGGCATATTCTTCAGGAAGATGAGATAGTTCCAGTGGTCTGAGAGTGTGTGTTGTTGCTTCATTTGTACCTGTGGGAGGAAAAGCAGCTCATGCAGTATCATTGTTTGTTGGGGAGTAAGTGTGTGTGAGTGTGTGTGTGTGCACCCGCAAACATTTGCGAAAGCAAGTGCTTGGAAGGTGTCTTGAAGGGGAGTGCTAAAGAGTGTACATGCTTGGGCTATGGGGTTTGGGAGCAAGCGCAGAAAGGGATGTGGGTGCTAGCACATTTAGCAAGTATAGATTGCGATCGCCTAGCACCTGAGGAGGTTTTCTGAATTCCCAGTGGTCTTCAATCTCTGGCGTGTTCTGCAGGCTGGACTCTGAGGTCAGTGGGTGGTGCTGTGGTTGGGACATGTACTGATCGAGGTATTGAAGCAGAGGCTGAGACTCATAGCCAAACTTTGGGCATAGTGCAGAAAACTGTATGAAAGAAGGGGGAATTAGAAAGACCTGAAGGGGACAAGAGCTCCAAAAGGAGACCAACAAAGCCAAAAAAAAAAATTGAGCCCTGGTAGCCCTGAAGAGAATGACACTCCAACCAAGGACAATGGATGAAAAGGACCTAAATCCTTACCTCCAATGTTGTCCATAGACTCATTCTCCAACTGGAGTCCTTAGTAAGGAAAGCAGAGGGTTTTCTGGCACGAACTCAGTGCAACCTCTCTGATAACCTTCTCCTGGGGATGCAGCCTTGTCAGTCCACAGAGGAAGACAATGCAACTTGTCCTGATGTGTTTTGATAGTTTCAGGTCAAATAGAAAGGGAGGAGGTCCTGCCATTTCAGTGGACTAGAGAAGAGGCCTAAGGGGAGAAAAGGCAGGGAGGGTGGGCTTGAGAGAAGATGAGGGAAGGAGCCACAATAGGGGTAGAAATTGAATAAATTGTAATAAAGTATAATAATAAAAATTTTAAAAAGAAAGAGATTACTGGTTTTAACCTTTACTTTGTTGTTTGTTTGTTTGTTTGTTTGTTATTCCTTCCTGAGGTTGACCAATCCATAACACTCCAAAATAACCAACAATACCCACTCCACCTCCTGGAAATGGGGGCACTGTGCTCTTAATTCTTTTTGTTGCTGTTGTCTGGTGGAAAATCTCTTTTTGTGTATCCTTTAAAAAGCAGGATATTGACCAAGTCCTGAAAAAGCTATCTGTATCTTTTTCTGTCGATTTCTGTGTTTTTTGTAAGTCTCTGAATTTTCTGTCCATTCTAAATGTTTTTTTTTGTTGTTGTTGTTGTCAAGTCTCAGTGTTTTCTGTATAGTCTCAGTGTTTTCTCTCTAGTCTGCATGTTTTCTGTCCAGTCTTTGTTGTCTCGATCATTTGGGCTAGCCCATTTGAAGCTGACCTTGGTGTACATTCTTGGGGAAACAGTAACTGAGCCAGTCTATGAGGCAGAAATAACCTGGGATACTTGCTTTATTTTCATTGTTATCTGGTCCTTTGGTCTGAAACACAAACTTTTAAAGATAATATTTTAGGTACATTTTTGGATTATGAGGACCAGGAAGCCAACAAGATTCATTTACCATGCAAAAACATTCACGTCTCAGCTAGTAGGAGGTATTTCCCTGTCAAATCTTCTCTTTTCTAACTTTTGTTAGTAACCATACTTTTTCATTCCCCTTAGAGACATAATCATGACCACGTCCCCACCTCAAAACTATTGCAGGTTTCCATTCTGCTGTCAACATGCCTTTATAATAAACGGGTTATGCTTAGTCACAGTTTTTCTCTAACCTATTGTCTCTCAGCTGCTCTTGTTCCTTTTTTCACAAACATTAAAAAAAATAGTTTACAAACCATTATTTAGCCTGTCTCGGGATATCTTTACTCTCCCTTTTTGTTTAATAAGCATCTTTTTAAAAGTACAATTAGCTCTTTCTACAACTGCCTCTCCTGTAGGATTGTGTGGTATACCAGTATTGTGCTTTATATTCTAATATGAATAGGATTGCTTCATCTTATTGGACACATATGCTGGAGCTTTATCAGTGTTAATTTGTACCAGTATCCCCATAATTGTCTCCAACAAATGTGCAATTACACAATTAGCCTGTTCAGAATGTAAAGCAATTGCCCATTGGAGCCCTGAATATGTACCTCTGGTATGGTGTACCTACCTTTGTTTCCCAAATTCTGCAAAATGAAACACATCCAAATGCCAGATTTTATCTCTTTTAGTACCTCTCCTGTTACTTCCTGCTGGTAATGGAGTTTGCTTTTGCAGAGAACACGTGGAACACATTGTTATTATTATTATTATTGTTGTTGTTGTTGTTGTTGTTGTTGTTATTTCTTTGGCTTGCTGCCAAGTGATAGAAATTTTATTCTTTAAACCTTTACTCTTAACATGGTGTTTTCCAGGATATTTCGAGGTTTTTAACAAATTTCCTATTAGTAATTGGTCAAATTTCCTTATTTCCTAATTCTAATGGACCAGGCAAACCTGTATGAAACAAAATAATATTATATGATAGATAGTTTCTACTTCTGATGACCTGTTTCAACTGGATAAAAAACACAGCCAGTTCAAGTTATCAGGAATAAATAACAACGTTATTTCTGAGTTATCAGGAATAAATTCAGCAGTTTTATTTGCAAAACAACTCTTTTGGCTTATTGAAAGTCAGTAATTATATTAAGAGGTTCAGGAAAATCTAATAATACCATAAGTATCAGATTTTTGAACTGAAGATTATGGCCTTTTGATCACAGTGTTTATTTTGTCTGATTTAAAACCTGCTATTCCCATAGAATGTTGGTGCCTCCCTTTACAATACTTAGAAGAATCCAGTTAATTCTTCTCATAAAATGTATATGTTTGTATTTAGGATATTTGTTATTAATTTCAGCCAAGCGTTTATTACAAGCTCTTTGCCAATATTCTTTGATTTCCCACAATGACATAATCTCTATTAGTAAGACGCTCTTCAACTTCAACAAGGTCCATTCCTGACAATTGATGTAGTCCTATTCTAGCTTTTATAATTAATTCAGAAATCTTTTCTACGTACATCTTCAATTTTTTACTTTGTTTATGTTCTAAGAAAATCCATTCCATACTATCTTCTCTTTGCATTAGAATCACAGTAGGAGAATGAGTTGAAGGTAAAAATGACCAAAATACAATCAAGTGTAGGATCAATTCGATACACATATGGATCTTGCAATCTTTGTTCTACCAGAATAAACTCTTTTGTGCTTCAGTTGTTACACATCGTCAACTGTTTAAATTTGAATCCCCCTGTAAGGCTTCAAATATATTACTTAACACATAAGTATTTAATTCAATCGTAGGCCTCAGCCAGTTAATGTCTCCCATAAATTTTTGAAAATCAATAAAAGTTTGGAATTTGTCCCTATGAATCCCTATGAATTTGTCCCTATGTCCCTATGAATTTTCCATGACAAAACAAAATTCATGCAATACCTACAGAGTAACCCAGCCCTACAGAAGGTACTAGATGGAAAACTTCAGTCCAACAGAGAAAACTACACCAAAGAAAATATCCTATATTTAGGATACAGATAATCTCCCAATGACAACAACAACAAAAAAGCAATGAATCACAGTAAGACCACCAACTCCACAATGAAAGGAACTAAAAGTCATTGGTCACTATTATCTATCAACATCAATGGACTCAATTCTCCAATAAAAAGACACAGACTAACAGAATGGTTGCGGAGACAGGATCCAACATTCTGTTGCATCCAAGAAACACACCTATACAACAAAGATAAACACTACCTCAGAGTAAAAGGCTGGAAAACTATTTTCCAAGCAAATGGACCCAGAAAACAAGCTGGGGTAGCAATCCTAGTATCTAAAAAAATAGTCTTTCAACCAAAATTAATTAAGAAATATGAAGAGGGGCACTTCCTTCTCATCAAAGGAAAATTCCAACAGGAGGACATCACAATTCTGAACATTTATGCCACAAATACAAGACCACCTACATATGTAAATCAAACTTTATTAAAACTGAAATCACACATT
>CM053742.1:106761936-106781872 GCA_028658305.1 Pachyuromys duprasi | reverse complement strand
TTATAGCACTAAGTGCCTTCAAGAAGAAATTTGAAACATCTCATACAAGCAACTTCATGGCCCAACTGAAAGCACTAGAAAAAAAGAGAAGCAGATACACCCAAGAGGAGCAGATGGCTGGAAATAATCAAACTCAGGGCTGAAATCAATCAATTAGAAATGAATAAAACTATTCAAAAAATCAATGAAACCAAGAGCTGGTTCTTTGAGAAAATCAACAAGATAGACAAGCCCCTAGCCAAACTAACAAAAAGGCAGAGAGAAATGGTCCAAATCAGCAAAATCAGAAACGAAAAGGGGGACATAACTACAGATACTGAGAAAATCCAAACAGTCATTAGGTCTTACTACCAAAGCCTCTATGCCACAAAATTTGAAAATCTAAATGAAATGGACAATTTTCTTGAGAGATTCCACCTACCTAAATCAAGCCAAGGTCAGATAGGAAGATTGAATAGACCTATATCCCCCAAGGAAATAGAAGAAGTCATCAACAGCCTCCCTACGAAAAAAAGCCCTGGGCCAGATGGTTTTAGTGCAGAATTCTACCAGACCTTCAAAGAAGTCCTAACACCGATTCTCTATAAAGTGTTCCACAAAATAGAAATAGCAGGAAAATTACCGAACTCTTTCTAACTCTTTTGTAACTCTTTGCTAACCCATCAAAACTTGATGATTCCTCCACTACACTAGAAGCAAAGTTACCTATTGTGCCTAAGACACTTTGGGCACCACCTGTTGTCCTTTGTTTTTAAACTATATTTAGGGCTATTAAATGCTTCTATCACTTTTCCAACCCCCTGAAACCCGGTAGGATGGAAATAAGGTTAGTGGGGGCAAGGAGCAGAGCTCTCTATGCTACTTTTGTGTAAGTAGGCTAGTAGGATACTTTGGGGGTAATACCAATATCATTCATCCAGAAATCCAGAAGTTCGGGTAATCAGCAAGTAAGCAAACAGAAAATGCAGAAGCAGGATGAACCCGCAATAAGCAATCTTCCTCCAAGCAGCTGCACTTCCTTCCGCTGGTCTGTCATTTTTATGCCCCTCAGAGTCCTCATAATTCACCAAATTCCACCTGGCAAAGACCATGTTCCAAAAGAGACACTTAACAGGTGTGGAAAACTAAAATCCCCAACTTGGAATTTACATATCAAAACATCCACAACACACAAACAATAAGCGTAGCTGAGGAGGATCTTGCCAAGATGTCACCGCTCCCTTGATTCCATTTAATATCCTTGAATATAGTATTTAACAACATTCCACTGCCTGATGTATCTTTAATACTTGAAACATACATTTAGTATTTTTTTTCTTTCTAAGTTTGCTATACTTGATGAAAACACTTTTCATAAGGGTAAACCATAGAAAAGAATCTAAAGCAGTTTGTTCTGAGGTAGTCTTTGCCAATACAATAAATCTAAATCTCTTCACCTAAGCCTTAGGCAGTCTCTTTGGACAACAAAAAATATCTTTATCCCTATCACAGCAATATCATACAGTTCCAAAGTGCATGTTCCTCCAAATAAAAACATGGCCAGGCTTATCACAGAAATTTTTCAGTCCCGGGCAGGAACTTCAGTGTTAGTTAAGGTTTTATTGCTGCGAAGAGACACCACCAACCATGCAGTTTTTATGAAGGCAAACACTTAACTGTATCTGCCCAAACCTATTTAAACCAACAGAGGTTGTTTCAACATTTTTCTTTCTGTATCCTGCAGAGTCCCTTCTTAGATGAAAGAGATTACAGGCACCATTTCTACTTCTCCATGTTGTGAGGGTGTTTGAATGTTTGGCCCAACATTTTGTTTTCAATACATCCCAACCGCAGCTTCCCCTCCCTCCACTCCTCCTCCCTACCTCTCCTATACAGCAGAAACACTCCACTTTCATTTTACTTCAGGAAAAAGCAGGACTCCCAGTGATAGCACCTAAACAAAGCATAAAAGTACAATAAGAGTAGACACAAACCCTCATTAAAAAGTTGGATGAGGCAACTGAGTATGGGGACAAGGTTCCCATGAGCAAGGCAATCTCACTATTAGGAGTACTACAAAAACCTCAAGCTAAACAACTACAGCATATTTTCTGAGGAGATAGCACATGTCCATTCAGGCTCTGAGATTGCTGCCTCAGATTCTGTGAGGAAGCAAGTGCCTGTCTAAGTTGATTTTGTAGGCCATAGTCTCATGGTGTGCTCAAACCCTCTAGCCCCTACAACTTTCTTCTCCCTTCACCTGTAAGGTTCCCCAAGCTCTGCCAAATGTTTGGCTGTGAGTCCCTGAATTTGCAAAAAGCTGCAAAAAGGAAGTCCCTATGATGATGAATGTAGTAGGCACCAATATATGAGTATAGAAGAATATCATTAGGAACCATTTCACAGGCATTTATTTATTTATTTATTTATTTATTTATTTATTTATTTATTTATTTATTTGTCATGTTTTATTCTAAGTCTCTCTGCCATTCAGATTCAGATTCCTGGACATCCAAGCAGTGTTGGCATAGGCTTCCTTTCCTGGTATGAGCCTCATGTGAGACCAGTGGTTAGCCATTCCCATAAGCTTTGAGGCAACATTGCTCTAGCACATCTAACAGGGACAGGGTTTGGTATCTGGGTTAGTATTTTTTCTATTCATTAATTTTAATTTTTAATAATTACACATTATTCACTTTGTATCCCACCTGTAACACCCTCCCTCCTCCCCTCCCAATCCCTCCATTTCTACCCCTTCTCCATGCATGCCGCTCCCCAAGTCCGCTGATAGGGGAGGTCTTCTTTTCCTTCCTTCTGATCCTAGTCTATCATGTCTCATCAGAAGTGGCTGCATTGTCTTCCTCTGTGGCCTGGTAAGGCTGCTTCCCCATCAGGGTGAGGTGATCAAAGAGCAGGCCAATCAGTTCATGTCAGAGGCAGTCCCTGTTCCCATTACTATGGAACCCTCTTAGACACTGAACTGCCATGGGCTACATCTGTGCAGGGGTTCTAGGTTATCTCCATTATTGGTCCTTGGTTGGATTATGAGTCTCAGGAAATACCACTGTGCTCAGATTGTTTGGTTCTGTTGCTCTCCTTGTGGAGCTCCTGTCCTCTCCCTATCTTACTATTTCCCACATCTTTCATAAGATTCCATGCACTCTGCCCAACAGTTGGACATAAGTCTCAGCATCTGCTTTGATAGTCTCCAGGGCAAAGCCTTTCAGAGGCACTCTGTGGCAAGCTTCTAGCTTATTTCCTGTTTTCTTCTTCTGATGTCCATCCTCTTTTCCTTTAAGGGTTAGAGACTGAGCATTTTAGCCAGAGTCCTCACTCTTGATTAGTTTCTTTAGGTGTACAGATTTTAGTAGGTTTAACCTATATTATATGTCTGTACGAGTGAGTTTATACCATGTGTGTCTTTCTGCTTCTGGGATAGCTCACTCAGGATGATCCTTTCCAGTTCCCACCATTTACCTGCAAATTTCATGATATCTTTGTTTTTCATTGCTGAGTAATATTCCATTGTGTAGATGTACCAAAATTTCTGTATCCATTCCTCCATTGAGGGGCATCTGGGTTGTTTCTAGCTTCTAGCTATTACAAATAAAGCTGCTACAAACATGGTTGAGCAAATGTCCTTATTGTGTATTTGAGCTTCTTTTGGATATATGCCTAGGAGTGGTATAGCTGAATCTTGAAGAAGTGCTATTCCTAGTTGTCTGAGGAAATGCCAGATTGATTTCCAGAGTGGTTGCACAGGTTTATATTCCCACCAGTAGTGGAAGAGGGTTCCTCTTTCTCCACAACCTCTCCAGCACGTGTTGTCACTTGAGTTTTTGATCTTGGCCATTCTGATGGGTGTAAGGTGAAATCTCAGGGTCCTGTTGATTTGCATTTCCCTGATGGCTAATGATGTTGAACATTTCTTTAAGTGTTTCTCTGCCATTGGTTATTCCTCTATTGAGAATTATCTGTTTAGCTCTGTTCCACATTTTTTAATTGGATTACTTGATTTGTTGTTTTGCAACTCCTGTGGTTCTTTATATATACTGGATATTAGCCCTCTGTTAGATAGAGGTTTGGTGAAGATTCTTTCTGATCTGTAGGCGTTCATTTTGTTTTGATGACAGTTTCCTTCGCTTTACAGAAGCTTTTCAGTTTGATGAGTTCCCATTTATTGACTGTTGCTCTTAGACCTGTGCTGTTGGTGTTCTGTTCAGGAAGTTGTCTACTGTACCAATGAGGTCTAGGGTCTTCCCCACTCTTTCTTCTAACCAATTTACTGTGTCTGGTTTTATGTTGAGGTCTTTGATCCACTTGGACTTTGGCTTTGTGCAGGGCGATAGGTATGGATCTATTTGCATTTTTCTACATGTAGACATCCAGTTAGACCAGCACCATTTGAAGATGCTATCTTTTTTCCATTGTATGGTTTTGGCATGTTAGTCAAAAATCAGGTGTCTGTAAGTGTGTGGGTTTATTTCTGGGTCTTCTATTCAGTTTAATTCATCCACCAGTTTGATTCTATGCCAGTACCATGCAGTTTTTTATTACTGTCGCTCTATAGTACAGCTTGAGATCAGGGATGGAGATACCTCCAGATGATCTGTTGTTGTACAGGATTGTTTTAGCAATTCTGGGTTTCTTGTTATTCCTTATGAAGTTGAGAATTTTTCTTTCAAGTTCTGTAAAGAGTTGTGTTGGTAATTTGATGAGAATTGCATTGAATCTGTAGATTGCTTTTGGTAAGATGGCCATTTTTACTATGTTAATTCTGCCAAGCCATGAGCATGGGAGATTTTTCCCTTTTCTGATATCTTCTTCTAATTCTTTCTTCAGAGACTTGAAATTTTCTTCATACAAGATGACTTCCTTGGTTAGGGTCACACCAAGATAGTTTATGTATTCTGTGGCTATTGTGAAGGGTGTTGTTTCCCTAATTTCTTTCTCAGTCCTTTCATCTTCTCTATACAGGAGGGCTACTGATTTTTTTAATTTAATTTTGTATCCAGCCACTTTGCTGAAGGAGTTTATCAGATGTAGGAATTCCCTGGTTGAATTTTGGGGTCACTCAGGTATATTATCATATCTTCTGCAAATAGTGACTTTGACTTCTCCTTTCTGATTTCTATCCCCTTGATCTGTTTGTCTTATTGCTCTACCATGGACTTCCAGAACTATGTTGAAGAGATATGGAGAGAGTGGGAAGCCTTGTCCTTGATTTCACTGCGATTGCTTTAAATTTCTTTGTTTACTTTGATGTTGGCTATAGGCTTGCTGTATATTGCCTTTACTATGTTATGTATATGCATTGTATCCCTGTTGGATTTTTGTCAAATGCTTTATAAACATCTCAGGAGATGATCATGTGGATTTTTTTTTTGCAGTTTGTTAATATGGTGGATCACATTGATGGATTTCCATATTGAACCACACATGTATACCTGGGATGAAGCTTACTTGCTCGTAGTGGATTATATCTTTGATGTGTTCTTGTGTTCAGTTTGCAAGTATTTTGTTGAGTATTTTTGCATCAATGTTCATAAAGGGGATTGGCATGAAATTCCCTTTCTTTGTTAGGTCTTTGTGAGGTTTAGGAACCAAGGGGACTGTGTTTTCATAGAATGAGTTTAATAGTGTTCCTTCTCTTTCTATTTGGTGGAATAGTTTGAAGACAACTGGAGTTAGCTCTTCTTTGAAGGTCTGGTAGAATTCTGTGCTGAAACCATCTGCTCCTGGGCATTTTTTTGGATGGGAGACTTTTAATGACTGCTTCTATTTCCTTAGGGGATATAAGACTATTTAATTGATTTACCTGGTCTTGATTCAGCTTTGGTAAATGGAATTGATCAAGAAAATTGTCCATTTCATTTAGATTTTCAAATTTTGTTGCATATAGACTTTTGAAGTAAGTCCTAATGATTGCTTGGATCTCCTCAGTGTCTGTAGTTATGTCTCCCTTTTCTTTTCTGATTTTGTTGATTTGGATGGTGTGTCTCTGCCTTTTAGTTAGTTGGGCTAAGGGTTTGTCTATCTTGTTGATTTTCTCAAAGAACCATCTCTTTGTTTCATTGAGTCTTTGAATTGTTTTATTCGTTTCTAATTGATTGATTTCTGCCCTGAGTTTGATTATTTCCCGCCTTTTACTCCTTTTTGGTGTGTCTGCTTCTTTTTTTTTTTTTCTAGGGCATTTAGGTGAGCCATTTAGTTGCTTGAGTGAGAAATCTTGAATTTCTTCTTGAGGGCACTTAGTGTCATGAATTTTCCTCTTAGCACTGTTTTCATTGTGTCCCATAAGTTTGGGTATGTTTTGTCTTCATTTTCATTGAGTTCTAGGAAGATTTTAATTTCTCTCTTTATTTCTTCCCTGATCCAGCTATCATTTAGTAGCAAGTTGTTCAGTTTCCATGTATGTGTAGGCTTTTTGCAATTCCTGTTGTTGAGGTCCAACTTTATTCCATGGTGATCAGATAAGATACAAGGAATTATTTCAATCTTCTTGTATCTGCTGAGGCTCAGTTTGTGACCAACTATGTGGTCTATTTTGGAGAATGTTCCATGAGGTGCTGAGAAGGTAAATTCTTTTGTCTTTGTGTCTAAGGTTCTGTAAATGTTTGTTACAGAACATTTGATTCATGACCTCTGTTGCAGACATTGTTTCTTTGTTTAATTTCTGTTTTGTTGACCTGTCCTTTGTTGGGAGTGGGGTGTTGAGATCCCCACTATTAATGTGTAGGAATCTATGTGTGGTTTAATGTTTACCAATGTTTCTTTTACAAATGTGGATGCCCTTGTATTTGGGGCTTAGGTATTCAGGATTGTGATGTCTTCCTGGTGGAATTTTCCCTTGATGAGTATGAAGTGTTCTTACCCATCTATTTTTATTAATTTTGGTTGAAAGTCTATTTTATCAGATACTAGAATGGCTACTCCTGCTTCCTTCTTGGGTCCATTTGCTTGGAAAACCATCTTCCAGCTCTTTACCCTCAGGTAATGCCTATCTTTGTGACTTAGGTATGTTTTTTGTATGCAACAGATTGCTGGGTCTTGTTTACACATCCATTCTGTTAGTCTGTGTCTTTTTATTGGAGAATTTAGTCCATAGATGTTGAGAGATATTAATGACCAGTGGCTGTTAGATCCTTTGATTTTGATGTTGGCTGTGGTAGTAAGTTTGTTGGGTTAGTCTTTCTTAACAAGTCTCTCTATTAGTTCTATGTCCTCCATTTTTTGTAACCAATTGGTTTATAATAGAATTGCCTGAAAATGAAAGCTATTTCTTAAGCTAGGTTAACTTACAGGAGCTACTTCAGGGAATAAAATGACATTCCCTCATTCATAAGCCATTTACTACCAATAGGTTCTCAAGATGTGATGGGATCTCATGTTCCATTCTCATATTAGTGATGAAGTGTTTAGTTCCCCAATATGAGACAGGCCTTGTGTAAAACCAGAGCTACAGTGGTACAAATTAATAGGTTGCATTACGATATTTACATACATATGTTGTATAATTTTTTACTAAACATTTCCTTTGCTGCTCATCCCTATACTCCTTATTTCTTTTTACTTGTCTACTTCCTTCTCTTAAATAGACTTCCCTTCTTTTTTCATCTCACATAATTCCATTACTCTTTCTAAAACTCCTTCCTTCCACTCATAAGCTCTTTCCATAAGTTTCATGTCTCCTTTCTACTTTAATGAACCCTTGACACAATTTTATATATAAAAGAAACCACGCTGTGTTTGTTTCAATTCTGAAACAATTCTGAGTTTGACATTCTTTTCTAAATATATTGATTTAAAACTTACTTCTTTTTTCCCATATTTTTCATGATTTTGTTTTTTCTTATGGCTACATAAAATTACATTGGTTATAAGTTTCACATTTTCTGGGTCTACTGTTCAGTTCACAAATATCCATACTGGTTTTATTTCTTAATTATTTTGAGTAGTGTGCTGCAACAAAACTAATATGCAAAGCATCATGGGAATTTTGAGTTATGGTCCATCTAATACATATCTAAGAATAGTATAGGTTGTTTCTATCTTCAGTTTGAAGGACTTTATCAAGGATATCTTCATTACTCAACACCACCACAATAGTGATTAAAGTTTTTCCCTTTCCTAAAATATGTCAATATTTTTGCTTTATTTTTCTTGACTGACTATTCTTGATAACTATTCTGGGGGAGACCAAGAAGGTGGCTAACAGTGTGCACCATATCTGAAGGGCACAGGATCCAAAACACAGAAATTAGTGAGTGGAAGGGCAGCTGAAACCAGAATATCAACCTTGGGGACTTGGAGTGGTGAATATTCAAATCCCCTGCACTTCCCCTTCCACCAAGCCCAGGCTTCTCTGTTCCACAGAGGCAGCAGTGGTTGCCCCAAGCAGGAGCCTCTCTACTGAAACAGAACAGGCGGGCCTCCCAGGGCTGTTGACTGAGAGGGCAAGAAGTAGCCACCCCAAATAGAGGCCTCCCTGCCCTGTGGCCAAACAGTGGACACCACTGAGATGATAGATTTGCTATACTCTCATTTGCCCCTGAAGGCCCAAATGTGAGAGTAGAGAACAGGGGGAACCCTTGTGCTTTTCACATTAGGCCTTTGAGTGGGTGAGTGTGCCTTCAAGTTGAGTGCTTGCAGAGACCCAAATCCAGGGTTCCTCTACACTAGCAGGCAGACATCTGACCCCTCCCACCCATACTCTCAATGTGGGCAACATAGGGATCCTTGTGACAACATTCCCAACATTGAAGACCTTGTTCTGTTGCTCTACCAGTGAAGAACAGGCAAACAATTCCTGGAGCCCAGACAGATCTGAATACCAAGAAAACAGTATGACAGACAGGTAGACCATTAAGGTATTCAGAGCACCTGTGCATTCACATGGCACCCTCGAATAGCACCAACACCGGAAACACCTCCCATGCTTAAGCTTCACCCTTCCAGGCATCTACATGCTCCAGTACCCTCTCCTATGAGGCACACTTCCATGTACATGTCCATGCTTGTACACATGTGCCTACGAATTTCTTCCCTTAGCTACAGCTAAAACACCAAAAATCACTCTCAAACCAGTGAATGTCTCACATCTTCCTGAAGAATACTACAGACACGAGAGACAGACAGACGAATTCAGTCTCTCAAAGGAAAAGTGAAATCGGAAAGTTCCAAACACAAAATATCCAAGAAATCAAGGATGCCATGAAAAGACAAAATCTAAGAATAATAGGAAGAGACGAAAATGTAGATTCTAGGCTCCAAGGTCCAAAAATATTTTCAAAAATATCACAAAAGAAAATTTTCCCAACTTAAAGAAAGAGATAACCATAGAAGAGTCCAATAGAACACCAAATAGACTAGACCCCAAAAGAAACTGCTCACGTTACATAATAGTCAAAACGCTAAATATACAGAACAAAGAAAAATATTAAAAGTCGCAAGAAAAAAGTGCCAAGTAACATATAAAGGTAGACCAAACAGAATCACACCAGACTTCTCAACAGAAGCTATGATAGCCAGAAGGGCCTGGGCAGATGCCATGCAGACTCTAAGAGACCACAGATGCCAACTCAGACTACTATACCCAGCAAAGCTTTCAGTCATCATAGATGGAGAAAACAAAATATTCCATGACAAAACTAAACTTAAACAATATCTACAGAGCAACCCAGCCCTACAGACAATACTAGAAGGAAAACTGCAATCCAATGAAATCAACTACACCCAAGAAAACACAGGATATAGATAAGTTCAAAACAAAGAAAAAAAATTAAAAGAGAACAAGCATTGGTAAGACCACCAACTGTACAATAAAAGGAGTTAACATTTATTGGTCACTATTATCTATGAATATTAACAGATTCCACTTTCCAATACAAAGACACAGACTAACAGAATGGTTGGAGAAACAGGATCCAATATTTTGCTGCATCCAAGAAATGCTCCTTTGTAACAAAGATAAACACTACCTCAGAGTAAAGGGCTGTAAAATGGTTTTCAAGGAAACGGACCTAGGAAACAAGCTGGGTAGCATTCTGGAGTTTTCCTTCTAATAACTTCTGTAGGTCTGTGTTGCTGTGTAGATATTGCTTAAATTATTTTTGTCATAGTTTTTGTTAAGAAGACTGGTGTGATTGTGATATGTCTAACTTTATGTGTTACTTGGCCTTTTTTCCCTTCCTGCTTTTAATATTTTTTTCATTGTTCTGTAGATTGAGTGTTTTAACTATTATGGGACATGAGCAGTTTCTTTTCTTGTTTAGTCTATTTGCTGTTCTGTAAGCTTTTTGTATGTTTACAGACATCTCTTTCTTTAATGGGGAAATTTTTCTTCTATGATTTTATTGAAAATATTTTCTGGACCTTGGAGCCTGGAATCTTCTTTTTTTGTCTCTTCCTATTATTCTTAGATTTTGTCTTTTCATGGCATCCTTGATTTTTTGGATGTTTTGTGTTTAGAATTTTTTCCAATCTTACTTGTTCTTTGAGAGTTGTATCAATTTCTGCAATTGTAACTTCAGGGCCTGTGATTCTCTCTTCCATCTCTTCTATTCTGATTGTGATGCCAGTACCTTTGTGGTTCCTGATCTTTTCTCTAAGTTCTCCAGCTCCAGGGTTTTTTTCTGTTGGTGTTTTCTTTATTGATTCTCATTGTGTTTTCATGTCTTTCATCATTTCCTTCATCTCTTTGAATGTGGATTCCTGTCTTTCCATGATGGCCTCAATTTTTGTTCATTTCTGCTCTATATGCCACTAATTGTGCCTCTACTTATACCTCTATTTGTTTGGTTGTATTTGCCTATATTTCTTTGAGAGCTTTGTTAGTTTCATTTTTATTTGCCTCTAATAACTGGATAAGCCTAGAATTAAGATCATTTGCCTGTGTTTCCAATGAATTAGCATGTTCATTTGTTTGGGGGGGGGTTGCTGCTGAAGCTGTGATGTCCTGATTTTTGTTGGATGTGTTCTTTTGCCGACCTCTAGCCATCTCCTTATCTGTAGTGTTCACTGTTTGCTCCTGGTGTCTGTACTTCAGATTGGGTCCATCTTTCTCTGGTGTCTGGAGTATTCTTCAGGAAGATTGGAGAGGTCCACTGGTTTGTGAGTGGATGCTGGTGCTTCAGCTCTAACTGAGGGGGGGGGGAATTCATAGGCACAGATGAGAAAATGCACACAAGTAAGCACAGGCCTGTTTGTAGAAGTGTCCCTTGAAGGTCAGGGAGCTAGAGCATGTAGATGCCTGTAATGTGCAGGGGTGTGTGAGTGTAGGTGTTGTTGGCAGGCACAATGAGCATGCACAGTTTCCCTGAATACCTCAGTGGCCTACATGCCTGCCATACTGTCCTCCTGGTATTCAGATTTGTCCAGGATCTAGGAATTGTTTGCCTGGATTCCAGTGGCAGACTTCCAGAACAGGGGATTCAATGTTGAGAACATTGTCCCAAAGATGCCTGTGTTGCCCACAGTGGGGTTGTCAGTGGATCGTATCAGATGTCTGGCTGCTAGCATAGAGGGACCCTGCATCTGGGGCTCTGAATGTACTCACTTGGCATACTCACTCTCCAGGAGGCCTAACTGGAAAGCACAAGGTTTCCCCCTGTTCTCTACTATCACATTTCAGCCTGCAGGGGCCAATGAAAGTGTAGGCAATCCATCAACTCAGTGGTGTTCACTGTTTCTCTGCTGGGCAGGCAGACTCAAACTTGAAATAACCACCTCTGTTATCTCAGTCACTGAGCATGGAGGCTCCTGCTAGGGCCAGCTGCCACCGAAATGCTGCCACAGACCTGGGAGATCTGTACAATCCCCCTCTGGGAGGCCCTGGGAGGCCTGAGAGGCTGCCCACAGACAAAAGAGGCTGGTATAGGTGCCTGCTGTGAAGGCTGCACAGATGCTGACTGCTACAGCAGAATTGGGAGACCTGCCTCTGCTGTCTCAGTTACTGAGCACGGAGGCTCATGCTTGGGCCATTCACTGCGGCTTCTGCTAAGCAGGGAAGCCGGTGCTTGGAGCAGTGGGCACTGCTGGCTGCTTCTACAGAGGAGGGAGGCCTGTTCTTGGGGCAAGGGGAAGTTCAAGGAGGTTGAAAATTCACCACTCTGTCCCAGGAGATGCCCTCAGGTGACCTGGATCCAAAACATTTCACCTCCGGGTTGTCCCATCTTTCTCTGGAAGCCTCAATGTAGATGTTCTGGCTTCAGCTGTCCTTCCACTCACCAATTTCAGAGTTTCAATTCTGTGCCCCTCAGATATATTGTGTGCTGGTTGCCACCATCTTGGACTCTGAAAAATATAATCTTACAACAGAAGTACATCTAGCTCAAATTTGTCTGACTTCAGCAGCCATATGTTTGGTTTTAAAAAAAGTGCCCTAGAGATATGGAGAGCTTAAATCTGATCTTGTTATCTTCTACCTAAGTTCAATAACCTGAAATATATAAGGATTAGAGAGAATGTTTTCTAAATAGAAACATTTGTCAGTTAAAGAGACGATCTGAAATTCAAATTAGTATGAGTCACTAGTGGAGCAGTAGATACATTTCTGAGAGAGAAGAGATCTTAAGACTGGTGCAAATAAGGCACTCACATACTTTGATAAACACCCATGGCTTGAGATTTTATTATGATTTTATTATAATAAAAACAAATGACTTCTAAATTATTTTTGTTACTGAAGTTGGCATGTCATTTCACCACATTTCAAGACATGCTGGAGAAGAGCTAAGGGGAGCATTTGTTAAAGAACCAAATAACACAAGCAAAAATTGAATGGCATTAGGAGATGAGGGAGGGAAGGGGGGATAGGAAGGGATTGCAGGAGGGGGCTACGGCTGGGATACAAAGTACATAACCTGTGAATAATATAAAATAAAAGTGAAAAGAAAGAAGTTTTGTGCTTCTTTTGAGTCATTCTTCACAATGAAGAATCCAGTTAGGACAGATCCTGTTTTCAACCTGATGCATAACCACAACATAAGCCAAGGCATTGAATAGTTTACAGTAGTCAAGTCATTTATGAGATTTTAGGTTACTACATAATCTGTAATCATTAATTTCAAACTATTCGTGTTTGGGTCAAAATTATTTTACTATGTCAAATTTTACTGGAAAGTGTTATGAAGATCAAACACTGCTGGTAGAAAGATGTTTTTTTGTATAAAATATACATATCAATTTCAAATATATCATGTTGTGAGATGGAAAATATAAACATATAACCAATTTAATGTATACAAGGAAGATGCTTGACAATGACATGTCAGAAGTTGATTCAATGATATGCTTCTCAACATAGTAGCTAAAACTGAATTTTCACTAACAGATACCTCCAGTATTTTATATCTGTGCTAGCTCCAAGGAATCACCTTGATTCAACCCCTTAACGTATAACCTTTTGAGTTGAGGTTTTCATTTTCCCAAAAATATATGTAAATTATGCTAAGGTATTCTGAATAGACCCAGAAGAGGACAGGATGGATTTTCATTAAAATGTAATTTGTGACTGCTTATCAAAAGACTTTAATAGGAATATTTTAAAGAGGATAGGGTAGTGACAGTTGTATACATAAGGTGACAAGGTAATTTATCCAATCTTGAACAATTTTATGAACAAACAGGAGTATTGCTTATTATTATATGAAATAGGTATTTGTGAATACCATCCCATTTGAACAGGAATATCTGTTTGAATATTTATTATAAAATAGAAAACAGCAGCTCTTTAGTAAAATATCTAAACAAAGTAGAAATAGAGAAGCCAAGTTAAAAAAAACCCCAAAATTATTGAAATGTGTTGAGAGGAACAAGGTAGAAGTACAGAGAAAGGGTGGATATGATCAAGACAAACTGTATACATAGATGAAATTTGCAAACAATAATTAAATATATATCTTAAACATTCTATACAGTATTTACTTATTCTGAGAAGCATCACATTATATAATTACAGTTTAATTTGTTACACCATGAAGTATGTAACTTTAAAATTAAATTTATTTATTTTTGTTTCATTTTGTATACTGGTTGTAGCTTCATCCCTTCTTGCCTCCCAGTCCCGTCCCCTTCCCATAAACCCCAACTCCTCAATTCACATCAGGAATGAGCATGCCCTCTTCTTCTGTGGCCTGAAAAGGCAGTACCCCCTTGAGGAAGTGATCAAAAAAAAAAAACTTGCAGGAATTTCCCTGTCAGATGCAATCCCTATTTTCCTTACTTGAGAACCCACATGAAGCCTAAGCTGACCATAGGCTACATTTTGTAGGAGGGTCTAGGTCCAGTCCATGCATGGTCCTTGGTTGGTGTTGAACCTCAGCAAGCCCCTCTGGGCCCTGGTTAGCTAGGTCTATTGTTATTCTTGTGGAGCTCCTGTCACATCCAGATCCTATATATTTCCCTCCCACTTTTCCAAAAGACTGCCTACACATCACCCAATGTCTGGCTGTGAGTCTCAGCATCAGTTTTGAGGCATTGCTGGGTAACGGCAACTCTGATAAGCTACTGTGTGCAGTCTTAGCAGAGTATCATTAATAGAGTTAGGGGTTCACACTCTCCCATAAGGTGCATCTTTATTTGGTCAGGCATTGGCTGGGCATTCCCTCAAACTCTGCTCTAACTTTATCCCTGCACATCCTGTAGGCAGGGAAAAATTTGCATCAAAGTGTTTGTTGGTGGGTTGGTGTTCCCCTCCCTCTACTAGGAGGTTTGTCTAGTTAGAGAGTATCCTCTTCCATCTCTATGCCCTCTGCTACTAGGTGGCTTTGTTTGAGTCTCCTCATATCCTCTGAGGAACTTACCTTGGCTTAGTTCTCCTGCTTGTCACATAGACACCCATACCCTCACTTTCTTCTTTTTATCCTACAGGCCTTCTGTCTTCTACCCCCACCCCACACACTCTACCCATGTCTGATATCTACCCTCTAATTCTCTGCACCTCCTCTCCTAACTTTTTCCTTCTCTTCGACCACTACCTCTATTTCTCAGTCAGAGAGATATTAATGCATCCTCCCTTGGATTCTCCTTGTTACTTGTCTTCTTTGGGTCTGTGCTTTATAGTATGCCTATTTTGTACTACATGGCTAAAATCCACTTATAGGTGAGTACAAACCATTTGTGTCTTTTGGAGTCTGGGGTACATAAGTAAGAATGGTCTTTTCTAATTCTATTCATTTGCTTGCAAATTCTATGATTTCTTTGTTTTTAATGGCTCAATTGTTCTCCTTTGTATAAATATGCCACAGTTTCTTTATCCATTTTTCAGTTGAGGGAGATCTAGGTTGTCCAGATTTTGGCTATTACAAAAGAAAAAAGTGTTGCTATGAACACCGTTGAGCAGGAGTCCTTATTGTACAGTGGAATTTCTTTTGGGTATATACCCAGGAGAAGTATAGATGGATCTTGAGGTAAAGTTATTTCCAATTTTCTGAAAAAGCAGCAGATTGATTTCCAAAGTAGTTGTACATGTTTGTACTCCCACCAACAATAGAGGAGGGTTCCTCTTTCTCCACATCCTCACCAGCATGAGTTGTCACTTGAGATTTTGATCTTAGCCATTTTGACCTATGTGAGATGGAACTTCTTCCTGGAGGTTCTTAGTGCTATGAACGTTGCTCTTAGCACTGCTTTCATTGTGTCCTATACGTTTGGGTAAGTTGTACCTTCATTTTCATTAAATTTTAGGAAATCTCTAATTCCTATTTTTATTTCTTCCCTGAAAAAGCTGTCACTGAGTAGAGAGTTGTTTAGTGTCCATGTGTATGTAGGCTTTTTGTTATTTGTGTTATTGGTGAGGTCTAGTTTTCGTCTATGGTGATCTGATAGGATACAAGGGATTATTTTCATCTTCTTGTATCTGTTGTGACTTGCTTTGTGCCAGACTATATGGCCAATTTTTAGAAGGTTCCATGAAGTGCTGTAAAAAAGGTATACTCTTTTGAGTTTGGGTGAAAAGTTCTGTAGACATCTATTAGTTCCATTTTATTTAGGATCTCTATAAGTGTCATTATTTCCCTAATTATCTTATGTCTGGATGATGATCCCCTTGGTGACAGTAGAGTGTTAAAGTCTCCCACTCTAAAGATGTTGGGATTGATTTATGATTTAAACTTTAATAATGTTTCATTTACAAATGTAGGTGCTCTTATATTTGTTGCATAATATTCAGAATTGTGATGTCCTCCTCATGGATTTTTACCTTGATAAGAATGAAGTTTCCCTCCTCATCTCTTTTGACTAAAATTAGTTAAAATTATATTTTTATTCAATATTAGGATAGCTACTCCAGCTTGTTTTCTGGGTACATTTACTTGAAAAACATTTTCCAGCCTTTTACTCCAGGTAGTACATATCTTTGTTGCAGAGGTTTGTTATTTGGATGCAACAGAGTGTTGGATCCTGTTTATGTAACAATTCTGTTAGCCTGGAATCTTTTTTTCCTTCTATTCTTATTTTTATTAGATATTGCCTTTTTCTGGCTTCCTTGATTTCTTGGATGTTTGGTGTTTGAAACTTTTCTGATTTTACTTTTTCTTTGAGAGATGTATCAATTTCTGCAATTGTAACATTAGGACCTGAGATTCTCTCTTCCATTTCTTGTATTCTGTTGATAATGCTTAACTTTGTTGTTCCTGATTTTTTTCTATAAGTTCTCCAGCTCCTTGGTTTTCTCTGTTTGTGCTTTCTTTATTGATTCTGATTCTGTTTCATGTCTTGCCCCGTTTCCTTCATCTGTTTTAGTGTGGATTCCTGTCTTTCCATGATGACCTCTAATTTTTGTTGTTGTTGTTCGTTTCTTCTCTATATACTACTACTCATGCCTCTACTTGTGCCTCTAGTTTTTTGTCTGTATTTCTGTGAGAGCTTTGTTGTTTTCCTCTCTATATGCCTCTGCTTGTGCTTTTACCTGTGGCTCTATTTGTTTGGTTGTATCTTCCTGTATTTCTTGGAAAGGCTTGTTCATCCCTCTTTATATGCCTCTAATAACTGAATAAGCTTAGTTTTAAAATCATTTTCCTGTATTTCCATTGGATTATAATATCCATTGATTTGGGGGGTTGCCTATGAAGTAATGATGTCCTGGTTTTTGTTGGATGTGTTCTTAAGCTGATCTCTAGCCATCTGTTTATCTAAAACATTCACTGTTTTTTTTCCTGGAGTCTGTACTTCAGACTGGGTCCATTTGTCTCTGATTTCTGGAGTAATCTTCAGGAAGATGAGAGAGGTTCACCAGTTTGAGAGTGGAAGTTGGTGTTTTAGCTATACCTAAGGCAGAAAGGTTGCGGGTGCATATGCCCAAACGTGGGCATGTGCATGGAAGTGTGCCTTGAAGGAGAAGGTGTTAGAGTGTGTAAATACCTGGAAGAGTAGAGCTCAAACGTGGGAGTGGATGAGTGTTTTGGCACAGTTCACGGGCCTAATGTTCTCATGCAGGTGCCCTGAATACCTCAATTCCTTAAGGCCTGTTGTTCTGTCCTTCCTGTATTCAGATCTGTCTGGGCTCCAGGAATTGTTTGTCTGGACGCCACTGGTAGACTCACCAAACAGGGGCTGGTTTCAATTTTGAGAATGCTGTCCCAAGGATCCTTATGTTGCCCACAGTAGGGTTGTGGATGGGAGGAATTGGATGTCTGGCTGCTATAGTAGAAGGACCTTGGATCTGGGGCTCTGCATGCATTCACTTGAAGGCACACTCACTTGCTATCATGCCTCATCAAAAAGCACAGGGCTTCATCCTATTCTCTACTCTCAGAGTTGGAACCTCAGGGACAAATGACAGTATAGGAGATCCATCAGCTCAGTGGTGTCCACTGTTTGGCTACCAGGCACAGAGGCCTGTACTTGGGGTAGCTGCATCTGCCTTCTCAGTCACAGAGCATGGATTGTCCTGCTAGGACTAGCCTCCACCCTGTCACCACTGCAGACCTGGGAGGCCCATACAGCCACTTGCCACAGACCTGGGAGGCCCATACCTCTGCCTGCCATGGCTGAATACCTGAAATGCCTGCCTCTGCTAGGTCAGTCACAGATTGTGGAGGATTCTGCTTGGACTAGCTGCCCACCTCCCCTCCCCCAGCTGCAGTCTCAGCAATGGGAAGCCGGCCTGCACAGTTTCATTCACCAAGTGCTGAGGGTCATGCTTGGGCCAACCTCTCCCACCTCAGACTAGCAGGAAAACCCATGTTTGGTTAAGGGGAAGTGCAGGAGGATTGAATATTCACCACTCTTAGTCCTGGTAATGTACATGGGTAACCTGGATCAAAACTGGTCCAGCTCATGGGTTGTCCCCTCTCGCTCAGTAAGCCTCAATGTCAATGTTCTGGCTTCAGCTGCCCCCTCAATCACCAATTTTGGAGTTTCAGATCCCGTGCCTCTCAGATATGGTGAGTGCTAGTCGCCACCACCATCCTGGACCCTCCTTATTTTTTGTTTATCTATCTATAGCTATCTATCTATCTATCTATCTATCTATCTATCTATCTGTTTGTTTATTTATTTTCACACACTGGCCTTTTATAAAAGGTGATTACAAGCTCTCGATCCAAGATGGCTGCCAGGAGAGGACACCTTGTCTGAGGAGTAGGACAGCAGAAACAATGCAGCGACCAGGAGACTGAACTCTGGGACCTAAAACACCAGCATTTGTGATTGCCAGATGAACGGAACTCCTACAGCGAGGAAATCAAGTGGGAAAATCCTATGGACATCCAGTTATTCCCCGGAAAAATCTCTTGGTGACCGGGGGCACACAGCTCTGATCTGAACAAGCAGCCACGCAGGGCGCCTGCAGCTGCAATACCAGACTGGGTCTCACAGCCTTTGGGCCAGACAGAGGAGGAACCAGATACCATTTTGACTGACCTGCACACTGCGGGTCCACCAATAACCACCTCAGACCTTGTGTGAGTCCACGGGCCAGTCTGAGAAAGACCCTGGTTCGGTTTCAACCAGTGGGCATACAGCAGGCTCACACCAATCATGTCCGCCAGAAACCACCTCAGTCCCTGTGTGTGTGTGTGTGTGGGGGTACACGAACTAGACTGAGAGGGCCTAGGAGACCATTTTGACTAGCCTGCACAGTGCGGGGCGCTTCAGCCAGCAGGCATTCAGCAGGTGCACACCAATCACGTCTACAAGAAACACCTCAGACTGAGAGGGCCTAGGAGACAGTTTTAACCGGCATGCACGCACAGGTCCACCAGCGACCACCTCAGTCCATGTGTGTGTCCACGGGAAGGTCTGAGGAGACCTTGGGCACCATTTCAGACAGGCCTGCATACAGCGGATGCACACTGCTCTGCAACACCTGCAACCAATCCAGACCCACTGTGTGTGCTCAAAATATCATCTCAGACTGTGGTGCACAGCCCCTGGCCCAAAAGGGGGAGCCAAGTCTCCAGTCCAGGGGAGAGCCCTTAGCAGCAAGCCCAGGGCAGAGCACAGAACCCCCAGCTGACATCTCAAAACCGGACACTCAGTATCTAACACAGAGTGAGGAGCCAAGCTTCCAGACCAGTAGGTGACCAGCCTGCAGTGCCCACAGCTTCTAGCACAGAGAACGAAGTCGGGCACACAGAGCCCAAAACAGAGTTCAACTGAGACAACAACACACACACTAACAAACCACGGGAACTCCCTGATCTTCTTGAAGAATACTCCTGACACAAGAGATTGACAGTTCCAGTCTGAAGTTCAGTCTTAAAGCACAAAGAGCTCCTTGATTATATATAAACAAATGCCCAGAAATCGGCGAAAGAACTCACCCAACAAAAATCAGGACACACAGGAAAATTATGTTAAAGCTATGATTATGCAGATATGGGAGGAACAAAAAGAGAGACAAAAAGAGGAAATGAACAAGGCCTTCAAAGAAATGGAGAAAAATTTAACTGCCCACATAGAGGAACAATCAAAGATAAACAGAGAGGAAACAACCAAAATAAGAGACACAGTC
>CM053742.1:106738672-106761436 GCA_028658305.1 Pachyuromys duprasi | reverse complement strand
CCCCTCCCCCTTCTCCACCCATGCCCTTCCCCAAGTCCACTGATATAGAGGTCCTCCTCTCCTTCCTTCTGATCCTAGTCTATCAGGTCTCATCAGGAGTGGCTGCATAGTCTTCCTCTGTGGCCTGGTAAGGCTGCTCCCCTTGCAGGGAGAGGTGATCAAAGAGCAGGCCAATCAATACAAGTCAGAGACAGTCCCTGTTCCCATTACTAGGGAACTCACTTGGATACTTTACTGCCATGGGCTACATCTGTGCAGGGTTTCTAGGTTATCTCCATGAATGATCCTTGGTTGGAGTATGAGCCTCAGAAAAGATCTCTGTTCCCACATTTTTGGTTCTGTTACTCTCCTTGTGGACCTCCTGTCCCCTCCTGGTCCTACTATCTCCCACTTCTTTCATAAGATTCCCTGCACTCTGCCCAAAGTTTGGTTATATATCTCATCATCTATGTGCTTTGTTACCCTGCAGGGTAGAGCCTTCCAGAGGCTCTCTGTGGTAGCCTCCTGTCCTATTCCCTGTTTTCTCCCTTTTCTGATGTCTATCTTCTTTGCCTATTTGAATGGGCTTTTACCACATGTTCAACAACTTTGGTTATTATAATATAAACATTATGATGTGTTTCTTCTGTATTTTCATTAATTAAATTAAATTTTCTCAAAAATTAAATGTTAAAAATTAGTAAGAGTTAAATTTTACTTGTAGGAAAATTTTGTATTATTCAGCCTCTTTAACATACTATCTCATCATATCTTTTGGTCAGTGTTCTTTAATATCTTATAAATGTGATTATTTTAAGTATGTTACTTTATTTTTTGTTATTGAAACAGTTATTTCACCTTCTCAACTTTTAATTTTCAGGGACACATGTTTTAAATGTTCCAATTTCTTACTTCACATTTTTCATTTTGCCCTCTCACTATTTTTCAGTTTATTAGCCTTGTTGATTTTATATTTCTTGCTTGTTTACAATTTTTGTCTATGCTATAATGGTGTTGTATATATTCCTTTCCATTCTTTGATTCTATTGTTACTTTTATTTTTTTTTAGTTTAAAGTAGAATTTATTAATGCTGTTAAAATATAAAAGTTAGGAATAGTGATTCCTCAAGACCCAGCTATACCACTCTTAGGCATATATCCAAAAGATGCTTAAGTACACAACAAGAACATTTGCTCAACTATGTTTGTAGCTGCCTTATTTGTAATAGCCAGAACCTGGAAACAACCCAGATGTCCCTCAGTTGAGGAATGGATACAGAAATTGTGGTACTTTTACACAATGGAATACTACTTAGCAATTAAAAAGGAGGAAATCATGAAATTCGCAGGCAAATGGTGGGACCTGGAAACAATCATCCTAACTGAGGTATCCCAAAAGCAGAAAGAAACATATGGTATATACTCACTTATATAGACCTATAGATTAGGAAGTTCATGCTGAAATCTACACACCTAGGGAAGATAAACAAGAAGGAGGACCCAGGTTGGTATGATCAATGCTCATTTAGATGAACAAATGGGATGGACATTGAATGGAGGAGAAAACAAGCAACAGGACAGGAGCATACCAAAGAGGGCCTCTGAAAGAATCAATATAGCAATGTACCAAAGCAGATATTAAGACTCACAACCAAGCCTTCGGCAGAGGGCTGGGAATAATAATGAAAATAGGGGGAGTTAGTAAGACTTGGGGATCACAAGAGCTCACAAAGACCAAATCGATCAGGGCACAGGGGTCTTATATGAGAAACTATACAATGGCTCTGCACCTGTTTGAAATACTGGGAAAACAGAATACTCAATAAATTTTAATTTGGTTAAGAAGTTAATAAAAAAAGTAAAAGTTATGAAATTTTCTACAGTCTACAATGGAAAGAATTGCCAATGGAAGACTCTTATATTTAATTTTAAATAAATTGGTTCATTTCTTTTTAAAATATTTTTTCTTTGTTATTTATTACCATTTATTCACTTATTATCTCAGCTGTAGCCCTGTCCCTCATAGCCTCCCATTCTTATGCATCTTACTTCTCCTCCTATGCCCTTTCCTTAGTTTGCTGTTAGGGTAAATCCTTCTCCCCTTCTATCTGACTCTAGCCTATCAGGTTTTATCAAGACTGACTGCATCATCTTTCTCTGTGGCCTGGCAAGGCTGCACCCACCAGGGGGAGGTGATCAAAGAGCCTGCCCCTGAGTTCTTGCCAGAGACAGACCCTAGCCATGTAGTATAGGCTCCTAGAGAAATAACGTTTTTTATTGTTCTGTAAGACACCCCATGGCAATGCCTCCTAAAATCTTTAATATTCCTCCATTCCTTTTGTCACATAAAGTAACATAGTCATGTATACCAGGGTTTAAAATGTGCACATGTGTAAGGAGCTCTCATTTTTCTCACCACATCAGCACATCCAAATGGAGAGCCATACAATAACTTCTTCAATCAATGTTAAGGGTATTTCACTGCATGTTTTTCATTGTGTTACCAAGTTACTAAGTAGCCAGTAAGTTACACTAACTCTGCATTTCAAATCTGTATCATATTATCTGGAGCTCAGTCTTTTGGAGTCAATCTGTTTTCCTTTACTTTCTAATTGTTTGATCTTGAGGAAGTTGCTTAAACTTCCTGTGATTATATATACATTTGTGAAAATTATAGTAACATAATTAAGATTTGTTATGATGATTCCATGTATTATAGAACTTGGCTCAGTGAAAGCAGTATATTCACTACAAATAGTTTATATACTCTTTTAAAATTATATGTTGGCCATTTTTTAACTCATTCTGAAAACTAAAGCAATCTAATATGGTTTCAACACTTCATATGATCCTATATCATGGTGCAGGGGTATATTTTTGTTTGGTTTACAAAATAATGTTATGGATTATAATTATTTCTTGTTTCATTGGATAGTAGCATCTTATTGATGCTTATTTTTAGGTTCACATACTTATGCATAATATTGAACATTTTCTCAAGGACTGGTTACAGAACAACTTACAGCCTTAACAATTTTAAAAACAATTGTATGTGCCCTACGTGTTTTGATATATAAACCAAACATTACTAATATTTTCCCTGGTTTATTTTATATTATCATTGAACCACTTACTTTGAATATCTTCCAAAATTTCAAAGAGCCTTCTAAAATGTGGCTCCTATAACTGATCTCAGGATGGAACTTAGAGTATTCTGGAATTACCAGTTCTGTTAATGTTTACATTGCTTTCTATAGCTGCACAAAGAATAAAATATATTCTTAAGCATACCTGATTTATTAATATTCCACTCTCTCAACATATATAATTCATCTGGAAAAATATTTATCACCAGGGCTCAATGCATACTAAATAACTAATATATTTTTTTTCTGTTAAGAAGGAAATAAATAAGACTAGTTGATATCTAAATATCTACATACTTCCAATTTACATTGCTATGGTCACCCAGCATATGATAAAATCCTGGATCATTATTAAAATATCTAAGCTTATAGGATATGGATCCCTGCTGAATATGTTTTATGTCCTTAAATAGTCAAAAAAAGAAGTTAAAAATTATCCATTGCAACAATTTAGTATTTCCCAGTAATAACTCATGAGATGTTTTGGCCAATATCGAAAACAATCAATTCTTAAATCAGAGTTCATTTTTTTGAAAGTAGTACTCAATCACAGAATTTATATCAGATAAACACTGTTGGAATTTTTTAAATACAATATTTTAAAAGTCAACGAATATAAAAACTTTCCTTTACCAGAAGTCATATTTTAACCTACCAACAATAAAAAAAATATATCTTTTGTATTACTGGGTATGCTATGCACAAGTATAATCCTACATAGGAAGCAAAGTCAAGAGAATGACAAGTTCCAAGACAACCTTGGGCTACATAATAAGACCTTTTTGAAAATTTACTCTCCCTCAGAAAAAAATACAGGCTCCTTAGAAGAACAGTAAGTAAAGGCTGAGATATGACCTGTCAACACAGATAGCATTCTATGTGGAAATCCTATTTTATATTAGCATGGTGCTGAAATATTTGCATTTTATCAGCTGGAAGACAAAATGCTTATATAAAGCTAATGTGCATTTTTAGATATATGTACATTTGTATAATAACATATTTGAAGCACAAATTCAAAGTTGTTGATACTTTAATCAAAGGTAGAATATAAACCATATTACTTTAAAAACTGGTTCTTGAAGTTATTACTGGAATAAATTAGGTTAAAATTTCTATGGCTATTCAATAAACAAATCAATCAATAAATCAATTCGATAATCAATAATCAACCAATAAATGACAATTCAATAATCAGAAAGAACATGTGCAAGACACCCTTAGATTTCATGTTATTTCAGTGTTTAAAATATGTACATATACATTTGTTAGCAAATGTATGTTTATATATATATTCAAATATAAATATAAGTATTTGAATAAATTCAGTATGGGTGAGAACATGTGTACTTGGACTAGGAGGAAAAAAGCAGTTGCTCCATTCACCAAACTATTTTTATTGTATTTTCTAGTTGCCTAATTTACCATATTTTCATCATTTATTGATTAATGTATTATCAAAATTTTAATGTATTTATATATGATTCATGATTTTGTTTGCACTATACTTGATGTTTCAATTTATTTAAAATTTTGCCTTGATTTTACAATGTATTCTTAAATTACTTCATCATACATGATATTTTTGGTTCTAATTTATTTGTTTGTTTATTTATTTATTGTGTATTATTTATTACAGTTTATTCACTTTGTATCTTGGCTGTAGCATCCTGTCTCATCTCCTTTCAGCCACACCCTCCCTCTTCTCTTCTATGCCCCATCCCTAGTCCACTCTAAGGAAGACCTCCTCCACTTTTATCTGACCCTAGCCTATAGTTTTCATCAGGTCTTCCTCTGTGGCCTGGTAAGGCTGCTCCTCTCTAAAGTGGAGGTGATCAAAGAGGCAACCACTGACTTCATGTCAGAGACAGTCCCTGTTCCCCTTACTAGAGAATCAACTTGGAGACTGAACTGCCATGAGCTACATCTGTTCAGGGGTTCTAGGGTATCTCATGTATGGTCTTTGGTTGGAGTATCAGTTTTAGAAAAAACCCTGTGTCCAGATTATTTTGGTTCTGTTGCTATCTTTGTGGAGCTCCTGTTCCCTCCAGTTTTTTCTGTCTTCCTCTTCTTTCATAAGATTCCCTGCACTCTACCCAAAGTTTGGCTATGATTCTCAGCACATGCTTTGATACCCTGCTTGGTAGAGTCTTTCAGAGTCCCTCTGTTCAATGTTTTCTCCCACTCCCGATATTTATCCTATTTGTCCTTCTGAATGAAGACTGAGTATCTTCCCTAGGGTCCTCCTTCTTGCTTAGCTTCTTTAGGTGTATAGATTTTAGTATATTTATCCTATATAACATGTCTAATATCCACTTATAAGTTAGTATATACCATGTGTGTCTTTCTGCTTCTGGGTTACCTCACTCAGTATGATCTTTTCTAGTTCCATCCATTTGCCTACAGATTTCAAGATTTCCTTGTTTTTAATTGTGAGTAGTCATAGTTTTTGGAACCATGTGAAATTTCTATGTGAAGATTATTTTTCCTTTCAGTATTGTATATGTGACACAAAACTTTATCCTGCCATTTGTAACCTCAGAACTAAATGTTTTTGTAGATACTGTGTCTCTTGTCTGTCTAGCATAAGATTTAAAATGTGTAAGGAGACACATCTGTTGTGATGGTCAGTGTTATGTTCATTGTGCATTAGCTGCAAAATGCTAATAAGTTCTATCTTCTGTTTAAAATGTACCCTGCAACAGTTTTAAAGCCTTTGTATAATTAGTACTATAAATTAGTAATACTGTAATATAATTTTAAAAGTAATATTAGATTTATTTAATATTTTTATATTACAAAGTAAAAAATAATAATCTGATTATTTTTGTCTTCTGTAAAGGTCAAAAGCTCATTTTTTCTCATGTGAGTGGGCTAAGTATTACTTCAAAAAAATCTTATTTCTGTACAATCAAAAACAAATAGCCCTGATGCACAGTGGGAGATTTTATACCTAAGACTGGACAAGGCAACATGGTTGGGGGGTCGTATGTCCTATGATAAAACCTGCTATTGTAATTTCTGAATGATTATATCGGCAAATTACCTTCTAAAATACTTATATTTGTACCCGTTGTCCTGGGCTAATTTCAGTGTTGGAAAGAGATGATTATTTTTGTAGTGAATATCAACCAATACAGAGATAAATAACTGGCCAAAATGATATGAATAAGAGACTGAGTAACCAACCTTAAATGAGACAACATTAGGCAACATTACATGAGAAGGCATAAAAAGAATGTAAGGAGGATTCATACAAGACCTCCCCCGTCAGTGGACTTGGAGGGGGCATGGAGGAGATGAGGGAGGGATGGGGAGAGTGGGAGGGAAGGTGGGAGGGGCTACGCCTGGTATGCAAAGTACCTAACCTGTGATTGATATAAAAATAAATAAATTACATTTAAAAAAATAATGTCCAGCATACCCACTTTTGAGAGTCAGCCCTGTCTGACAGAAAATAAAGCTTTCTTAAGTCAACTAAAAAAAAATAAAATATCTGTGAAAACATTGTATTTTAAGCATAGCATGCTTATTGCAGTAAAATTACAATTGGTTGTTGTCAGTTGCTCAAGATCAAGGTATCCAATATTAAAAGCAACATTGGGTCAATAACCTCCCATACTTACTCAAAAGCTTTTGACAATGAGCAATTGTTATGGAAGAGATGATGATGATGATGATGATGATGATGATCATTGTCAGTTCTTTGAGACAGGGCTTTTCTGTCCTGGGTCTTTCTCTGTAGAACAGGCTGGCCTTAAATGCAGAGAAATCTTCCTGCTCCTTCCTCCTGAGTGCTGAGATTAAAGGCATGTGCCATCACTTCCCAGCAAGAGAATTATTCTTTATTGGCGATGTAGACACTAATAGGACTCCCTCTTTCCAGTACTTGGCCCTATGCACATGAAGATATGAGCAGCACTGACTAGAATTAATGGGTTATCCAAAAGAGAAGACATGAAATTCGCAAAGTGAAATGCTGAAGAGGAGTATGAGGAGAGCTGAAATGGTTAATTGGTAGTAAATATGATGACACTACATGTATAAGTGCATATATATATATATGTATGTATATATATGTATATACTTATAAATGTATATATGTGTGCGTGTCTATTTATATATAACAAAGAAAATTATGTTAAAAATAGACTCAAAATTTGTTCATGAAACTAGTTGCCTGCTCAGTTTAATCTAAATTAAGGATGATTTTGTCTTCTACACATAAAAGTTTGAGTAAAACCTATTTAGTATACAGTTTTGAGTGAGATCTAAGTTAAATTATGACTGGCTGACACATAAATATTGATTAAAGGCAGTTATTTGTATGTCACCAAATATTTATCATTGCTTTAATTCTTATCTTTTTTTCATTAATATTTAAGATTTCTTATCCATGTAGTTTCAAATCCCAGAAAAAAATCACCTATATAACCACCATAGCCTCCATTTCCTTACCCTCACCTTTTGAAAGCTTATGAAGGTAATGAACTCTTGAGCATACACAAATTATACAAGAATTTACATTTTTATTGATCTTAAAACACTATTTAGCAAGGTTGACTTGGTTACTTTTTTATTGTTGTAAGACAACACTATGACCAATACAACTAATGAGAGAAAGAGTTTGTTTGGGTCTTATGATTCCAGAGAAAATTCATGATGGTGGAACAGAGATAGTAGGTGGCTGGAGAAGCAACTGAGATTGCACATTCTAAATCACAAAAAGGAATCAGAGAGAGCACAGTCAAAATGATGCAAGACATTTCAAACTTTAAAGACCAACCCAAGTGACATATTCTCTCCAGAATGACCACACACCCTAATCTTACCCAACCATCCACCAACTGGAGATCAAGTATTCAAGTACCTGAAGCTTATGGGGACATCTTATTTCAACCTCTACATAACTCCCCCTGTCCTCCATATTAAGATATATGACTATATAATAATAAAATATATTTATTACCTTAAATTCAAAAGTCCCCAGAGACTTTTAGTATCAACACTCTTTTAAAGTTCAAAGTTCAAAGGTACATCTGATACTGAAGAAAATTTCCAAACTGTAATTATCCACAAAATAAGAAAGCAGATAGTAAATTACACACTTCTAATATACCACAGCATGATACACACATATCTATACATACATATATACACACACATATATACATATACATATATATATATATATATATATGTATGTATATGTTCGGTGGAGGGTGGATAGAGCAAAGTTACAACTCCAACAACCCACAGACTTTTTTTAATTCTTGCCTTTTTTTAATTCCCTAAAAATAAGTTCTTTACATAAGAATTGACAAGGCAATTTGTAGAAGGAATGGTGTATTTGTGGCTCTAAGTTCCATGGGTTTATGGTCCATAGTAGCCAAGCAGAGGCATGGTACCAGGAACATCGTGAATCTCAAGCAAGAGACAGAAAGAATGTTCTCTAAATGGTAGTAGTCCTTTGAAAATTCAAAGCCTTATACTTGTGACATACTTCCTTCAGCAAAGCCAAACCTAATACTTTCCAAACAAACACAAACTGAGGATCAAGTAATGTCATGGTCATATGGGATGCATCTCATTCAAACCACCACAATATATGAATATTTAAAACTAGCATTTGAAAGATATTTATGACATTTCAAATTTGAAATGTTCTTCTTAATCTGGAATATTTGAGTACTTCGTCCCCAGTTGGTAGTTCTGTTTTGGAAGGCTCAGGAGGTGTGTCCATGTTGGAGAAAGTGTGTCATTGGAGGTGGGCTTCAAGCATTAAAGGGTTTGTCTCATTTTGAACTTACTATCTCTCACCTGCTCTTGTAATTTAAGGTCTGTTGCTGTTCTAACTGCCCCTGTCCTTGCCAAGTTTCCCTCTCATGAGAGGGATAAACTCTTATCTCTCTGGATCTATAAGACCTAAATAAACCCTTCCTTCTACAAAGTCAAATAGAAAAGTAATTAATACAATGAGTATAATTTCTAAAGCCAGTAACTGTGGGGAACATTTGACCATCATTTTCGGTATTACCAACTTCCACAATTAGTTGTTGTATTTGTTTATACTTCCCTTCATTGGGGTTTGTATCTAGGATTGAAATAAAATATCATCATGACAAATTTGCTTGTATTTTAATAAGAACATGGAAAGAAGTGAACATATTTGTGATAATTTATAATGCATAGATTGTTACGAGGCAAATAACTCTATTTTTCTTCTCTTTCCTATTTAAATATAACACAAAATAATAAAATTTTATTTGTTTCTGTATTGTTCCCAATGTTGTTTTTCTCTAAACAGATCCCAAGGTAAATGTCAACTTGTTTTTCATTTGTTCTTCCTCTATCAATTTTTGACTTACATATTGAAAACTGTTTCCATTGTTTCATGGCATATTCCAAGAATTAGCTGATCAGAATGTTTCATGATATTTTCTGTGAACTGACTATAAACTCACTACATATAGTTTTTCAGTGATTATAAAAAATAACTGCAAAATTCTGCTTTTGGTAATCACCTGCTCAGCTGCTAAATAAAAAGCCTCCCCTAGTTTGGGTCTTGGTTGTTTTTCTCTCCTATTTATAGGAGATCTAATGTTTGGCAAGACTGTAACAATAAAAATTAACCTTGTAACATTTCAGTGGCTACTCCTGGTTTAAAACAAGTCAAATTGTTATAAAATAATGGTTTTCTTTTTAAAGTTATAGGGCCTGAAATAAATGAGGATAATAATGCATTTTAAAACTGTGTCTCATATTTCTCATAAGGTTGAAGCTATTTTATAAAAACATGATTTATAATTTATAAAGTACAACTTTTATTAACACTGGATGGGGTAGTTTTTTTTTCATTATACAAAGTCCTTATGATGTAATTCCTATAAAAATGAATGAGATGTTAAAAAAGTTAAAGTACTTAGTCTGTATTTCATATTCTTTTTTCATTCACTTATTTATTTTGAAGCAAATAATGCTTCCCAAAATGTATTCAGGGTCATTATATTTCATAAATGTGACAACACATTGTAAAAGTATCATAAATATTAAATAACCATTTAAGGTCTCTGGAAGCATCTATTGAAGTATAGCATTATGTATCTGAAACAAACCTTACCACAATTTGAATTATTAATAGATGTAAAAATAATACTGATAGTAATCTGAAACCTATTTATGTCTTTTTAAATGTTTTATTTTAATCACAGGTCATTCAGTTGTATCCCAGCCATATTACCCTCCCTCATTCCCTCCCACTCTCCCCATCCCTCCCTCATCTCCTCCCTGCCCCCTTCCAAGTCCACTGATAGGGGAGGTCCTCCCCTCCTTCCATATGACCCTAGCTTATCAGGTCCTTATCTGTGGCCTAGCAAGGCTACTCCTCCCTCGGGGGGAGGAAAAGCTCAATGAGCCAGTCATTGAGTTTATGTCAAAAATAATCCTTTCCCCCTTATTATGGAACCCACTTGGATACTGAGCTACCATGGGCTATGTCTGAGCAGGGGTTTCAGTTTATACCCATGTATGGTCCCTGGTTAGAGAAACAGTCTCATAAAAGAACGCTGTGCTCTGGTATATTTGGTCCTTGTGGAGCTCCTGTCTCCTCTAGGCCATACTAACTCTTCCTTCTTTCACATGATTCCCTGCACTCTGCCGAAGATTTGGTTATGAGTCTCAGCATCTGCTTTGATACACTGCTAAGTAGAGTCTTTCAGTTGCCCTCTGTGGTAGGCTTCTGTCCTGTTACTTTTTTTCTCCTACTTCCAATGTCCATCCCTTTTGTCTTTCTAGGTGAGGATTGATCATCTTATCCCTGGTCCTCTTGATCTTGTTTATCTTCTTTAGGTGTACAGATTTTAGTATGTTTATCCTATCTTATAGGTCTAGTACCCACTTATAAGTGAGTATATACCATGTGTGTCTTTCTGCTCCTGGGATACCTCACTCAGGATGATATTTTCTAGATCCCACCATTTGCCTGCAAATTTCATGATTTCATTGTTTTTAATTGCTGAGTAGTATTCCATTCTGTAAAAGTACCACAATTTCTGTATCCATTCCTCCACTGATGGACATCTGGGTTGTTTCCAGGTTCTGGTTATTACAAATAAAGATGCTACAAACATGGTTGAGCAAATATCCTTGTTGTGTAATTGAGCATATTTTGGATATATGCCTAGGTGTGGTATAGCTGGATCTTGAGGAAGCAGTATTACTGATTGTCTGCGAAAGTGCCAGATTGATTTCCAAAGTGGTTGTACAAGTTTATAATTCTGAGCAGCAATGGAGGAGGGTTCCCTTTCTCCACAGCCTCTCCAGAATGTGTTGTCATTTGAGTTTTTGATCTGGAAGCATCTATTGAAGTATCGCATTATGTATCAGAAACAAACCTTACCACAATTTGAATTATTAATAGATGTAAAAATAATACTGACAGTAATCTGAAGCCTATTTATGTCTTTTAAGGCCTTTTGTTTGTCTGGGAATAAATGAACACAATTCTTAAAAAGTATCGGTTTTTTAATTAAATTTTTATTTTGTTATATATTAATTACAGTTTGTTCAATTTGTGTTCCAACTCTAGCCCCCTCCCTTGTTCCCTCCTAATACCAGTCTCCCTCCCTCATTTCCTCCCATGACCCTCTCCAAGTCCACTGATAGGAGAGGTTCTCCTCTCCTGCCATCTGACCATAGCTTATAAGGTCTCATCAGGATTGGCTGCATTGTTCTCCTCTGTGGCCTGGCAAGGCTGCTACCCCCATGGGGCATGTCAAAGAGCCAGCCACTGAGTTCATGTCAGAGACAATCCCTGTTCCCCTTATTAGGGTACCCACTTGGATATTCAGCTGCCATGGGCTACATCTGAGCAGTATTGCTTTTAATTTTTAAAAGAGAGCTAATTCATACAACTTTCAAAACTTATTACTTTCGTAAACCAGAATACTTTCTTTTTACTTCAAGGTAAGATTAAGAAGGATATTGTATCTACAGAAAGCAAAAGCAGCAATTACCATTCACTCAGTTTTGCAAAACTACACCTCAATGTGAGTCACCTTCCCTGGACAGATTTTTCAATACTAACAGGGAGGTTGTCCTTGAAGCTGAAGTGAAACACTCTGTATAATTTCCCTTCTTTCTAAATATTTCCCTCTACTTGCTCCAAATATAAGTATCAATTATGTCTTAGTGAAAATCATTTGCTTAGTGGCATCATTTACTCATTGATAAGTATTAATAATAAGAATTCTGATTAATGCAACATAGAAAAAACTGATTCTAAAAGAAAAATCTACTTTGTGTCTTGGCTAGATTTATGTCAACTTGACACAAACTGCATGAGAGGAAAAAACTAAAATTGAGAAAATGCATCCATAAGATCGAGCTTCAGGCAAGCATATAAAACATGCTCTTAATTATTGATTGATAGGGGAGAGCCCAGCTCATTGCTGGTGATCCTGGGTTTTATAAAAAGGCAGGCATGTGCAGCAAGCCAGTAAGTAGTATCACTCCATGCCCTCTGCATCAGCTTCTGCTTCCAGGTTCCTGCCCTTTTCAGTTCCTGCATTTACTTCCACCAGTGAACTATGACTCATGATATGTAACCGAATAAATAATTTCTTCCACAAGGTGCTATTGGTCATGGTGTTTCATTACAGTAAAAGTAACTATAACTAAGACAGTCAGATTATCTTCTATACAGGTTTGTGTGTTTATTTGTGTGCTTGCTTTGTACGTCCATTAGGTTGGAGTACCTTTTTCTTAGTCTTTACTCTGAGATAATATCTGTGGTTGAAGTTGAGGCGTATTTCTTCTATACAGCTGAAGGATAGGTCCTGGTTTTTTTGGGGGGGGGGTCTATTCTGTTAATCTGTTTTATTATATTGGAAATTAAGAACATTGATGTTGAGAAATAACAATGAACAATCATCGGTAATTCCTGTTATTTTGTTGTTGGTGGTTGTGGTGGTGATAGTAGTGGTGGTGGTGGTGTGTGTGTTTCCACTTTTTTGGGTTTTCTTGTGTGAGACTATTTATTTCCTGTGTTTTTATGTGTATAGTTAACTACAAGTTAGAGATTTCCTTCTTGTGCTTTCTATAGGGCTGAATTTGTAGATAGGTATTTTTTAACTTTGGTTTTATTATGCAATATCTTATTTTCTTCATATCTGGTGATTGAAAGTTTTGCTGTGTATAGTAGTATGCGCTGCCACCTGTGGTAGCTACCTGTCTGCGGCATATCTGTCCAAACATTTTGAGTTTCAAAATCTTCATTAAGAGGTCAGGTGTAGATGGCAGTTGATTTGCAGTTATGTACTGCTTGGTATTTTCCTTTGCAGCTTTTAATAATCTGTCTTTGCCGGGCCCTTTATAAGCATCTGCTGAGATAGAGAGGAGCTGGACGAAAGCAGGCAAAGTTATTGCAGCCTCATATCTGAACCAATTACACCTTTGGCAGATCCTGTGCCAATGACTCAGGTAAAGCCTGCTTTGGGGAGAGTTTGGTCCCAAAACGCTGCAGTAAAGAGCTCAGCTGGTGTGATGTGTTCATTCACTCAACAAATAATTTTGAATATTCCAGCATGGGGGCTCCTACTGGAGGTGCACACTCACTGTAAAAATGTATACTGAGACCAGGTGTGGTGGAACACACCTTTAATCCCAGCCCTTGGGAAGCAGAGGCAGGCAGATCTCTGTAAATCTGAGGCCACCCTGGTCTATATAAAGAGTTGTCCAGACCAGAGAGGAGTTACATAGTAAGACCAAGGCATTTAAATAAATAAAGAAAGAAAGGAAGGAAGAAAGAAAGAAAGAGACAGGTAGGTCGGTAAATAGATATACAGATAGAGCGCAAAAAGAAATAGTCTGTCTTTGTTCTACCTGTTTAGTGTTTTGATTTTTATGTAGTGACAGTACCTTCTTTCCTCATCCAATCTATTTGATGTACTGTAAGCTTCTTTTACCTTTCTCTGCATCCTCTTCTTTAGGTTAGGAAACTTTCATTCTATGATTTTGTTAAAAACATTTTCTGGATCATTGAGCTGGAATCCTTCTCTTTCTTCTATTCCTATTATTTTTAGGTTTGGACTTTTCATAGTGTCCCAGATATTCTGGATGTTTCCTGTCAGGAATTTTTTAGACTTAACATTCTCTTTGTCCGATGTAGCTATTTCTTCTATAGAATTTTCAATGTCTGAAATTCTCTCTTCCAACTCTTATATTCTGTTGGTAAAGCTTGCTTCTGTAGTTCTTGTTTAAATTCCCTAGTTTTTCATTTCTAGAATTCCCTCAGTTTGTATTTTCTTTATTGCTTCTACTTCCAGTTTTAGGTATTGAACAGTTTTATTCACTGTCATCAAATGTTTGTTGTTTTTCTTGGCTTACATTAAGGGATTAAGCCATTTTCTCTAAATGTTTACATTTCTATGGCTTTCTTAGAGTGATTTATTAATTTTCTTCAATTGTTAATTTGTATTTTCCTGAATTTTATTAAGAGATTTATTAATTTCCTTGTAAGTCTTTTTTTCTGGGTTTTTGCTATTGTTACTGTTGTTATTTTGTCGTTTTGCTTGTGTGTTTTGTTTTTATGCTTCACCTATATCCAGTGCCTGCTGTGATAGGATAGCTGGGGTCTGTTGGAGACTTATTGCCCTAGATGTTTTTGATAGTGTTCTTGTACTAACATCTTCGCATCTGGGTTGGGTCTAACTATAGGTGTAGGTACTGAATTCTGGGCTTTGTTGGGTGGGTTTTTTCCCCTTGGTTTCTGTTCCCTCTCTGTATTTTCAGAATGTATTAGCTGTGTGTTGCCTGTTTTACTAGCCTGCTTGGATGGTGTGATTATAGAGAATGTTTGCCAGTATTGGTGGATGGGGAAGGTAAGGCCAGGAGAAGATTGTCTGTTGTAGTGCTGGGGATGACCTTGAGGATTGGGTCTGGGGGAACAAAGAGTAGATAATGTCCTTCTGGCTCCGTTTGTATGTGGGTTGATTAAGGGGCTGAAACACAGTGAAGAAGCAAGAACGAGAGGCCAGGTTTTATTGTTTGTGAAATCCACAGAAAGCAGGAACATGGGGAAGGAAAGGCTGGTTGTACCTGGTGTTCTGTTATAGCACTAGGGAAGTTAATGAGTATTGGGTATAGAGGATCAGAGAGAATATTGTTTTTTTTTAATGATGAACTTTATCTCTGGTATTTTGCTGTAACAATGAAAAAACTTGTGATTACAGTGTAAATCAGAAATATAAGTCAATATTGAATTTTAATAATTCAAGAGTTATTGAATAACAATAAAATCAATTTAATTGGCTACAATTCATAAATTACTCTGTTTGCTGAGTATATATGCCTATTAACAAGTATAGGTTCACTTCTTTCTATCCTAATCACTAATATCTCTAGGATCACATATTAATCTTCATACAGAGATGAGGGTAACAGAATTTCTATTAAAGGACTAAAAATGTTACAGGGTTCAAAGAAGCTTAAAAAGGAAGAACAAAGTGATTATTGGAATATAAGGGAAGTAAGAATATAAAGAGAATGAACCTACTAATAGAAACATTGGAGATACACAAACCTGTATTAGGGTTATAGGTAGGAAGGGAAGAGCAACAGTTAAAATTTTACATGGAAATAACAGAAAATATAATGTTCTGAAGTCTCAGGAACAGTGCTGAGATTTTTTCACCTGTTATTTCCATAGGGCATGATGTGCTGAATGTTTTACTGATGGTTTGGTGTATCTGATGATGAAATAGAGACCCTCATATTTGGTATATCTTCTTCAATATGATCGAGGTAAGAGGGTTATGTTTCTCATCAAGCATGCTTGAGAAGTCTATGAACATTATTTTTTGATTTGGTTTTTATGTATCCATATGTTCTTCATTTATTATGATAAGCATATAGGTATCTGTGCATATCATTTGTAAAAGATTTTATTCATTATTATTTTTTATTACAATTATTCACTTGGTATCCCAGCTGCAGCCTTCTCCCTCATCTCCTCCTGGTCCCTTTTTTCTGGCTATGTCTCTCCCCTAGTCCAGTGATAAGGTAGGTCCTCCTCCTCTACTATCTGACCCTACCCTATCAGGACTCATTCGGACTGTCTCATCCTCTTTCTCTGTGGTCCTCTTTCTTTGTCTGCTCTCCAGAGGGAGGTGATCAAAGAGCTAGCCACTGAGTCAAGGTCAGAGACAACCCCTGTTCTTCATACTAGGAAAACCACATGGGTACTGAGCTGCCTACGGGCTACATCTGAGCAAGGGGTCTTAGTCCTCTCCATGTACAGTCCTTAGTTGATTCATCAGCCTCCGTAGGACTCAATGAGCCAAAATTATGGCTCTGTTGGTCTCCTGTGGAGCTCTTGTCTCCTTCAGTTCCTTCCATCTTCCAGTTTTTCTATAAGATTCACTACACTCTTCCAAAAGTTTGGCTATGGGTCTCAGGACCTTCTACCACCTGCTGGGTAGCATCTATCAGAGGATCCATGTGGAAGACTCCTGTCCTGTTCCTTGTCTTCACCTACTTTTGATTTCTATCTGGTTTGTACTTCTAAAAGAGGACAAAACATCTTCCATAGGCTCCTCTTTGGTTTTTAGCTTCCTTAGAATATTTATTCTACATTATATGGCTAATATCCACTTATAAATGAGTACATACTATGGGTGTTTTTCTGGTTTTTAGGTTACCTTACTGAGGATAGTCTTTTCTAGCTCCATCCATTTACCTGAAAATTGAATGATTTCCCTGGTTTAAATAGCTAAGTACTATTCCATTGTGTAAATGTACCACAAGTTGTGCATTCATTCTTCGATTGAGGGACATATAGGTTGTTTCCAGATTCTGGCTATTGTGAACAAAGCTGCTTTGAACAGAGTTGAGCATCTTTGTCAAAACTCCAGTATTCAAAATTGTATGAGTTTATTTCTGGGTCTTCTATTTGATTCCATTGATCCAATAGCCTGTTTCTATGCCAGTACCATGCAGTTTTTATTACTGTTGCTCTGTAGTACAGCTTGAGATGAGGGATGAAGATACCTCCAGAAGATATTTTATTATGGAGGACTCTTAGAGATTCTGGGTTTCTTATTCTATTTGAAATTGACAATTTTTCTTTCATGGTCTGAAAAGAATTGTGTTGGTAATTTGCTGGGAATTGCATTGATTCTCTAGTTTGCATGTATTTCATTGAATATTTTGCTTCAATGTTCTTAAGTAAGATTGCTGTCAAGTTCTCTTTCCTTGTTGGGTCTTTTTTTCTCTTTTCTTGGTGGCCTCATAGAATGAGTTTGGTAATGTCCCTTCGGTTTCTATTTTGTGGAATAATTTAAAGAGTATTAGTATTATCTCTTATTTGAGAATCTGATAGAATTCTGTTCTGAAACTATTTGGTCTTGGGATTTTTTTTGGTGTGGTATTTTGAGGATAGCTTCTAATTTCTTAGGGAATATAGGACTGCTTAATTTATTTACCTGATCTTGTTTCAACTTTGCTAAGTGGAATCTATCAAGATTTTTGTCCATTTCATTTGCATTTTCAAATTTTGTTGGATATTCACTTTCAAACTCAAGAAGTTAAACACCAACAAACCAAGCAATACAATTAAATATCGGGTACAGAACTAAACAGAAAATTCTTAATAAAGGAGTATCGAATGGCAGAGAAACACTTAAAGAAATGCTCAATGTCATTAGTCTTCCTGAAAATGCAAATCAAAACTACTCTGATAATCCACCTTACACTCCTACCCAACTTCAAAAAGTCAAGGGATGTTACATGGTATAGAGGTTGTGAGAAAATGGATCCTTCCTTCTTTGCTGGTGGGTTTATAACCCTCAACAACCACTTTGGAAATCTATCCAGTGCTTTTTCAGAAAATTATAAGTAGTGCTACCTGAAAATCCAGCTATGCTACTCTTCAACATGTATTCAAAAGATGTTCAATCATACAACAAGGAAATTTGCTCAACTCTGTTCAAAGCAGCTTCATTCACAATAGCCAGAATCTGGAAACAACCTATATGTCCCTAAACTGAAGAATGAATGCACAACTTGTGGCACATTTACACAATGGAATAGTACTCAGCTATTTAAACCAGGGAAATCATTCAATTTGCAGGTAAATGGATGGAGCTAGAAAAGATCATCCTCAACAAATGGTGCTGGGCTAACTGGATATCTACATGTAGAAAAATGCAAATAGATCCATACTCATCACCCTGCATGAAACTAAAGTGTAAGTGGATCAAAGACCTCAACATAAAACCAGACACACTGAACCTGTTAGAAGAAAAAGTGGGGAAGAGCCTTCAACTAATTGGCACAGGAGACGGCTTCCTGAATAGAACACCTACAGCACGGGCTCTAAGACCAACAATCAATAAATGGGAACTCATGAAACTGAAAATTTTCTGTAAAGCAAAGGACACTGTCCTTAGAACAAAATGACAGCCTATGGATTGGGAAAGTTTCTTTAACAACCCAATATGGGACAGAGGGTTAATATCCAGAATATATAAAGAAACACACTGGCTGATCAGTGGAATCAAATATAAAACCCAGAAATAAACACAAACACCAGGAAAACAAAACCATACAATAGAAAAAAGATAGCATCTTCACCAAATGGTGCTGGTGTAACTGGTTGTCTACATGTAGAAAAATGCAGATTGACTCATAAATATCAATCTGCACTAAAGTAAAGTAAAAGTGGATCAAAGACCTCAACCTAAAATCAGACACACTAAATCTGTGAGAAAAATAGTGGGGAAGAGCCTTGAACTTTTTGGCACAGGAGACAACTTCCTGAATATAACACCAACAACACAGGCTTTAAGATCAACAGTCAATAAATTGGAACTCATGAAACTGAAAAGCTTCTGTTAAATAAAAAGACACTGTCATTGGAAGAAAATGCCAGGCTACAGACTGGGAAAGGCTATTCACCAAACCTACATCTGACAGAGGGCTAATATCCTAAAAATATAAAGAACTGAAGAAGGTAAACACCAACAACCCAAGTAATCCAATTAAAAAAATGGGGTACGGAGCTAAGCAGAGAATTATCAATAGAGGAATATTGAATGACAGAGAAACACTTAAAGAAATGTGCAATGTCCTTAGTCATTAGTGAAAGGCAAATCAAAACAACCCTGAGATTTTACCTTAAACCTATCAGAATGGCTAAGTTAAAAAAAAAAAAAAAGGGAGGGATGATGCATGTTGGAATGGTTGTGTAGAAAAGAAAATCTTCTTCCATTCCTGGTGTGAATGTAACCTTGTACAACCAATTTGGATATCAGTCTGGTACATTTATGCAATGGAATAATATTCAGCAATTAAAAACAAGGAAATCATGAAATTTGCAGACAAATGATGGGAACTAGAAAAGATCATACTGAGTGAGGTAACTCAGAAGCAGAAAGACACACATGATATGTACTCAGTTATAAGAAGATATTAGCCATATAATATAGGGTAAACATACTAAAATCTATAGTTCTAAAGAAGCTAAACAACAAGGAGGAACCTAGGGAAGAGGCTGAAATCTCACTCTGAAGAACAAACAGGAGAGACATCAGAAGTAAGAGATGACAAGGAACAGAATAGTAGCCTCCCACATGGAAACTCTTAGAGACTCTACCCATCAGGGTATTGAAGAAGTTACTGAGACTCAGAGCCACACTTTTGGCAGAGTGTAAGAAACCTTAAGGAAGAAAAGAGAGATAGGAGAATTTGAGGGGCAGGAACTCCACAAGGAGACCAATAGAGTAAAAAATCCTGGGCCCAGGTTGCCCAGCAGAGACTGATAATCCAACCAAGGACCATGAATGGAGAGGACCTAGAACCCCTGGTCAGAAGAAGCCCATAGGATGCACACTTTTCAACTTTTCTAGTAAGTGGATCAGAGTCTGTCTCTTTCACGAACTCAGTGGCCAACTCTTTGATCACTTTTCCCTAGTGGGTGCAGAATGCCAGGCCAGAGAGGATGATGATGATGATGATGATGATGATGATGTAGACAATGTTGGTGAGACCTGATAACCTAGGGTCAGATTCAAGGGGAAGAGGACCTCCAGTATCAGGGAACTAGGGAAAGGTCATAGGGAAAGAAGAGGGAGGGTGGGTGAGAATAGGAGAAGATGAAGTAGGGAGCTTCAGGAGGAATACAAAGCGAGTAAATTTTAATTAATTCATTATTTAAAAAGAAACAGAAAAAAGAAATTATTTTTAATTATGATATTAATATAATACTAATCAAAAAACATAGTAAAAATGGCCATCTTACCAAAACCAGTCTACACATTCAATGCTATTCCCATCAAAACACCAACACAGTTCTTTACAGAGCTTGAAGGAAGAATTATCAATGTCATATAGAAAAACAAAAACTCAGAGTAGCTATAAAAATACAGTACAATAAAAAATCTTCTGGAGGTATCTGTATCCCTGATATCAAGCTAAATTATAAAGCAACAGTACTAAAATCACCATCATGCTGGCATAGAAACAGATCAATGTAATTGAATCGAAGACACAGAAATAAACCCAGACAACTATGGATACTAGATTTTTGACAAGGAAGCCAAAACCATACAATGGAAAAATGCAAACATCTTCAGCAAATGGTGCGGATCTAACTGGATGTCTACATGTAGAAAAGTGCAAATAGAACCATATTTGTCACCCTGCACTGAAAGTAAAGTCTAAGTGGATCAAACACCTTAACATAAAATGAGACATACTAAATCTGTTAGAAGAAAAAGTGCAGAAGAGCTTTGATCCCATGGCACAGGAGACAACTTCCTGAACTGAATACCAGCAGCCTATCCTCTAAGATCAACAATTAATAAATGAGATATCATGAAATTGAAAACTTCTGTCAGGCAAAAGACAATGTGAATAGAACAAAACAACCGCCTACAGACTGGGAAATGATCACCAATAGCTGACAGAATGCTAATATCCAGACTATGTAAAGAATTCTGTGGATATCTTAACTATTACTAGATGACATGGTTTGCACTGGAAGGACAATAATTATTTCCTTTTACAAGCATGGTTGCATCATTATGTCTTAGCAATTCTATTGGAAATAAAACAAATAGAGTTTCTTGTATAAGACAACATCTGAAAGCTATGGCTTTATACAATATTCAATACCTTAGAGTCTTCTACAGCCTACTCTCCACACAGTCTAATAGAAAAACAATTAGTCTTCTTGTTTTTTCCTAACTACCGCACTATCCACCTTACCTTGATTATAATTAAACTTTTTTTAATATTTATTTTTATTTATGCTTACGTATATGTACCTCCTTTTCTGTGTTCATATAGGTTCCAGCAGAAGTAAGAAGAGGGCTTTTGAAGCTCTGGAAGTGGGGTTACAAGCAATTGTGAGCTGCCTGGCATGGACCCTGGGAAGCATATCCAAGTCATGTGAAAGAACAAGTATTCTAAGAACTGAGAAATCTCTCTAGCCACATAATTAACATTTTTAGTGGTTCTGAATGTGTGGATTGTACTCTGCCTCATCCCTCTGCACTGTTTCTTGTCAACCAATTCCTGTGTTAGGTTCTTCAAAAATATATAAATGTTAATTTAATTCCCCTTCAAGTCTTCTTTAAGTCAGACCTAATCAGTAACACACATACTAAACCACCAAATTCTGCTTGTATGTTCCTTCCCACTTTTATCAATGCATCTATTTATCTCTAATACTTGTCTACATTTTAAGTAAGTAAAGCTTCATTTTAGAATAGGTTAAGATTTACAGTTATAGTGCAATGATAAGGCAGAGTTCTCAGCCACCCCATACCCAATTTTCTCTATCATTAATATCCTATATATGTTGCAACTAACAATTTTACATTACTATTCCTATTAAACAATTACATATCACCATAGTTTGCTTGTATTGTATTAGTTTTCTATTATAAGTTCCCCTTTCCAGGATCTTATCAAGGATACCGCATTACACTCTGTGATGTCTCTTTAGTCTCCTTAAATTTTTTTATAAATTTATTTATTTTTATATCAATCACAGGTTAGGTTTTTTGCATTCCATGCGTAGCCCCCTCCCTCATTCCCTCCCATCCTCCCCAACCCTCCCTCATCTCTTCCCCGCCCCCTCCAAGTCCACCAACAGGGGAAGATCTCCTCCCCTTCCATGTGACCCCAGATCATCTTGTCTCCTCAGGGCTGGCTGCAATGTCCTCCCCTGGGATCTAGCCAGGCTGTTACTCCCTAGCATGTATTGGGGAGGGTCGAAGAGTCAGCCATCAAGTTCAAGACTGAAACAGTCCCTGTTTCCCTTACTAGGGTCTTCAGTTCGACAATGAGTTATCATGGGCCACATCTGAGCAGGGGTTCTAGGCCATATTCATATATGGTCCTGGGTTGGAGAAACTGTCTCATGTAGGACCCCTGTGCCCTGCTCAGTTTGGTCTTTGTGGAGCTCTTGTTCTCCCCAAGTCTTACTAACTTCCCCTATTTTTATTATTATTTCCCGCCCTCTGCCAAGGGTTTAATTTTGGGTCTTAATATCTGCTTTGATACTTTGCTATACTGATTCTTTCATAGGTCCTCTTTGGTATGCTCCTGTCCTGTTGCTTGTTTTCTCCTCCATTCA
>CM053742.1:106707187-106738172 GCA_028658305.1 Pachyuromys duprasi | reverse complement strand
GGGAGTGGGAGGGTAGGAGGGACTGAGGGAGGGGGCTAAGCCTGGGATTCAAAGTACCTAAGCTGTGATTGAGATAAAAATAAATTAATTAAAAAATATTATTGTGTTTATATATTTTAATTTCATTCTAATACTCAATATATTCCCAACAATAAAGTTGAAGTAATCTGTGACTGCCCAACTTAAGTTCATCAAAACTGAGCAAGTACAGTTCTATAGCTTTTCATTAGTAGAAAGAAGCAATAAGCTTTGATTAATCCCAAATCCTAGATCTTTAGCGTCTTATTATATTATACATCTAATCAGCTTTCCTAATTTACATAAGTAATAAATTTTACCCTTGATATTAATTTTACTTTGCCACTGTAATAATACCTATTTTGTTTATTCTTCATTTTTGTTATTATTATTTATAATTATCATTATTATTATTATTATTATTATTATTGAAACAAGTTCTCACTATATAGACAGCCAAATTGGAACTTGTCATGTAGATTAAGGTGGCCTTGAACTCATAGAAATTCACCTCTTTGTCTCTCATGTGCTTGTATTAGAGGAAAGCACCTACATGCCTTACCTTAATCTACTATTTTAAACTATTACATTTGTTTTTGATAATTTTATACATGCATATAATGCATTCTGATTACTTTCAGCCCACATCCTTGCTGATCTCTCTCCTACTCATGTCACTCTTTCCTATACATCTCTTTCCCACAGTTATGTCTTTGTGAGGTTGTGTGTGTGTGTGTGTGTGTGTGTGTGTGTGTGTCCCACTGAGTTTAAACAGGGATATGTGTATAACTATGGATAGGCTCATCAGTGGATACACAACTGAAGACAGTGATCCAGCACCCCACCCCCAACACATACACACACCAATATCCATCAATAGCCAGTATCTTATTAGAGTATTGGCTCTCTGGGTTCTTCCCAAGTCTGTGAGTAACCATTGACAGGCTCAGTCTTGTATAATCTCAATGCAGGCAACCACAGTTGCTTTGAGTTCATGATTGCAATGGTTGTGTCATGCCTAGAAGATAAAATTTTACATTGCTTCTGATTTTTTGGGTCTTATATTTTTCTACCTTTTCTTTTTCAGTGTTCACAGAACCCTAGTGATTGTGGTATAAATGTCTTGTTTAGAGCTGAGCACCCAATCCGCAACTTGATGAGCCACAATTCCCTTTACTCATCACTGTTATAATGCCCCTCATATGGACAAAGCAAAAGAGCTGTCCCTGGTGGTGTGGGAGAAGGAGAGCTGTTAAGTTGAATAACACAGTCAGCATTCATGCTCAATTACAGGGCCTTGAGCTTATGCACCCCAAAATCTATGCCCTCTATGAACTGCAAAAGGGCATGAAGGGGCTGACCCTGCAGAACCAAAGCTGCAGGTTCTCCATGGCACAGGGCAGCAACAGGATATCTATTAGGAATCCCAGTGATGATCCTGTGTTGATGGTGTAGTACATGCCAGAGGCCTCAAAACATACCAATGACTCACTACAATGAACATTTGCCAATAAAGCTGTTTGGGCAAAAATGTTTACTGGGTGACACAGCATGGGTCACTATAGCTTCCACCACAACATGCTTTTTTGTTTGTTTTTGTTTTTATTTTCTTTTCTGAGGGAAGTTGCAAAGGTGAGGGAGGGATTAAGGGATTGGGGAGATGAGTGTGATTGGGATGCAAGTTGTGAAATTCACAAAAAAAATCAATAAAAAGTTGAAAAAAGAGAATTTCTGATTAAGGTTGAAATTAGCATTTGTCTATGAATATGAACATAAATATTTAGAATTTTAACGACATGTTAATTTAATTAATCTACAATAGTAAGTTTCCTCTTTGGGTCCAAGACCTCTTTAGACATGGGTGATTAATATTGGATGTACAAATTCAGATATGTGTTCCCTCTGATCAAGCAAGCCTCAAAGTTCAATGAGAGAATGGTTATCAATACACATCTATAATCATAGAGTTCGGAAGTTTAGATATTCTTCATTGCTTTCTTTAAAAAGGGACAAGTTGCCAAACTGGCTTTCAACTTTCTAGAGCTCTAGGGAACTATATTAGCTCCCTATTCTTGTAATAAAATATCAACATAAAATATTGTTTCAAATCCAAACATCCTAGTAAAGTCTCATAGAGAACTGATTTTTGGCTATTTATATCCATGATTGACTACAATGTTGCCGTGTATGTAGAAAGAGAGTAAATACTAATTTAATCAAACAGAAATCTGGCTACTAACAACTTTACATCTTTTACAACATTCCTATTTTGATAACTCAAGAAGTAGGACAGAAACTGCTCTTTTGAGAGCAACCTGACCCCAGTAAGCTAGAGGTCACTTAGTAGGCTCCACTTTTTAAGATTCCACAATACCTCCCAATACTACAATCTTGGGGACCAAACCTGCAATCACATTAACCCTTGTGAGAACACAGTTAAACCATATTTATCTGACACCAAGAACAATTCCTTTTCTTTATTTTCTAGTTTCTATACATAGTTTTTCTACATTGTTTAGCTGAACCCTTTCTGAAATTTTTTTTCTCTCATTTCTGCTTCTCTCGTCATACATTGGCATCACCTTCTTTCCTCTTTTAATTAAAAGTTCATTTGATATTACATTGAACCTACTCACAAAATCCACATTAACATCCTCACTTCAGGTTCTTAACCTAAGAAAACTTGAACAGTCCATTTGTCAGATAAAGCAATACATTGAAATCTTCCTGATATTAGAATGTAAACATGATTTATTCATTATCTACCTCGATTTGAGTCCCCTCCCTTAACGCTTTCCAGTTCCACCCACCTTCCCCCTTCCCCCATTCCCATTCCCTATTCCACGGAAAGGGGGAATTCTCTTCTGCCGTTTGCCCATACCTTATCAAGTGTCATCACGACTGTCTGGATCCTCTTCCTCTGTGGCCTGGCAAGACTGCATAGCAAGAGGCAATGGATTAAACAGCATGCAATCAAGATCATACATTCTGAAAAAAGTTAAAATTAAAAAGGAATGTAAACATGATTTTGTGGCTAATAATTTTGCCTTTAAAACATGTGAAATAATACTATTCCTTTAAAACCGTTATTTTCTCCTTTATCCCATTCTCATTTCCTTTCTTTCAAAAAATCAAAGTGTAACATGATCATAAAGACTGCCTATATATAGTATTTACTGTGTAACTTTTAGTATTCATGAGAGATTCAATATCATAATTTACAAAACTGAAAAATTTGATACATTAATAAGTTCTGTTGTGGGTATTAGTAAGACGATGAGGATAAAAAACTATTAACTAAAGTAAGCATAACAACAATAATGACATATTGTGTGTCAAAGATTTTAAATAAGCATTAATTTTACTGAAGCATGTAATATGGATATATCTATAGTATTAAATGTTTTTTATTAATTTTGGGAAGATTAATTTAAATATAATAAATATTACAAAGGACAAGAGTCTATTTATTAATGCCTATTACATGTTTTTGCTCAAATACTATCCTCAATTTATCAAAAAGTAATACAAATACTTTCATAGTTAAATCATCAAGAAATTCAATGTTAATATTTCTATGTAAGTGCTAGTCTTCAGAGGATATTTTAAAATGAGATCAGTCTGCTTTCAGTGTAGACTGATCCTTTTAGAATCATACATTTTAATGGGGATGATGTGACTTCTCCAGAGATTTCCTTACAAGGACAGCCACTGACACAGCATAATTTACATTCATAATCCTTGAAGGCATTATAAAATACTAGCATGATTCCAACCAAGGATTTCTAAAATTCTTCAGAATATGTGATTTGTCTAAGAACAAGGCAGTTTGGTAAGGGGAAATAAGTGGACTCTTCACATGTCTACTCCATCCATACCCAATCTTTATCTTCATACCTATCCTCCTGTGAATAAATAAACACATTTCTCTTCTTTTCCTTCTTTTGCCTTTTCAAGATTCAAGTTCTGGTTAATTATATCTTGCAATACTTTTATAAATATTTTATTACAATTTATTCACTTTGTATCCTAGCTGTAGCTCCCACTCTCTTCACCCCCCAATCCTGGCCTCCAAATCCCTCATCTACTACCATGCACCTTCCCCAATCCACTCATAGGGGAGGACCTCTACCCCTTCCATCTGACCCTAGCCTATCATGTCTTATCAGGACTGTCTTTCATAGTCTTCCTCTGTGGCATTGTAAGGCACCAGTCTTCAGAGGGTGGTAATCAAAGAACCAGCCGCTGAGTTGATGTCAGAGACAGCCCCAGTCCCCCTTACTAGGCAGTACATTGTGGAGAAGGTTCCATGTGGTGCTGAGAAGAAGGTAAATTCTTTCGTGTTTGGGTGAAAGGTTCTGTAGATGTCTGTTAGGTTCATTTTATTCATGACCTCTGTCAGAGTCATTGTTTCTGTGGTTAATTTCTGTTTTGTTGACCTGTCCTTTGTTGGGAGTAGGGTGTTGAAATCTCCCACTGTTAATATGTGGGGATCTATGTGTTGTCTAAAGTTTTATTAATGTTTCTTTTACAAATGTGGGTGCTCTTGTATTTGGGGCATAGATGTTCAGAATTGTGATGTATTCTTGATGGAAGTTTCCTTTGATGAGTATGAAGTGAACTTCCCCATCTCTTTTGCTTAATTTTGGTTGAAAGTCTATTTTATTAGATATTACAATGGCAACTCCCGCTTGCTTCATGGGTCCATTTGCTTTGAAAACTGTCTTCCAGCCATTCTCTTTCAAGTAATGACTGTTTTTGTGACTTGGGTGTATTTCTTGTATGCAATAGATTGTTGGATCTTGTTTAAGCATCCATGTTTTTAGTCTCTTTTTTTATTGGAGAGTTGATTCCATTGATGTTGAAAGAGATTAGTGACCAGTGGCTGTCTGATCCTTTGATTTTGAAGTTGAGTATGGTAGTGTGTTTGTGTGCTTGGCTACTTTTAATTTTGTTGTAGTGATGTTATTAATTGCCTGTGTTTACCTGACTCTAGTTAGCCTTCCTACAATGTATTTTCTTTCTAGTATCTTCTGTAATGCAGGATTTGTGGGTAGGTATTTTTTTGTCACTGAATATCTTGTTTTCTCTATCTATGATAACTGAGAGTTTTGCTGCGCACAGTAGCTTGGTCTGACATCTGTGTTCTCTTAGGACCTGTATAACATCTGTCCAGGCTCTTCTAATTTCATAGTCTCTAATGGGTTTGCCATTATATGTTACTTGCCGTTTTTTCCTTTATAGCTTTTAGTATTTTTTCTTTGTTCTGTATACTTACTGTTTTAATTATTATGTGGTGGGAGGATTTTCTTTTCTGGTCTAATTTATTAAGTGTTCTAAATGCCTGTGGTATACTTATAGGCCTCTCCATTAAGATGGAGAAATTTTCTTCTATGATTTGTTGAAAATATTTTCTGGGCCTTGGAGTCCGGAATCTTGTTTTTCCTCTATTCCTATTATTCTTAGCTTTGTCTTTTCATGTTGTCTTGGATTTCTTAGACTGTTTGTGTTAAGAATCTTTTAGAATTAAGATTTTCTTTGACAGATACCTCAATTTCTTCAGTTTTATCTTCCATACCTGAGATTAATTCTTCCATCTCTTGTAGTCTGTTGGTTATGCTAAACTCTGTAGTTCCTATTTTTCCCTAAGTTCTTCCTCTCTATGATTTCTTCCATTTCTGTTTTCTTTAATTTTTCCAATTCTATCTTCAGATCTTGAACTGTTTTGTTGATTTCCTTCACCTGTCTGACTGTATTTTCCTTCAATTCCTTCCCCTGTTTGATTGAACATTCCTTTGTTTCTTTTGTTTCTCTCAGTGACATAATTATTCCCTCTCTGAAGGCCACAAACTGTTTGGCTGCATCTTCCAGTATTTCTTTATGGATTGCCATGTACTGCTTGACTTTATCTTCCCCTGTTTTTTTAAATTTTAATTTTTATGTAAATAATAGTTTATTCACATTGTTTCCCAACTTGTAGCCCCCTCCCAATCCCAGCCTCCCTCATCTCCTCCTATCATCCTCTCCAAGGTCACTGATATGGGAGGTCCTCCTCCCCTTCCATCTGACCTTACCCTATTAGGTCTCATCAGGACTGGCTACATTGTCTTCCTGTGGGACCTGGAAAGGATGTTGCCTCCTCAGGAGGAAGTGATCAAAGAGCCAGCCACTGAGTTCATGTCAGAGACAGTCTCTGTTCCCTTTACTAGGACAACCAATGCAGACTGAGCTGCCATGCACTACATCTGTACAGGGGTTCTAGGCTATCTCCATGCATGGTCCTTGCATGCAGTTTCAATCTCAGAAAAGATCCTTGTTGCCAGATACTCTCCATGTGGAACTCTTGTTTATGCCAGGTCTTACTTATCCCCCTTCTTTCATTAGCTTCCCTACAGGGCTTGATTTTGAGACTCAGCATCTCCTTCAATATCCTGCTGGGCAGAGCCATTCAGAGGCTCCTGTCCTGTTTCTTGTTTTGTCCCTCTTCTGATGTCTGTCCCATTTGTTTTACTGAGTGAGGATTGATTATCTTCCCCAGGGTGTTCCTTATTGCTTAGCTTTTTTAGGTGAATGGATTTGAGTATGTTTATCCTATATTATATGTCTAATATCAACTTATAAGTGAGTATATACCATGTGTGTCTTTTTGCTTCTGGCATACCTCATTCAGTATGATCTTTTATAGGTTCCACCAATTGCCTGCAAATGTCATGATTTACTTTTTTTTTTATTTGCTGAGTAGTATTCCATTGTGTAAATGTAGCACAATTTCTGCATCCATTCCTCCTTGAGGGACATTTGCACTGTTTCCAGGTTGTGGATATTACATATAAAGCTACTACAAACATGGTTGAACAAATATCCTTGTTGTTGAACTTGAGCATATTTCAGATATATGTCTAAGAGTGATATTGCTGGATCTTTAGGTTGCACTATTCCTAACTGTCTGAGAGAACAGCAGATTGATTTCCAAAGTGGTTTTACAAGTTTACATTCCCAGCAGCAATGGAGAAGTGTTTCCCTTTCTGCACATCTTCTCCAGCATTTATTATCCCTTGAGATTTTTATCTTACCCATTATGCCAGGTGTAAGGTGAAATCTCAGGGCACTTTTAATTTGCATTTCCCTAATAACAAATGATGTTGAGCATTTCTTTAAGTTTGTTTCTGCCATTCTATATTCTTCTAAAGAGACTTTTCTGTTTAGCTCTGTACACCATGTTTTTGGATTACTTGATTTGTGGCTTTTTAACTTCTTGAGTTCTTTATATATGCTGGATATTAGTCCTCTTTTTAATATGGGATTTGGGAAGATCCTTTCTCAGTCTGTAGGATGTCATTCTGTTCTGATGATGGTGTCCTTTGCTTTAAAGAAGCTTTTCAATTCCATGAGGTCCCCTTTTTATTAACATTTTTATTTTATATTAATCACAGTTTATGTACTTTGTATCCCATCCCTAGCCCCCTCCCATATTCTCTCCCTATTCCCCCCCAACCCTCCCTCATCTCCTCCCTGCTCCTTTCCAAGTCCACTGATAGGGGAGGACCACCTACCCTTCCATCTAACAATAGCTTATCATGTTTCTTCAGGGCTAGCTACAATGTCCTCTTCTGGGGTCTAGCTAGGCTGCTCCTTCCTCGGGAGAGGGGTGGGATCGAAGAGCCAGCCATTGAGTTCATGACAGAAATAGTCCCTGTTCCCCTTACTAGGGTACCCACTTGGATATTGAGCTACCTTTGCTACATTCAAGCAGGGCTTCTAGGTTATATCCATACATGGACCTTGGCTGGAGAAACAGTCTCATAAAAGACCCCTGGGCCCTGATATATTTGGTCCTTACGGAGCACTTGTCCTCTTCAGGTCATACTATCTCCCCACTCTTTCATATGATTCCCTGCACTCTGCCAAAAGATTGGTTATGTGTCTTAATATTTGCTTTGATACACTGCTAGGTAGAGTCTTTCCGAGGCCCTCTGTGGTAGGTTCTTGTCCTGCTACTTGTTTTCTCCTACATCCAATGTTCATCCTGTTTGTCTTTCTAAGTGAGGATTAATCATCTTACCCCAGGTCCTCTTTCTTGATTATCTTCTTCAGGTGTATAGATTTCAGTATGTCTATCCTATCTTATAGATCTATATAAGTGAGTATATACCATGTGTGTCTTTCTGCTTTTGGGATACCTCACTCAGGATGATCGTTTCCAGGTCCACCATTTGCCTGCAAATTTCATGATTTCCTCTTTTTAATTGCTGAGTAGTATTCCATTGTGTAAAAGTACCACAATTTCTGTATCCATTCCTCAACTGAGGGACATCTACAATCCTCTACAGAGAATTCTCTGTTTAGCTCTATACCTCATTTTTTAATTGGATTACTTGGTTTGTTGCTTTTTAACTTCTTGAGTTCTTTATATATACTGGATATTAGCCCTCTGTCAGATATAGGGTTGGTGAAGATCCTTTCCCAGTCTGTAGGCTGTCGTTTTGTTTTGATGACGGTAGGTATCATTTGCTTTACAGAAGCTTTTCAGTTTCATGAGGTCGCATTTATTGATTGTTGCTCTTAGAGCCCATGCTGTTGGTGTTCTGTTCAGGAATTAGTCTCCTGTGCCAAAGAGTTCTAGGGTCTTTCCCACTTTTCTTCTAACCGCTTTAATGTGTCTGGTGTTATGTTGAGATCCTTGTTCCACTTGGACTTTATTTTTATGCAGGATGAAAAATATGGATCTATTTTCATTTTTCTGCACATAGACATCCAGTTGGTCCAGCACCATTTGTTGAAGATGCTGTCTATTTTCCATTGGATGGATTTGGCGTCTTTATCAAAAATCAAGTTTCTATAGGTGTATGGGTTTATTTCTGGGTCTTATATTTGGTTCCATTGATCCACTATTCTATTTCTATGCCAATACCATACAGTTTTTATAACTATTGCTCTATAGTACAGCTTGAGATCTGGATGGAGATATCTCCAGATGATCCGTTGTTGTACAGGATCGTTTTGCAAATTCTGATTTTTTGTTTGTTTGTTTCTTGTCCGTTTTATTGATTGTTGATCTTACAGCCTGTCTTGTCGGTGTTCTGTTCAGGAAGTTGTCTCCTGTGCCAGTGAGATCTAGGTTCATCTCCCCCCCCCTTATTCTTCTAACAGATTTTTTTGTGTCTGGTTTTATTTTGAGATATTTGACCTACTTGGCCTTTATTTTAGTACAGGGTGAAAAATATCGATCTTTTTTCCTTTTTCCACATACAGACATCCAGTTAACCCAGCACCATTTGTTGAAGATTAATACTCTTACCACAGTTCCTCTTTCTTGTACTATGTTGAAGAGATAAGGAGAGAATGGGCAGCCTTGTCTTGTCATTGAATTCGGTTAGATTTATTTAAGCCTCTCTCTGTTTAGTTGATGTTGGCTATAGGCTTGCTGTATATTGCCTTTACTATGTTTTTTTATGTGCCTTTTATCCCTGATCTGTTTAAAACTTTCTTTTTCTTTTTTTAATGCAAATTTTTATTTTTATTACATTTATTACATTTCATTTGCTTTGTATCCCAGCTGTAGCCCTTCTTTAAAACTTTAAACATGATTGGGTGTTGGATATTTTCAAATGTATTTCGGCATCTAAGGAGATTATCATATGATTTTTTTCTGTTTGTTTATGTGGTACATTACATTGATGGGTTTCCATATATTGAACCATTCTTGCATGCCTGAGATGAATCCAACTTTGTCATAGTGAATGATATCTTTTATATGTTCTTGAATTCTGTTTTGAGTACTTTTTTGAGTATTTTTGCATCAATGTTCATAAGAGAGATGGGTCTGAAATTTTCCTTTTTTCTTGGTTCTTTGTGTGGTTGTGTATCAAGCTTACTGTGGCCTCATAGAATAAGTTTTTGTGTGGTTATGTAACAAGCTTATTGTGGCCTCATAGAATGAGAGTAGTAATGTTCTTTCTCTTTTTATTTTCTTGAATAATTTGAAGAGTAATGAATTAGCTCTTCTCTGAAGTTGTGGTGGAATTCTGAGCTGAAACCATCTGGTCCTGGGCTTTAATTAGCAAGGAGATTTTTGATACTGCCTTTATTTCCTTGGTTTCTATAGGACTGTTTAATCTGTTTCCCTGATCTTGGTTTACCTTTGGTAAATGGAATCTCTCAAGAAATATTTCCACTTCATTTAGACTTTCAAATATTGTGACTTAATAGGCTTTTCAAGTAAGTTCTAATGATTCTTTGAATTTTTCTAAGGGTCTATCGTTATGTCCCCCTTTTCATTCCTCATTTTGCTGATTTGGATAGTTTCTCTCTGCCTTTTCTATTTAGGTTGGTTAAGGGTTTGTCTATCTTGTTGAGTTTCTCAAAGAACCAGCTCTTGGTTTCATTGATTCTTTGAATTGTTTTCTTTGTTTCTTATTTATTAAATTCAGCCCTGAATTTGAGCATTTCCTACTGTCTACTCCTGTTGGATGTGTTTGCTTTTTTTTTTCTTCTAGAGCTTTCATTTGTGTTGTTTATTTGCTGGTATGAGATGTCTCAAACTTCTTTCTGAAGGCACTTGGTGTTATGAACTACCAATACTGCTTTTGTTGTGTCCCATAAATTTGTGTAAATTTTTCCCTCATTTTCATTGAATTTAGGAAGTCTCTAATTTGTTTTTTAATTCTTCCCTGGTCAAGCTGTCATAGAGTAGAGAGTTTTTAGTTTCCATGGATGTGTAGGTTTTTTTGTTGTTGTTGTTTCTGTTATATTTGAGGTCTAATTTTACATCACGGTGGTCTGATAGTATGCAAGGGTTTATCTCAATCTTCTTATATCTACAGATGCTTGCTTTGTCTCCAACTAAATGGGCAAGATTTGAGAACGATGCTAGAGGTATTGAGAAGAAAGTATACTCTTTTGAGAATTGGTGAAAGGTTCTGTAGATATGTATTAGGACCATTTGATTTAGGACCTCTATAAGTGCCATTACTTTGCTATTTAGCTTCTGTCTAGACAATGTAGACCTAGAGAGTGAGAGTGCAGTGTTGAAGTCTCCCACTGTTAAGTTGTTGGGATCAATGTGTAATCTGAGCTTGAATGATGATTAATTTGTGAATGCAGGTGCTCTTGTATTTGGGGCATAGATGTTCAGGATTATAATGGAATCTTGGTGGATTTTTTCTTTGTTGAGAATGAAGTGCACCTCCTAGTGTCTTTTGATTAATTTTGTTTGAAAGTCTATTTACTAGATATTAGCATAGCTACTCCAGCTTGTTTTCAGGGTCTGTTTGCTTTAAAAACCGTTTTCCAGCCCTTTATTCTGAAGTGGTGTCTGTCATTGTTGCAAAGGTGTGTTTCTTGCATTCATCAGAAGGTTGGATCCTGTTTCCTCAACCATTCTGTTAGTTTGTGTCTTTTTATTGGAGAGTTGATTCCATTGATGGTAATAGATAATAGTAATGGCAGAATATTAGTTCCTTTAAAAATATTTTTACATTTCTTTATTTTTTATTCATATTTGTTTATCCCACAGGTTTTGCACATATATTTTATTTATTTATTTTGTTATTAATTACAATTTATTCACTTTGTATTCTGGCTGGAGTCTCTTCCATCCTCCACTCACATTCCCACCTTTCCTCCCTCTTCTCCTATGCCCCTTCCCCGGATATTCACCAACTCTATATCTGACAGTGTGCTAATATCCAGAATTTATAAAGAACTCAAGAAGGTAAACTCAAGAAGTTAAACAAACAAGTAATCCAATTAAAAAGGGGGAGCAGATCTAAACAGTGTTCCCTGTAGAGGAATATTGAATGGCAGAGAAACACTTAAAGAAATGTTCAACATCATTAGCTTTAAAGGGAAATGCAAATCAAAACGACCCTGAGATTTCACCTTACACCCATCAAAATGGCTAAGATCAAAAACTGAAATGACAAAACATGCTGGAGAGGATGTGGAGAAAGGGTAACCCTCCTCTATTGTGGTTAGGAATGTAAACTTGTACAACCACTTTGGAAATCAATCTGGCACTTTCTCAGACAATTCGGAATAGTGCTACCTCAAGATCCAGCTATACCATTCCTAGGAATATATCCAAAACATGCTGAAGTATAAAACAAGGACATTTTCTCAACCATGTTTGTAGTAGCTTTATTCATAATAGCCAGAAGCTGGAAACAACACAGATGTTCCTCAACAGAGGAATGGATACGGAAATTGTGGTACGTTTACACAATGGACAACTACTCAGCAATTAAAAACAAGGAAGTCATATGATTTGAAGGGAAATGGTGGGAAATAGATAAGATCAACCTAAGTGAGGTAACACAGAAGCAGAAAGACACACATGATATATACACACTTATAAGTGCATATTAGACATATAATATAGGGTAACCATACCAAAATCTGTACACCTAAAGAAACTAATCAGGAAGGAGTTAACTTGGTAAAACGATCAATCGTCATTCAGAAACCAAGGGGATGGACATTGGAAGAAGGAGAAAACAGGGAACAGGATAGGATCTTACCACAGAGGGCTTCAGAATGACTCTACCCAGCAGGGTATCAAAGCAGATGCTTAGATTCATAGCCAAATTTTGGTCAGAATTCAAGGAATCTTATACAAGTAGGGAAAGATAGAAGGACCTGGAAGGGACAGGAGCTCCACAAGTTGAGCAACAGAAACAAAAATTCTGAGCCCAGGTATCTTTTCTGAGACTATTCCAACCAAGGACCATTCTTGGAAATAACCTTGAACCTCTGCACAGATGTAGCCCATGGCAGATCATTGTCCAAGTGAGTTCCTTTTATTGTGAATTTGGTGGTTCTAGTGAGTTTGTGCCCTTTTTTCTTTTGATTTTTTATTGTTGCTGTGAGGTTATCTATGTCCTGTGTTTTCGTAGGTGTCGTTGGTTTCGTTAGATTGAAGTTTTCCTCCTAGTATCTTTTGTACGGCTGGGTTAGTGTGTAAAGTTTAAGTTTATTTTTGTCATGGAACATTTTGTTTTTTCTATATATGTTGATTGAAAGTTTTGCTGGGTATAGTAGTCTCGTTTGAAATCTGCTTTCTCTTAGGGTTTGCATGGCATCTCTCCAGGCCCTTCTGGCTTTTCATGGTTTCTGTTGAGAAGTCTCCTATGATTCTGTTAGGTCTTCCTGGTATATTACTTGTCCTTTTTCCCTTGCTGTTTTTAATATTTTCTCTTTGTTCTGTACATTTAGTGTTTTAACTATTATATGACATGAGGAGTTTCTTTTCTGATTTATTCTATTTCATGTTTTCGAAACCTCTTGTATGTTTAAGGACATCTCTTTCTTTAAGGTGAAAAAAAATCTTCTATGATTTACTCGAAAATATTTTCTGGACCATGGAACCTGGAATCTTCTTTTTCATCTATTCCTATTATTCTCAGATTTCATCTTTTCATGGAGTCCTTTATTTCCTGAATGTTTTGTGTTTGGGATTTAATTTTTTTGAGAGATGTATCTTCTGTAATTGTATCTTCAGCACCTGAGATTTTCACTTCTATCTCTTATATTCTGTTGGTGATGCCTAACTTTGTGGTTCCTGATATTTTCTCTAACTTCTCCAGCTTCAGGGTTTTCTCTGTTTGCGTTTTCTTTATTGATTCTAATTCTGTTTTCATGTCTTGTACCATTTTCTTCATCTCTTTAAATGTGTATTCCTGTCTTTTCATGATGGCATTTATTTATTTATTTTTTACTCAGTTCCTTATTGTGTGCCTCTATTTGTGTGGCTAATTCTTGGGTAGATTTGTTTGTTTCCTCTTTATGTGTCTATCATAACTTTATCTTTAAAATCGTTTTCCTGTGTTTCAAATGAATTAAAATACCTATTGATTTTGTATAACTATTGAAGCCATGATGTTCCATCTTTTGTTGGGTTTGTTCTTAAGCCTGCCTCTAGTCATTTGCTTGTCTATAAGCTTTTGCTGTTTGTTTCTAGAGTCTGTACTTCAGACTGGGTCCGTTTGTCTCTCAAGTCTGGAGTGTTCTTCAGGAAGATGAGAGAGGTCCACCAGTTTGAGAGTGGGTGTTGTTTCAAATGTAGGTAAGGGAGAAGGGTTGGAGGCGCAAGTGTGCAAGCCCAGGAGTGTGCATGGCCATGTGCGTGCCTCAAAGGGTGGAATGAGAAGGAGGAGTGCAAGTGCAAGTTATGGTGCAGGCTCGGTTTTGGAGAGAGTAGTGGGCATTTGCAGTTGCCCTGAATGCTTCTGTGGCGCACAAGCCTATTGTACTGTCCTCCAGCACTCAGACCTCTCTGAGCTGCACTTCTTGGTTCCAGGATTTGTTTCGCTGGACTCCACTGGGAGACCCAAAGAACAGGAGCTTCAATTTTGAGAACCCTTTCCTAGATATCTCTATATTGCCCACAACATGGGTGTGGGTGGAAGGGATCTGATATCTGGTTGCTAGTGTAGAGGGACCCAGATCTGTGGCTCTGTATGCACTCTCACAGAAGTACTCACTGTCAGGCATGTGTGGAAAGCTTTGAGGGCCTGAGAACTCATTTGCAGGCTGGTGTGACAAACCAGAGACTCCAGGATCTCACTCACAGGCATAGGTGGTAAGATCAGAGAGTTCACAGTTTTCTATCACCGATTTGGGACCTCTGTTTGGCCTTTAGAGTAAGGAGGCACCCCATACCTCGGGTTACGTGCTCCTTGGTGCTGCTGCAGCTTCAAGTTGCTGCTGATAGCTTGCCACTCTCACATACCAGAGATATCCACAGAGGGAAGAGGGCTGGATCCAATCTGTCCCAGCTTCACTGATGTTCCCTATAGCCCAGAAAACCTCAAATTCTATGTTCTGGATTCAGCTGTCTTCCAATAACGAGTTTTGGAATTTCAGACCTTTTGCCCTTCAGAAAGGGTGTACCTTGCTCACTGCCATCCTGGAGAGAGTCAATGCATACACCTTTTGACTATAGGAATTAGTGTATGATGGAGTTGAAGATAAAATATAGAAGTTATTATAATAAAATAATGAATATTATAACTTCTCTAATGTGTTTTACATGCTTTCCTTATTTCCTCTGAACAGTAGCTCTTTAAATATAATATACACTAAATGGGGAATAATTAGAGAAGATATATGAAAAAAAATTTAAAGAACTGGTCAACGAAAAATACCACAGATGAACAGTGCTAAACCGTTGTGTGTGTGTGTGTGTGTGTGTATGTGTGTGTGTGTGTAGGCCACAGGGAAAAATTCATGAGAGACACATCATAGAATTTAACGAAAACACTATGCAAAGTATTTTTCAGCTGCATACCATAGGAACTGCAACATAACTGATTTAATTTTAATTTTAATTTTAATTTTTGATACAATTTATTTATTATTTATTCTGACTGAAGTCACCTTCTCACCTCCTTCCAGTCTCACCTTCCATTCTCCTTCCCTCCTATCACCATCCTCTCATCTATTGAAAGGCAGAGTTCTCCTCTTCTGCCATCTGCCCATAGCTTATCAAGTGTCATCAGGATTGCCTGCATCCTCTTTCTCTGTGGCCTGGTAAGACCTCATCGCCAGAGGCAGGTGATCAAAAAGCAGATATTTGAGTTCATGAGATTGTAACCCCCTGCTCTCCTTACTTGGGAACCCACATGGAGACTGAGCATCTGAGCAGGGGGTCTCAGTCCTCTACATGCATGGTCTACGGTTGGTATTTCAGTCTCTGCAGAACTCCCTGGGCACTGGTTTTTTGGCACTGTTGGTCTCCTTATGGAGCTCCTGTACCTTCCATGTCCTTCTATACCCCTTATTTCATTAGACTCCCTGTGCTCTGCCAAAGTTTGGCTGTGAGTCCTAGCATCTGTTTCAATCTCCTGTTTGGTAGAGCCTTTCAGAGGACCCTCAATAGTAGGTTCCCATCTTGTTTCCTCTCTTCTACCACTTCTGGTGTCTATCCTGTTTGCCATTCTGAATGAGATTTAAACATCCTCTCTTAGTGCTTAGAGTCTTTCTGTTTGTAGATGGCTATCTGATATTATACATCTAATATCTGTTTATAAGTAGATATTTATTATGCATGTCTTTCTGTTTCAGAGTTACCTGACTCAGGATGATCTCTTCTAGTTCCATCCATTTGCCTGCAAATTTCATGATTTTCTTATTTTTAATAGATGAGTAGTATTCCATTGTGTAAATGTGTCACAATTTCTGTATCCATTCCAGAGTACACTATCAGCCCAGGCTCGAATGTCAACAATTAATAAAAGAGACCTTATGAAACTGAAAAGCCTCTCTAAAGCAAAGGACACTGTCAACATAATAAAAAGACAGTGTATGAAGTGGGAAAATATCATCACCATCCCTACATCCAACAGAGAATATCTAGAATATATAAAGAGCACAAAAAATTACACAACAACAAACCAAACAATCGAAATTTAAAACTGTATACAGATCTAAGCAGAGAATTCTCAACAGATAGATATAGAATGGCAGAGAAACACTTAAAAGTGTTCAAAATCTTTATTCATCAGGGAAATGCAAATCAAAACAACTCTGAGATTCCATCTTAAACTGATCAGAATGGCTAAGATCAAAAACTCAAATGTGAACACATGACAGAAAGGATGTGAAGAAATAGGAACCCTTCTCCATTGATGGTGGGAGTACAAACTTGTACCATCCCTCTTTAAATGAAGCTGGCTCTTTCTTAAAAATTGGGAATGGTGTTACCTCAAGATCTAGCTATACAACTCCTGGGCATATACCCAAAAAATGCCCCACCATTCAACAAGGACATTTGCTCAACTGTGTTCATAGCATCTTTATTTGTAATAGCTAGAACCTGGCAACAACCTACATGTCCTTCAGTGGAGGAACGGATATGTAGCTGACTGCATGTGTGTGTATATATATATATATATATATATATATATATATATATATATATATATATGTATGTATGTATAAAGAAACAGTTAAAGAAACAGTGGAGGGTCACGGATGGGTATATAAGGCTTTGTATGCACCGAAATCTCTGTATAATTTACCTTTATGAAAATTGAATGTTTCATATGCCTCTTCAAATATACTTTACACCTCTCTGCTCTCAGTGGAACCTGAGAAGTGAAAATATGCATAGTGGGTCTCATGTCTAGTGGCATCCGTTAAGGTCTCACCAATTGGAAATATTTCATGACAGGAGTGTGGAGCAAAATAAAATATTGAACACACACAGACACACACACACTTGCACACACACACAGGAGTTTTTCTTTGCTCTTGTCATATATAGGTCACAGCTCACCTTATGTGACCTTGTAACATGAATCTGTTTCTAGTAGTGTTCTAGATAAATTGTTTACATTGGATATTTTCTTTTCTATTCAGATCTATACACGAAATTTTTTACTGCTCCTATTGGCTCCTGCTTTCTTTCATTGTTCATTATTGTCTTCAGTAAATATTCCAGGATTGGGTTATATAGTTGAATTGTTGGCATAAAAGGGTCCCACTGGAATCCCTAAACATCCCAAGGTTCTGCCAAGATGATAGGTTGTTTGTTACACACTTATATCAAGGCCCCACAGCTGAAGACAACAACTATACAACTCACTTAATATGTAGAAGTACTGGTACCTACATAAAGCCTTAATTCCAATGTGCTAGCACCTTTGGTGCAGGAAGGTACCCTGAATTCTACCAAAAGAGAAATATAAAGATCAAGTCACACATTCCTTGACCTGAAGTAGTAACTTGCCTGCAAGATGATGAAAATCTCATGGGAGTAACCTACCAGTAACTGATTTGACTTAAAGTACACTCTATGAGATGGAAACCATAGTTGACACTACTTGGCTGATCAAAAAACAGAGAGCAGGTAGCCCAGAGACATAGGGTAATACCAAATCTATTGGTCTTGAAGAAAAAGAAAAGAAAAACATAATGATAAAACTGACTCCTGATGACATTTTGCTACACTCATAGTTAAGTGCCTTTTTCAGTCATCTTCAGAGAAGTTGCCTCCTGCATAAAATGGGAACAAATACAGAGGCTTAGAGACAAACAAATGCAGAGAGTGAGAGAACTTATAACACTCTGCCATAAATGGATTGTTTCCATTGACTTCCTCCCCTCGGATCTCAGGGAATACCGAAGAAGAGGAAGACTGAGAGAGTCAGAGGGGATGGACAACACCAGTAGATCAAGTCCTTCTAAATTAACATGAGCAAAACTCATATGGACTCATAGAGAATGAAACAGCATGCAAGCAGACACAGGAATTGCACAGGTCTGCATCAGGTCCTCTCCCTGCATATTATGGCTTCCAGTTTAGTGTTTTTATGAGATTTGTTAGTGTATGAACAAGTGACTCTCTGATTCTTGTGCCTTCTCTTGGGTTCTTTTTCTTGTGTTGGTTTGTCTTGTCCAACTTTGTTCTACTACTTTTTGTTTTATCTTTGTATATTTTATTATTATCTCTTAGAGGCCTGTTCTTTTCTAATGAGGACAGGAAGGGAGTGGATTCAAATAGGAGTAGAAATGGAGATGAACTGAGAGGTGGGTAAAGGAAGGGAAAACATGACCAGAATTTATTATGTGAGAGAAAAATCTATGTTCAATAAAGAGGAACAAAATATATATTCATTTTTAAAAAGTATGTTCTTTAAATACACTCTCTTCATTTTATTTCTAATTAAATATATTCAATGTTTAATCTCTTCTACTGACAAAGTTCTTTGCACATCAAACATGAAAACACTGAGGCTTGAGAGGAGTTTCTTCAGCAGAGGATTACATGATATGACTTATTATTATTATTATTATTATTACTTATTGCAATATATTCACATTGTATCCTGGCTCAAGCCCTCTCTCTCATCTCTTCCTGTACCTACCTTCCTTCCCTCTTCCCCTTTTATGTCCCTTCTAAAGCCCACTGAGAGAGAAGTTTCTCTTCCCCCACTATCTGAGGCTACAGACATGAATTTGTTTTTTAATTGAGGTGATCATAGCTTATTAAAAGTTTTTCATGTTTATTTTCACTATGTTGTACTATATACTTTTGATGACATCATAATCATTTTGGTTGATGGAATATTTACACTCACTATGACCAATTCAGTATTATTGCCACTTTGATAACAGACAATGTTTATTGCCAACAAGCATTGCATTCTACTTTGACTTTCTTCCAAATGAGTCAAATTTGGGTGCTAGTGACCAAATTTGCCTTGCCTAGTCTGCTTATTTTAGTTTGCTTTTGCTCAAAAGCTATAGAATGTTCTTTATGTTTGTTTTTTTTTTACAATGAGTTAGTCTGTACAAATTATTTACTCCAATAATATATATTTTTGTTCTTTACAACCATCATCTTCTTTCCTTAGGTACAAGATAACCTCCAATGGAATATAGTTGCCAAGATTGCTTGGGGTGGGATGGGCAGAGAAAAGATGGCATAGATGCTGCTTTGAACACTAATTTAATGGATGCAAACTTTTAAGACTGGAGAATGTTTAATCACAACAAATTCAGGCAAGTGTTATAAAATATGCTAATAAACACCGATATCAAACCAGAACTTTCATGTTAAAGTAATATTAATGGAGGCTGGGCATGGTGGCATATGTCCTTACATAGGAGACAAAATCAGGTGGTTCTCAGGGAGTTTTAGTCCAACCAGGTCTACAGAGCTTGAACTATGATGGCTAGGGCTACACACACACACACACAAAAACCTGCATTAAAAAGTCATATTAATGATATTATTATCCTAAAATTTGACAGTTCTACATATTATAAGTGATTGTTTCCTTTTTTGTCATTTTCATTTCTCAGGTAGAGAAACAAAGTTGAAAAGAACCATTTCCTAGAACATGGATACTTGACATTTATTATTCTCAATCTTGTCTGTAATCTGAAATTTATTCCAGAACTCTAGATTCTTTTTAAAAGTGACCAAATTCAAAAACAATATGTGGGCTCTCATAAACACCAATAATTTGTAATCAAATAACAATAATTCTAATCTGGAATTCATAAAATAAACATTTCAAAATATTTCAATAAACACAGTCAAAAAGTAAAGTTTGGTAACATTTAAAAGGACATAAACTGCTCAAATTGTAGTGAAAAAGTATAATTCTTCAGCTAATACAGATTCATGGACCAAGTGTCACTAATCTCATAATATCATAATGAATCAGTACTTGTGTATGATGTTAGCACATGGGAGGAAGGATTATTTTATTATAGACAACACATGACTTTTCCTAATGAGAAGTCAATCCTTTCTATATGGGTCTTCCTCTAGGGCCTAGGATCTCCCTGAGAAGTCAATGCTATCTTAAAGAATAAAAATCAGTTATCTGTTGGGGTTATGGCTCAGTCAGAAAAGTTCCAAACAAACAAGCATGTGGACCTGAGTTCATACCTCCAGCATCTGTGTAAGTGGTGGTTACGTTAGTTCATATTTACAACTTTAGAGCATGAGAGAGGGTGCAGAATCTGGCAGCTCTTTGGAACTTCCTGGTCAGACAGTCTAGTAATTAGTTCCAAGTTTAGTGAGCCATCCTGTCTTGAAAATAAGAAGACACTTGAAGTTGACCTCTGGCCTCCACATATACATCTCTGCTCAGCCATATGCACATGTATCCAAAAACATGTGAGCATAAACACTACATATACAAATATCCAGATAGAAAGAGAGAAAGGGAAATCCACATGTGCTTCCAATCCTTTAAATAATTAAGAATCTGTACTACTCATCCAAAAACAATATTGTATGAATTAAATATTTATACAAAAGATAACCTGGCTCTTAAGATTATTTTTAAAACATGCAGTTGTTATGAGATAGAGAGAAACAGAGAGAAAAAGCCAGTAATTGGCTATAAATACATATCCTTCTTCAAATATAACACATAAAATAATTCATAAACAGTGTTTGTTAACTTACTTTCTAGAGTGAATGTACAGGTGAGAGCAGTTCCATCTCAGGGTCTTGAACTCAGATTGTTCTAGACAAACCAAGCATTCTGTGCCTATTCAGCTCTGTGGGTTTAGAATAGAAGCCTTGCTGCATCAATACAAATAAAATCTTTTTTTTTCTTTAATGAAAGGTAGGTCACATACTCTGGTATACCACCTGGCACCAGTCAAAGAACCAGCTTGAGTTGATCATGTTAAAATGAATAGTTCAAGGGTAAAATCATCAGAACTAAAGGAGAGGAGAGACAAGAAAATCATGTGCTAAAAGATATACCTCAAGTGACCATAGTAGAGGTTGTTAATGTTGACAAGCTGTGGTTTAGAAGACCAAATGGTGGCTAGTTTTCTTTATATTTATTTTTAGCAAGCCAAAAGAGGGCAGAGGTAAGTAGGCCTTTTATAAATGCATGGATAAGCCAGTGGAGAAAGAAAGTAACCTGGAAGTGTGAAAATATTTCAAAGCCTATTGATAGACATCCTGACAAAAAATTTAGGTTTTATTTTTTTGGGGGAGAGACAGCAATAAGTACTTAGGAAGTTTGAAACACTCACATTTTGAAAAATCCTTTTCCAAAGGCTACAGAATGTACTAAAATATCAGACTGTAATAGTTTGGCTTTTTCATGTTTCCCCTGAACTTCATTAAATTGCAGATGGACTGCTTACTTCTGGTGCTAAAGAAAGTATTTATTGTGCTTAATTATGATAATATGGAATATTTATATTTAACTAGTTTTTAGTATTAGAGATTGACATTTGGGGTAAGAATCCAGATGGCTTGATCCATTGAGATACTTTGAGGCAATATAATTAGAGCAAACTCAAAAGATCAACATAAACAGATGGAGTCATTAAAAATCCAAAGCCATATTAAACTAGGGATAATTGTGTGATTCATTAAGGTTAATTCTGAGTAAGAGTTGGAGGTATGTACTATTGTTAGGTGTCAACAACCTCTTTAGCAAGCAGTCTTCCTTCTCCAAATGATAATTATCTCCAATAGTTCTATTTGTTTTGTTAATTGAATCTTGTATATTACATTCCCACAGATAGATAGGTATCTAGAAAGAAGGAAAGATATATTGATAGATAGATAAATAGAGAATAGATAGATAGGCAGTTAGATATATGACAGACTAAATCATTTATGCTCTTCTCTAGAAAAAAAGGGTCAAAATGTGGATTTAGAGAGTTTGTTGAAGGAAGTTCATTTGGAAGCATGTATCAACCTTGTTGAATTAGAAGAGATTAGAAGTTCGAAATGTTGGCTAGCATAGTCTAACGTAGTTGAGAAGACAGAACTAAATAGGTTTTTCAAACTAGGCATCCTGTTTCTGTGGTCCTTGGCCCCTAGGAAAAAATTTAATACAAAGAAGAGATGTTACATATATGTATCTAAACTGAACATGTAAAACATTTTTCCTGAATAGAAAAGAAAAATGAAACAAAAAATAAGAAAGAAAAATTTTAAGAAGGAAGGAATTAGAAAAGGAAAATTTCCCAGAACTTCCCTAAAGTGTGATACCAAATTCAAAATCACAGCTGTGCAGTAGTTGCCTTTTCCTCTGAGAGGAAGAATTGCATGGACTTAAGATTATGTCTTTTGTGTTCAGAAGGAATGGGGGCTATCATTTTCAGGTTATTGCACTCTGCATTAAAACAAACTATTTCTAACACACTCAAGGAACAACCAATTTATACAACAGCTGGAATATAAAAATCAAAGACACTTTACTGGATAAGCTGACTTCTAAGAGAGGAATTTTATATCCTTCCAGCTGGCACACTATGAAGATCAAACTGGCAGCTGTATTTTTTTTTGGGGGGGGGTGGGTATGCCACAGCAGATAAATGTAAAAAAAAGGAACAAACCCACAGAAAGGATCTTCTGTAAATGATTCGTTTTAGTGGACTAGGGTATCGGCATAGGGGGAGAAGAGGGAGATAGGGTGGTACTGGGAGGAGAAGAGGGAGGAGGCTACATCCAGGATACAAAGTGAAGAATTTGTATCAAATAATAAACAAATTTAAAAAACATTAATAAAAGGAAAGTCAAGACGTAGTCAGTAGATGGTTAAGCACCATTTCCTCAATATTTAGAAACCCTTCATTCTCAGTGCAGCCACAATACCACAGCACAATTAAGGAAAGTTTTTTTTTTAATTTTTTAATTAAATTTTTAGTTTCTATATTAATTACAGTTTATTCACTTTGTATCCCAGCTGTAGCTCCCTCCCTCATTCCCTCCCAATCACACCCTGCCTCCCTCATTTCCTCCCATGCCACTCTCCAAGTCCACAGATGGCAGGTCTTCTTCCCCTTCTATTTGACCCTGTTTATCTGGTCTCATCAGGACTTTATGTATTGTCCTCCTTTGTGGCCTGGCAAGGAATGCTCCCCTCTCAGGGAGAGGTAATCAAAGAGCCAGCCACTGAGATCATGTCAGAGACAGTGCCTGTTCCCCTTACTAAGGAACCCACTTGGATAGTGAGCAGCCATGGCTACATCTGAGCAGGGGTTCTAGGATATAACCATGAGTGGTCCTTGGTTGGAGAATCAGTCTCAAAAAGATCCCTGTACCCAGAATTTTTGGTTCTGTTTTTCTCCTTGTGGAGCTCCTGTCCTCTACAGGTCTTACTGTCTCCCCCTTCTTTAATAAGGTTCCCTGAACTCTGCCCAGATTTTGATTATGGAATTAAATCTGGAGCTTTTTCAGACAATTTGGAAAAGTGCTTCCTCAAGATTAAGCTATACCACCCCTAGGCATATATTCAAAATATTCTCAAGTACACAAGGACATTTGCCCAACCATGTTCATAGCAGCTTTATTTGTAATAGCCAGAACCTGGAAACAACCCAGATGCCCCTCAAGGAAGGAACAAATACAGAAATTGTGGTACATTTACTCAATGGAATACTACTCAGCAATTAAAAACAAGGAAAACAAAATTTTCAGGCAAATGGTGGGATTTAGAAAAGATTTTCCTGAGTGAGGTACCCCAGAAGCAGAAAGACACACACTGTATATATTCATTTATAAGTTGACATTAGACATATAATATTGGATAAACGTACTAAAATCTGTGCACCTAAAGAAGCAAAGCAAGAAAGAGGGCCCTGGGTAAGATAATCACTCCTCACTCATGAAGACAAACGGGATGGACATTGGAATAAAGAGACTCTTAGTAATGTAATCAAAGGAAAGTTTAAATTGTCTCACAGGAACAGAAGTGGTGAACTAGAGTTTCACGGAAATAAAGTTTTCAAAGAACTGTATGATAAAATCTATATTAGAACAAATAAGATAAAAGAAAGTATGGTCACACCCATCAGGCACATGTATCTTGTAGAAAGTAAGGACATATACTAACTTTCACTTTAGAAATATGTTAACTATAAACCTTTATTCAAAATTATCATGCCACCTTTCCCACATTTTCTATTGTTTTGAGATTATCATGAAGGAATATCATTATCTGTGACCCAGATTCCATTATTTATTCCATTTGCAATATCGAAGAAGTGATCACATAGAGTTTGAGTGCCTTCTTCAAGAGAACCCAGGAGAGACGAGAATGAAACCTAGATTCTTGAGATCCTAAAAGTTAGATGTTTTGTCATATTATATCCTCTGAGTCAGTTACTCAGTTCTAAATTAGTTATCACATAATGAGATTTCTAAGAAATCCCTAATACCACGAGGCAACTATGAATGTATATTTTATTAAGTCCCATCTCATCCAATCTATCCTACTAATGACCCTTGGCAACAAATATTAAGAGCTACAGAATTTTACTCCAATTCTTCCTTTAGATGAGACTTATTCATATATTTAGTATACTACTGTCAAGTTGATTCTAACTTTCTGGCTTTTAATAATTGTAAAATTCTTACCATTTGGCACATAGCAAGTGCTCAGTACACGCTTTCTATTTCTAATAGTATTGATGTTATTATCATTATGATAGAGTCATGATAAAATGGGCTCACCTATTTAAAATCTCTAATAGAATACATGAGGTATTTTAATCATTTAGTCTATGTAAAACAACTAATATGCATATTAGTGTTTGAATGTTTTTTGTTTTGTTTTGTTTTTTTAGTTCTCACATGTACTAGTTACTGACACAATAGATCAGTCAGGTTTTATAGGTCTGTATCAGAAGACATTTTGTTATGTATATTTCTTTCCTATAAAACTATTACCTCAGAGTTTGGAATGTATAACACATCAGCACAGGAACTAAAAAATATCTGCTGCGATGCCAGGATAAATGTGTCTTTCCATGGTGCCAGTCATTTGTTTTCAAAGACAATGAGGACATTCATGCCCACCAGTGTGTCAGCAGTAAGGCTTCAGCTATGAATGTTTGTTATGCTACAAATTCTTTGGATTGCCCTTAGGCTGCAAAATATTAAGAGATGATTTCTCATGAAAAGCAATCGTGTGAACTTCTGTGCTGAAGATTCAACACATTTCACTGGAAATTTTTGTTATTTATCATGAGATTCTGTAGGTTTTTTGTTTGCCTTCTCTGTCAGTTTGTTCAACTGACTAAACAAACTGAAACTAAGTTTGATCAACACAGACACACATACCCGTTGACAAGCACACACTTAAACCCAGGCACAGGAAAAGGTACTGTAAGATTTGAGGTACACTAAGAGCATGCACCCGAAATTTTTTGTATATTCATGTGTAACTAGTGGGATAAAATAACAATAAAAAAAACAGTGGGGTATTTAGTTTTACTTTGTTCTTTCGTTCTTCCTTCCTTCCTTTATTTATCTATTTCTATCATTTTTTTGTTATTTTGGGGAACTGCCATGAATCTTGTGTTATACAGGCAAACAGGAAAGCCAAGTACTTACCCTGTAGTCTCTTGTATTACATCAGGGGTAATACTAAGCATGTAATTACATTATAACTGGTTCTATGCAAATAAACCATGGAAATTCTCCACATTCTCTTTTCTGGGAAAGGAGTTGCGTCATGCTTCACATTCTGAAAATATAAGCTATTCTCTTTTCTTTGTACTTCTTTCTGTATAAAATCAAAATGTTTAACATAATTTTCATGCTAACATAATATAGAAAAAATTATTTGAATATAGACATTTTATTTTAAAATAGCAAGCACACTACCTTTAACTTTTTGTTCCCAAAATAATGAGAGTATAATCTTTAAACATAGACTAACTACTCTGTGGGTATCTCTCTGTGTGTATAATATATGTGTACATGCATATTAGGCATAGGTGTGCATGTAGAAGCGGAAGATCGCTGTTAGTTGTCCTCCTTTATCATTCCACACCTCATTTCTATAAATTTAATTGGCCAATACTAAATAGAATATATACATCGTATTTGTCATGAGCTATTGTCATGGCTCAAGTATCACGAAGGAGTAGAAAGATTATGAGTCAGAGGTGGCAGATAACTATAATCAAACCATTTCCTGGTCACAACAGAGTAGCTGTACATATAACTCATAGAGGTTGTGACAGCATATGTAAGACCTACACAAGTTCAGGTGAATATTTCTGGAGTTGGTACTCTCCTTCCACCTGGGTTCTAAGGATTAAACTCAGGATTTCAGGTTGTCAGGCATTCATGGAAACCATTTATAACTTCTGAACAATTTTCACTGGCCCATCTATCCCATTTTTGAAACAGAAGCTGGGAGTTCACCTTTGACAAACCTAGCTTGCCAGGGAATATTGTAAATTGCATATATCCACCCCCAACCCTTAGCTATGAAATTGAAAATGCACACTTCATATTAAATTTTTATGGGGCTCTGAACAAAGGTCTTTACACCAGGCAACAGGTAATGTATTGACTGAGAAATTCCACCTTTATTTTTCTTAAAATTACATAAATGTTTAAAATGTTTGACTCATTCTAATACAAAGTATAAGCACTTTTTAACTACCACCATCAATATTTTTCTGATCACAGATATTTTTTTCTACTCTGTGTCAAATGTAAGTATATAATTGCAAAAAAACGTGGGTCACAAAAGCAGTAAATGGAATTTGATATATGTTTATAATTTCTTTTCTGGAATTTCAGTACAGAGAACAATTTTTACCCTTAATAAACAGTTTCAAATTACTGTCTTTTGTGGATCATATTACATGGATTGTGGTTCTCCTGAATTTATTTCATGATCCACTTTTTCCATTTCTTTTGACAAACTCCAGAGTTACTGAATACCTATCTGCGTTAATGCATTAATGTGTGATAACCAATATACCTACACCTCCAATTAAGTCCAAAGGATTATTGGTTGAAAAGAATACATTCTACTCAGGTATAAAAGGACTGTTTTGAAGGGATGCTTTTGTTATACCCTTTCTAGAAACAGGAAGTTTAGTACAATACGCACGTCTACATAAGGGATGGAGTAGAGTTATTTATTTAGTAAGCAGGTGTAGAGGAAATGTGAGAAAGAATGTTTGTTTTGGATTCTGGGGAATGAACACGTGAGAGCACATAGGCATATATGAATCGACTAGCTTAAATAATGTCAGAAACCCATGAACAATAAAGTCTGCTACTAATTGCCTGACTCCAGGGTATGTAGTGAAAGTGGATAGTGGCTTAGCCTCTGATAATGAATATGGTTGAGTTATAGCATCTGGATTAATCAGTTTGCAAATGAAAGTTGTCCTCTCTTAGTATTTGGTTTGCTATCTCATGGAAGTACTTATCCCTGAGCATTGGAGAAAGACAATATGTGAAATCATGAGAACACAGAAAATAAAGCATTATTAGTGCAAGTGTGTATCCATGCTAAAAGAAACCATTTACATGTATGGCAGGATTGTGGGTTCTTCTAGAGAGAAACTGTCTCATGTTCAGCCAGCATTCAGAATCTCAACGTGGAATGTAGTTATAAAAAATGTAGTATATTCTATGGCCTAGATTTGACTAGGGCTAAATTTGCATTCCTCTTAAAATACATGTAACATTTCACCAGAACACAAAAAATCTTTGTCAACCTCTAGTATACTTAATCTTATAGTGATATTAATCAGTAATATTTTTAGAGTACTTCTGATTTACCAAGTTCTTGGATGTGTTTACTGATAAATAGTTGGCATGCATTTAATGGCACATTGGACTCTGTTTCTGAACTTGGTGATAAATGTTACCCTTCTCCTTGCCATACCTCACTTCCTAACTCTTTAAACTTGTTCCTAGAGTTTGTGTATCTGTTTCAGGTCAGAGTCACTGTGCTTCAAAAGATATGTCAGTCAGTATGACAGCAAAGCATTCATTAAACATGCAGGATGGCATATAAACCACAGAATGAATCACAGTAAATAACAAGAGCTGAGCTATATTACTGTTGCCAATACGCATGTAAGCGGCAGGCCCCATTTTAAGGATGAGTAAATTTGAGTTGTTCTCAGTTTAAAGGATATTTTTGGAATGATGAATTCTGAAGATTTTTGTCAAGCATTATCCCTTAAATTTTAGAAATTAGATTTTCTCTAAAGAGATTCCAGTGCATTTGATATAAATTTATTTCATGATTTTATCCACTTTGGGTTTATAAATGCTGATTCATTTTCTGTAAAACTGCTATAACTTGTTAATAAAATATTTCATTTGAAAAAAAGAACATAATCTTGGCCATTCTGATGGGTGTAACATGAAATTTCAGGGTGGTTTTGATTTGCATTTCCCTGATGACTAAGGACATTGAGCATTTCTTTCAGTGTTTCTCTGCCATTTGATACTCCTCTCCTGAGAATTCTGTTTAGCTCTGTACCCCATTTTTAATTGGATTACTTGATATGTTGGTGCTTAACTTGTTGATTTATTTATATATTCTGGATACTAATACTCTGTAAGATAGAGGGTTGGTGAAGAACCTTCACGGGTTTATAGGTTGTTGTTTTGTTCTGATAAGAATGTCTATTGTTTTAAAGAAGTGTTCTAGTTTCATAAGGTCCCATTTATTGATTGTTGATTTTAGAGTCTTTATTATTGGTGATTTCTTCAAGAAGTTGTCTCCTGTGCCAATGAGTTCAAGGCTCTTCCCCACTTTTTCTTCTAACAATTTTACTGTGTCTGGTTTTATGTTGAGGTCTTTGATCCACTTAGCAGGGTGATAAATACAAATCTATTCACATTTTACTATATGTAGACATACATTTATACAAGAAACATTTGTTGAAGATCCTTTCTTTTTTTCCATTTTATGGTTTTGGATTCAGGTGATGACATATACTGGAGAGGATGTGGAGAAAGGGAAACCCTACTCCATTGATGGTGGGAATGTAAACATACACAACCCTTATAGAAATCAATCTGGCACTTTCTCAGAAAACTAGGAATAGTGCTACCCCAAGATCCAACTATACCACGCTAGGCATATATCAAAATATGCACAAGTGAAAAACAGGTACATTTACTCAACCATGTTCATAGCAGCTCTATTCTTAATAGCTAGAATCTGGAAAAAAACACATATGTCCCTCAACTGAGCAATGGATACAGAAATTGTGGTACATTTACACAATGGAATACTACTCAGCAATTAAAAACAAGGAAACCATGAAATCTGCAGGCAAATGGTGGTAACTAGAAAAGATTATCCTGAGTGAGATAACCCAGAAGCAGAAAGACATACATGCTATATACTCACTTATAAGTGGGTATTAGACATATAATATAGGATAAACACACAAAAATTTGTACACCTAAGAAGCTAAGCAAGAAGGAGGAGCGTAGAGTAGTGGCTTAGTATTCTTTCAGAAAGCAAATGGGATAGAACATCTGAAGTGGGAGAAAACAGGGAACAGGACAGGAGTCTACCACAGAGGGCTTCTGAAAGATGGCACCCAGCAGGATATCAAATGAGATGCTGACACTCATAGTCAAATTCTGGGCAGAGTGCAGCGAATGTTATGAAAGAAGGGGAAGATGGAAAGGCCTGGAGGGCACAGGATCTCCACAGGGAGTCCAAAATTACCCAAAAACTCTGGGCTCAGGGGTCTTTTCTGAGACTGATACTCCAACCAAGGACCATGCATGGAGATAACCTAGACCACTTGCTCAGATTTAGCCCATGGCATCTCTGTTTGCAAGTGTGTACATTAGTAAGGAAAGCAGGGGCTGTCTCTGATATTAACCCAATGGCTGGCTGTCTCTTTCATCACCTCCCCATGGGGGGAATATGCAACTTTACTAGGTCACACAGAAAGACAACGCAGTCAGTTTTGATAAGACCTGATATGCTAGTGTAAAATGGAAGAGGAGGAGGACCACCCCTATCAGTGGACTCTGAGAGCTGCAGGGGAGGAAAAGAGGGAGGGTAGAATTGGGAGGGGACCAGAAAGGGGCCTACATTTGGGATGCAAACTGAATAAACTGAAATAATAAAAATAATAATTTTTAAATAAATATATTTATTTTTATATCAATCACAGGTTAGGTTTTTTGCATCCCATGCGTAGCCCCCTCCGTCATTTCCTCCCACCCTTCCTAACCCTCCCTCATCTCCTCCCTGCCCCCTCCAAGTCCACAAACAGGGGAGGATCTCCTCCCCTTCCATCTGACCCCAGATCATCTTGTCTCCTCAGGGCTGGCTGCAATGTCCTCCCCTGGGATCTAGCCAGGCTGTTACTCCCTGGCATGTATGGGGGAGGGTCGAAGAGTCAGCCATCAAGTTCAAGACTGAAACAGACCCTATTTCCCTTACTAGGGTCTTCAGTTCACCAATGAGTTATCATGGGCCACATCTGAGCAGGGGTTCTAGGCCATATCCATATATGGTCCTTGGTTGAAGAAACTGTCTCATATGAGACCGTTGTGCCCTGCTCACTTTGATCTTTGTGGAGCTGTTGTTCTCCCCAGGTCTTACTAACTTCCCCTATTTTTATTATTACTTCCCGCCCTCTGCCAAGGGCTTAATTGTGAGTCTTAATATCTGTTTTGATACATTGCTATACTGATTCTTTCATAGGTCCTCTTTGGTATGCTCCTGTCATG
>CM053742.1:106682856-106706687 GCA_028658305.1 Pachyuromys duprasi | reverse complement strand
ATCTCTGAAGAAAGAAATTGAAGAAGATATTAGAAGGTGGAAAGACCTCCCGTGCTCATGGATTGGTAGGATTAACATACTGAAAATGACTATATTGCCAAAAACAATCTACAGATTCAATGCAATCCCCATCAAAATACCTTCACAATTCTTCACAGACCTTGAAAGAAAAATACTCAACTTCATATGGAGAAACAAAAAACCCAGAATCTCCAAAACAATCCTCTACAACAACAGATCATCTGGAGGTATCTCCATCCCTGATCTCAAGCTGTACTACAGAGCAATAGTAATAAAAACTGCATGGTATTGGCATAGAAACAGAAGAGTGGATCAATGGAACCGAATAGAAGACCCAGAAATGAACCCACACACCTATGGAAACATACAATAAGAATGTGCTGAGGTTAATTCTATGAATAGTGGATTTAATTATCTTTATGTAGTTGTAACACCTCGTTTTGTATCCTACATACACTGTAGTGTGATGAGAAGAAAATATTACTTTGACTTGAACAAAGTAAAAGAAAACTTAAGGCAATATTATTCGTTCAATTAACTGTATGTTTCATCAAAGGCTTAAAAGGCTGCTGGACATTCCATTATGGGACTTCTGAGCCATTAATTTTCATGGCTTCATCAGTGTCCATCAGTTTGCCAAATGCATCATTATGAGTATCTTAATATGAACATCACATTAGAATATGTTTTTCTATTGTGATACTTTGTAGTGAGATTACATATTTGATAAGACTAAGCATGATTTTAAATGACATGTTCAATGTCTGTCTTTCTACTGATTCAAAGCATCATAAGCAAAGTCTATTTATTTTTATTTTTACATTAATTACATTTTATTCACTTTGTATCCCAGCTGTAGCCCCCTCACTCCTCCCCTCCTTCATTTCTTCCTATGCCTCTCTCCAAGTCTATGGGTTGGGGAGTCCCTTCTCCTCTTCCATCTGACCCTAGCTTATCAGGTCTCATCAGGACTGGTTGCATTGTCCTCCTCTGTAGCCATCCAGGGGAGGCGGTCAAAGTGCTAGCCACTGAGATCCTGTCAGAGACAATCCCTGTTCCCTTACTAGGGATCTTGGATACTGAGCTGGCATGGGCTACATCGGAGAAGAGGTTCTAGTTTATATCCATAAATAGTCCTTGGTTGGAGAATCAGTCTCAGAAAAGACACCAGTTCCCAGATATTTTGGTTCTGTTGCTCTCCTTGTGGAGCTCCTAACCTGTCCAGGTCTTACTATCTCCCCCTTCTTTCCTAAGACTCCCTGTTTTTAATTTAATTTTGTAACAACTTATCCTTTATATATCCCAATTATATCCTCCTCCCTCAATTCCTCCCCTTCTCACCCTCCTTCCCTCTTCTCCCCATCACCTTTCTCTAGTCCACTGAAAGGAGAAGTTCTCCTACTTTGCCATCTGCCTGTAGCTTATAAAATGTCATCAGGACTGCCTGGATCTTCTTTCTTTCTGGCCTGGTAATGCCACATTACCAGAGGCAAGTGTTCAAAGAGCAGACAACTGAGTTCATAACAAAGGCAGTCCCTACGCCTCTTGCTGAGAAATCACATGAAGACTGAGCTACCAATTGGATAAATCCGAGCGGTCGGGGGGGGGGGGGTATGTTCTCTCCATACATGGTCCTTGGTTGGCATATCAGTCTCTGCAGGAACACCTGAGATCAGAATTTAGCTTTGCTGGTCTCCTTTTGGAACTCCTGTCTCATCCATGTCCTAATATTCCCATACCCCTCTTCTTCCATAAGACTCCCTGCACTCTGCCTAAAGTTTGTCGGTGAGGCTCAACATCTGCTTCCATCCCCTGTTGGGCGAAACATTTCAGAGGATCTTCTATAGTAGGCTCCCATCTTGTTTCCTCTCTTCCACTGCTTCTGGTGTTTATCCTGTTTGCCATTCTGAATGTGATTTAAGCAGCCTCCCTAGGGTCTGTAAATTTTTGTATGACTATCCTATATTATATGTCTAATATGTGCTTAAAAGTGTGTGGATACCATGCTTATATAAAGCACAGGTAAAAAGATTCACTTTCTTATCATAACATATTCCATGTCCATGCAATGTACTGAAATATAATACTGTTTGACTTTTGAGGGGAGATTTGAATAAATGTCTATTTGTCACAGGTAGTACATCAACAGTAGAAAAAATATTCTATCTAACAAAACTTTAGTGCACCAGTAAATTGTTTTGCAGTTACTCATAGGAATATAAGTGATAATAACTTACAGGAGAATGTGTGACACAAAAATTATTATAGTGCCAAAAACGTTACTCTAGCATGGTTGACAACTCACAAAATTTACACTTATGGAATGCCATTGCCTGGTGCAGTGGTTTGAATGAGATGTTTCCCATAGTTTTGAGCATTGAAATCTGTGGCTTACAGTTGGTGGTACTGTTTGGGAAGGATTAAGAGGTGGGGCCTGGTTGAGGGAAATATGCTACTTGGTGTGGGTTTTGAAAGTAAAAAGAAAAAAAAAGCTTGCCTATTCCATTTTTGTTCTCTCTGCTTTAAGTTTATGATTCAAGATGTTATTTCTCAGCAATGTTCTCTGGTCATCATTCTTACTGCTTGGTGCTATGCTTCTCCGTAGTGATAGATCCTTCTCCCTACAGAACCTTAGCCAAATAAAACCTTCCTTCTAACAGCTGTCTGAATCATAGTGCTTTATTACAGCAATAGAAAATAACTAATATACAGGACATGCAGGTAGCTTGGCGAGTCTAACCTTGTGAACCTTTTGAGGTTTGGGAATTATCAGAGCCTTGTAAGTTTTGACTGATTCCTTAGTCTTATGAGCTTCTGTCTTTCCTTCCTTCCTCTGAGGAGGGAATCTATGTAGTGATTTGTAGAAAATTGACCCATAACATAAATTCACTGTTTTTGTAAATAATTTTGAGATGTATAAGCTGTGGTAATAACACTTGAAGATGTGATATAAAGTAGAAAAGAAGATACACTTCAATGCTTATTATCCGTATTCCCAAGTCCCCTTAAGTGTTAGAATACAAACCTAGAGTAAAATAGGATGATATATGAGGATGAAGGGACACTGAAAGATGAGAAAAGAGAAGAATTCTAGGTGTAGAATATTCAAGAGCCTTTTGACATTGACAAATGTCCAACCTAAAGTAAAAAACAATCATGCATCAAACTTTAGAACTTATAAGCTTAACTCAGCAAATTATATAAACAAACAAAAGGCTAATTTGTTAATAGCTGAGCAAAAAAGAATATAAATTTGAAGAAAATATACTCAGTTATGTCTTATTTAATAAATGGAATATAATTATTTTATTTGTCTTTATTTGTAATTACAACCCTTCACAAATCATCCCTAGAAATATCAAACTTCTTTAGGATTAGAAATATTTCTAATGTGACACCAAAATGAAGAATTTTGTTGACCAGTGTGAAAAGCACTTTTATCTCTAGGATATTTTTTTTCCACCAGAAGCTTGATTGATCACACTTACTTAATGACAACTGCTAGCTGCAGAAATTACCAAGGAGACTAGAAAATGTGGTAACTGATAAAAAGGGGAAGTAGTAGAATAATGAAAGAAAGTGAGCAAAGGTATATTTTTTTCCAATTTTCTTAAATCCCTGGACAGCTTTCTCAATACAAACCGAATGGAAGACACACTTCTAGTTAGCTGTCTGTTGGTGTACACTGCACATCTATCTATATATGCTCGATCACTGAGTTACTTCTTTGAATTATTTGCAGAGAAAAATACATCTACTTCATACTTTGGGATATTGATTAATGGCTGTTTATCTATGTCATTACTTAAAATTTTTCCATAGAATTCACAAAATGCCATGGCTTCTTTTTCAGAAAGGCTTGAAAGTTTTGTGTTTGGTATATACTTATACTATTCTTCATCCACATTCAGTTTATTTTCTTGATTCATCAGGCCACAGAAGATCTGTTTTATGACTATCTTACCCTCCCCCTCCACACACATTGCTGTCTCTAGAGAAGGAGCATTTGACTCCAAGAAGAACTCTCCAGTATTAGGATGTGGGCCACAATAAGGAATTAAAGTATATACAATTTTTAATTAAATTTTATTTATATATTTATTTATTACAATTTATTCACTTTGTATCGCAGATGCAGCCCCCTCCTTTGTCTACTCCCAGTCCCACTTACCCTCCCTCTTCTCCTATGCCCTTTACCTAGTCCCCTGAGGGGGTAGGACCTCCTCCCCTTCTATCTGACCCTACCTTATCAGGTCTCATCAATGCTGGCTGTATCATCTTTCTCTGTAACCTGACAAGGCTCCACAACCCACGGGGAGGTAAACAAAGAGGTAGCCATTGAGTTCATGTAATAGACAACCCCTCTGCCCCTTTCTAGGGAACCCACTTGGAGACAGAGATGCCATGGGCTACATCTAGGCAGGGATTTTTGGTCCTCTCCATGCACTGAGCTTGATTAGAGTATCAGTACCTGCAGGCTCCCATGGATTCAGGTATTTTGGCCCTTGTTCTCCTTGTGGAGATCTTGACTCCTCCACGTCTTTCTGTTCTGTCTTTTTCTTCCATAAGGATTCCAGCAATCTGGCCAAGGTTTGGCTGAGTCTCAGTATCTTCTTCGATACCATGGTGGATCATTCAATAAGGACATTTGCACAACTCAAGTATACAACAAGGACATTTGGTCAACCATGTTCATAGCAGCTTTATTTGTAATAGCCAGAATGTGGAAAAAACCTAGATGTCCCTTAATGGGGGAATGGATACAGACAGGGTGGTACATTTACAAAATGGAATACTACTCAGCAATTAAAAACAAGAAAATCATGACATTTGCAGGCAAATGGTGGGGACTAGAAGAAATCATCCTGAATGAGGTAACCCAGAAGGAGAAAGACACATATGATATATACTCACACATTATATTATATTATATATTAGCCATATAATAAAGGATGCATAAACTAATATCTGTAGTCCTAAAGGAGCTAAACAACAAGGAGGATCCTAGTTAAGATGCTTAATCTTCATGCAGAAGGGCAAACAGGATGGACACCGGAAGTAGGAGAAAACAAGGGACAAGACAGGAGCTTTCCACAAAGGTTAGAGATTTTAATCACCTCCTTTAACTAAAGTACCAGGGAATGATCCATTATATGAAGTTGTGCTGCTTCAAAGAGTAGGGATGTTCTGATTTTCTTTCTTTCTTTTTCATTCATTCATTCATTCTTTCTTTCTTTCTTTCTTTCTTTCTTTCTTTCTTGTATTAATTAAAGTTTATCACAGCTGTATCCTCCTCCTTCATTAACTCCCAATTCCACCCTATCCTCATCTCTTCCCATGCCCCTCTTCAAGTCCACTGATAGAGGAGATCCACCTCCCCTTCCCTCTGACCCTAGCCTCTCTGGTCTCAGCAGGACTGGCTGCATTGTCTTCCTCTGTGGTCTTGTAAGGCTGCTCCCCCATCAAGGTGAGGTGATCAGAGAACCAGCCACTGTGTTCATGTCAGAGAGAGTCCGTTTCCTTTACTAGGGAATCCACTTGGATACTGAGCTGCCATGGGCTACATCTGTACAGGGGTTTTAGGTTATCTCCATGCATGGTCCTCTGATGGAGTGTCAGTCTCAGAAAAGACTCCTGAGCCCAAATTTCTTGGTTCTGTTGCTCTCCTTGTGGAGCTCCTGTCCCTTCCAGGTCTTTCTATCTCCCTCGTCTTTCATAAGACTCTCTGCCCTCTGCCCAAAGTTTGGCTATGTTTATCAGCATCTGCTCTGATACCCTGCTTGGTAGAGTCCTTCAGGGGCTCTCTGTGGTAGGCTCCTGTTCCATTTTCTTCCTCTTCTTATGTCCTTACCATTTGACTTTCTGAGTGAAGATTGAACACCTTATCCAGGGTCTTCCTTGCTAAATTTAATTTTTAATGGGTCAAGCAAAAGTTGTCAGAAAACTTATCAACATCTAAAAAATTGGTAAATTACTCAAGTGAGATGATTTGTGGGTATTGTGACTGGGAATTGGTGATTTGAGAAAAGTAAATGTTTGGCCAAGAAGAAGTTGGAGATTTTATAGTTTTTTTACATTTTCTGAGTAACTTTATTTTACTTGTAGTTTAGATATTTAAGATTCTTTCTCTTGGGTTCTTTGCAAATTGAGAGAAACAGAATTTGTGTTTGAACAATTAGGTAAATTGATAACCACAAGAAAATTGCATGGAGTGCTATTTAGAGAGATTCCCAAATGAACTCTGTACATATACATATAAGAATAGTGCTGGCACTTAAATATATTTTCCAGATTTCTTCCTGATACCTTCTTCAGAGCTATTACATTGGCAGTTGGAAACTAGCCACTATGGGATTATTCACATTGGGAAAAAAAGTTCAACCTTACAAATGTGGGCTTTATTTTCCCCTAGAGAATCAAGTGTTAGACATTTTCGAGTAGACTACAGATATTATATTTTTTCCTACCTCCGTTTTGAATTAAGTCAGGCCAAAATAGATATTACATTTGTCAAGATTCTTGAAAAATAGATGCTACAAGTTCAGTGTTTAGGTAGGTGATAGTTTTCTTTAAGGAGCCAACACGCAGATTAGAATACCCTATCTATGATACTCTATTGATGGCTAGATATTTTTCTTTTTTAAATTTAATTTTATTTATATATTTTATTTTTATTTTCTTTTATTTATTTATTTTTTATTATTACAGTTTATTCACTTTATATCCAAGCTGTATCCCCCTCACTCGCCCCTCCCCATCTCACCCTTCCTCCCTCATCTCTTCCCATACCCCTCCCCAAGTCCACTGACAGGGGAGGTCTGCCTCGCCTTCCTTCTGACCCTAGCCTATCAGGTCTCATCAAGACTATCTGCATTATCTTTCTCTGTAGCCTGGTAAGGCTGTCCCACACTCATTGGGGAGGTAAGCAAAGATCCAGCCACTGATTTCATATCAGAGGCAGCCCCTGTTCCCCATACTAGGGACCCAATTGGTCAGTGAGCTTCCATGTGCTACATCTGTGCAGGGGTTTTATGTTATCTCCATGCATGGCCCATGGTTGTAGTATCAGTCTCAGAAAACACCACTGTGTCCAGATGTTTTTACTCTGTTGTTCTCCTTGTGGAGCTCCTGTCCTCTCCAGGTCTTATTATCTCCCCCTTCTTTCATAAGATTCCCTGCACTCTGCCCAAAGTTTGACTATGAGTCTTAGCCTCTGCTTTGATACCCTGCAGGGTAGAGTCCTTTAGAGGCCTTCTGTGGTAGGTTCCTGTCCTGTTCCCTGTTGTTTTTCCCCCTCTTATCATGTCCATCTTCTTTGCCTTTCTGAAGGAGGATTGAGCGTCTTACCTAGAATCCTCTCCCTTCATTAGCTTCTTTAGGTGTACAGATCGTAGTATGATTATCCTATATTATATGTCTAAACAGCGTATGTGTAAGTATATACATACTTGTGTGTGTCTTTCTGCTTCTGGGATACCTGTCTCAGGATGATCTTTTCTACTTCCCACCATTTCCCTGCAAATTTCATGATTTCCTTGTTTTTAATTGTTGGGTAGTATTCCATTGTGTAAATGTACCACAATTTGTGGATACATTCTTCAACTAAGTGGCATCTGGTTTGTTTTTAGCTTCTGGCTATTACAATTAAAGCTGCTACAAACATGGTTGAGCAAAGGTCCTTGTTGTATACTTGAGTATCTTTTGAATATATGCCTAGGAGTGCTATAGCTGGATCTTGAGGTAGTACTATTCCTAATTGTCTGAGAAAGTGGCAGATTGATTTCCAAAGTGGTTGTGCAAGTTTACATTCCAATCAGCAATGCAGGATGGTTCTTCTTTCTCCATCTTCTCTCCAGCATGTTTTGTTAATTGAGTTTTTTATCTTAGCCATTCAGATGCATGTAAAGTATAATCTAAGGGTCATTTTGGTTTGCATTTCTATGATGAATAAAGACATTGAGGATTTCTTTAAGTGTGTTACTGACATTCTATATTCCTCTATTGAGAATTCTGTTTAACTCTGTACCCCATTTTTAAATCGGATTACTTGATTTGTTGCTTTTTTACTTCTTGAATTCTTTGTATGTTCTGAATATTAGCCCTCTTATAGGGCTAATACCCAGATATAGAGTAGGTGAAGATCTTTTCTCAATCTGTAGGCAATTGTTTTGTTCTGACAACAGTGCCCTTTGCTTTACAGAAGCTTTTCAGTTTCATGAGGTTCCATTTATTGATTGTTGATCTTAGAGCCTGTGCTCTTTGTGTTCTGTTCAGGAAGTTGTCTCCTGTGCCAATGAGTTCAAGGCTCTTCCCCACTTTTCCTAACAGGTTTAGTTTCTCTTTGAGGTCTTTGATCTACTTGGACAATTGTAATTGTGCAGGGTGATAAGTATGGATCTATTTGCATTTTCTACATGTAGACATACAGTTAGACCACAACATTTCTTGAAGATGCTATCTTTTTTCCATTGTATGGTTTTGTCTACTTTGTCAAAAATCAGTTTCCATAAGTGTGTGTGTGTGTGTGTGTATTTCAGGGTCTTCTATTCAATTCCATTGATCCACCATTCTCGTTCTACACCAGGACCATGCAGTATTCACTATTATTGCTCTATAGTACAACTTGAGATCAGGGATAAAGATACCTCAAGAAGATCTATTTATTGTATAAGATTGTTTTAGCAATTCTGAGTTTCTTGTTATTCCATACAAATTTGAGAATTTTTCTCTCAAATTCTGTAAAGATATGTGTTGGAAATTTGATAGGAATTGCATTGATTCTATAGATTGCTTCGGTAAGATGGCCATTTTTACTGTGTTAATCCTGCCAAGCCATGAGCATGGGAGGCCTTTCCATCTTCTGATATCTTCTTCTACTTCTTTCTTCAGAGACTGGAAATAATTTCATATAAGTCTTTGATTTGCTTGGTTAGAGTTACACCAAGTACTTTATGTCCGTTGTGGCTCTTTTGAAGGGTTTTGTTTCACTACTTTCTTTCTCAGCCAATTTGTCTTTTGTACACAGGAGAGCTACGGATTTTTTTATTTTGAATTAATTTTGTATCCAGCCACTTTGCTGAAATTGTTTTTCAGCTGTACCAGTTCCCTGGTAGAATTTTTAGGGTCACTCATGTATATTATCATATCATCTACAAATAGTGATACTTTTACTTCTTTTCTAACTTGTATACCATTGATATCCTTTAATTGTCTTATTGCTCAAGCAAGGACTTTAAGAACTCTGTTGAAGAGATATGGAGAGAGTGGCAGCCTTGCCTTGTCCCTGATTTCAGTGGGATTGATTTAAGTTTCTCTCTCTTCAGAATGATGTTGGCTATAGACTTGTTGTATATTGCCTTTACAATGTTTAGGTAAGTGCCTTGTATCCCTGATCTTTCCAAGACTTTAAACAGGAATGGGTGTTAGATTTTATCAAATGCTTTTTCAGCATCTAATGAGATTACCATGTGATTTTTTTTTATTTAGGTTGTTTATATAGTGGATTACATTGATGGATTTCCTTATATTGAACCACCTCTGTATATCTGGAATGAAGCCTACATGGTTATAGTAAATGATATCTTTGATGTGTTCTTGTGTTTAGTTTGCAAGTAATTTGTTGAGTATTTTTTTGGTCAGTTTTCATGAGGGAGATTGCCCTGAAATTGTCTTTTTTTTTTTTTTTTTGGTTCTTTGTGAAATTTAGGTATTCCAGTGACTGTGGCTTCATATATTGACTTTGTTAGTCTTCCTTCTGTTTCTTTTATGGAGTACTTTGAAGAGTATTAGTGTTACTTTTCTTTGAATGTCTGGTAGAATTCTGCTTTGAAACCATCTGGCTCTGGGCTATTTTTTTGGATGGGAAATTTTAATGACAGCTTTTATTTCCTTGGAGGATATAGGACTATTTAATTGATTTTCTTAGTCTTTATTCAGCTTTGGTAAGCAGATTCGATCAAGAAGATTGTCCATTTCATTTAGATTTTCATATTTTGTGGCATATAGCCTTTTGAACAAAGATCAAATGATTGTTTGGATTTCCTCAGTGTCTGTTGTTATGCCCCTCCCTTTCATTTTTGATTTTGTTCATTTGGATAGTGCCGCTCTGCTTTTTAGTTAGTTTGGCTAAGGGATTGTCTATCTTGTTGATTTTTCTCAAAGAACCAACTCTTGGTTTCATTGATTCTATGAATTGTTTTGTTTGTTTCTGATTTATTGATTTCAGCCCTAATTTTAATGATTTCCAGCCATCTACCCCTCTTTGGGGTATCTGCTTCTTTTTTTCTTTTCCTTTCTTTCTTTCTTTCTTTCTCTCTCTCTTTCTCTCTCTCTGTCTCTTTCTTTCTTTCTTTTTTAGGACTTTTTTATGGGAGCCATTAAGTTGTTTGAATGAGATTTTTGAATTTCTTCTTGAAGGCTCTTAATGTCATGAATTTTCCTTTTAACACTGCTTTCGTTGTGTCCCATTAGTTTGGGTATGTTGTCCCTTAATTTTCATTGAGTTCTAGCAAGACTTTAATTCCTTTCTTTATTTCTTCCCTGACCCAGCTATCATTGACTAGCACATTTTTCAGTTTCCATGTGTGTGTAGGCCTTTTGTTTTTTGTTGTTGTTGTTGTTGAGGTCCAACTTTAGTCCATGGTGGTAAGATAGTATACAAGGAATTAGTTCAATCTTCTTGTATCTGTTGAGGATTTCTTTGTGACCAATTATATGGTCTATTTTGGAGAAGGTTCCATGAATTACTGAAAAGGATAATTATTTTGTGTTTGAGAGAAAGGTTCTGTAGAGGTCTGTTAGGTCCATTTGATTCATGACCTCTGTTAGAGTCATTTTTTTCTTTCTTTAACTTCTATTTTGTTGACCTGTTCTTTGTTGAGAGTGGGTTGCTGAAGTCTCCCACTACTAATGTGTGGTTTAAGTTATATTAATGTTTCTTTTACAAATGTGGGTGACCTTGTATTGGGGACATAGGTGGTTAGGATTGTGATGTCTTCCTGGTGGAATTTTATTTTGATGAGAATGTAGTGTCCTCCCTCATTTCTTTTGATTAATTTTGGTTGAAAGTTTATTTTATTAGATACTAGAATGGCTACTCCTGCTTGCTTCTTGGGTCCATTTGCTTGGAAAACTGTCTTCCAACAATTTACTCACAGGTAAATCTACCTTTGTGACTCAGGTGTGTTTCTTGTATGCAACAGATTGTTGGGTCTTATTTACATATCCATTCTATAAGTCTGTGTATGTTTATTGGGGAATTGAGTCCGTTGATGTTGAAAGAGATTAATGTCCAGTGGCTGTTAGAGCCTTTGGCTCTGTTAGTGTGTTTGAATGCTTGGTTACTTTTAATTTTGCTGTAGTGGTGTTATTTATTTCCTATGTTTTCCTGAAAGTAGTTTTATTGCATTGTATTTTTCCATCTATTATCTTCTATAACACTACATTTGTGAGTAAGTATTACTAAAATTTGTATTTGTCATTGAATATTTTGTTTTCTTCATCTATGTTGACTGAGAGTTTTGCTGGGTATGGTAGCCTGCACTGACATCTGTGTTCTCTTAGGGTCTCCATGATATCCTTCCAGGCTCTTCTGGCTTTCATAGGCTTTGTTGAGTAGTCAGGTGTGATTTTGATGGGGCTGCCATTATATGTTACTTGTTTTCTTTTTCCTCCCCTTTTAGCTCTTAGTATTTTTTCTTTGTTCTCTATAGTTACTGTTTTAATTACTATGTGGTGGAAGGATTTTCTTTTCTGGTCTAAGTTATTAGGTGTTCTGTAAGCTTCTTATATGCTTATAGGCCTCTCCTTTAAGTTGGGGAAATTTTCTTCCAAGATTTTGTTGAAAATACTTTGTGGGCCTTGGAGACCGGAATCTTCTTTTTCCTCTCTTCCTACTATTCTTAGGTTTTGTCTTTTCATGTTGTCTTTGATTTCATGGATAGTTTGTTTCAGGAATTTGTTTAAATTTATTATTTTCTTTGACATATACATCGATTTTCCCTATTGTATCTTCCACACCTGGGATTCTTTCTTCCATATCTTATAATCTGTTTGTTATGCCTACCTCTGTAGTTCCTGTGTTATTTCCTAAGTTCTTCCTCTCCATGGTTTTCCTCTGTTTGTGTGTTCTTTAATTTTTCACATTCTATGTTCAGATCGTTAACTGTTTTGTTGATTTCCTTTACCTGTCTAACTGTACTTTTCTGTTTTTCCTTCATTCCTTCACCTGTTTGTTTGAACATTCCTCTGTCTTCGATTTCTTTCAGTGACTTAATCATTTCCTCTGTGAAAGCCACGAACTGTTTGGATGCAAGGTCATGTATTTCTTTACAGATGGCAAAAATCTATCTGCTTGACTTTATCTTCCTCTCATTCTTTATGCATTTTATTTGTTTCCTCCATTAACCTCTTCTAAGCATAGGTGTAATGTGATTTTCTTGAATTTCACTTATGATAGGGTGTCTAGGGCTACTTGCTCCTGGATAACTGGGTTCTGGAAATGCCATAATCTTTGCTTCATGTTGGTTGTACTTTCATGCTGGCCTCTACCCATCTGTCTGTCTCAGGTGTTGGCTATTAATTTCTGGTTCCTACTGGAATCCAGGAGTGGGGAGATTCCCCTTGGCAGGGTTCTGAAGGAGGCCTCCTCAGCTTTTTGGGTATGGTCAACTGAAAGTTGGTGCTTCTCAGGAATTGCCACAGTTCACCTCAAGCATATGGACCTGTGTGGTAACTGCTCTCCTGTCTCCAGGAGAAGTCCTAGAGATATCTGCCCTACTGCTGTGTTTCTTGCTCTGAATTTAGTGAGCTGCTGTTGCTCTTCTTATGCTGCGTTTGCTGGGCACAGCCCTCTTGAAGAAATGAAGAGCACTGCAGTTTTGTCCATTTAGCTAGGAAAAACTGGTTGCACCTTGAAGCAGTATCTGGAGGCTGATCCAGGGGCTCTCAAGCTTCTGTAGGTCTGAGCTTTTAGCTGTGTGTCCCTGGTACTCTAGTGGTAATCAGTGGCAGGTGAGCAGAGCATTCATGCTTGTATCCAGAGGCTAGAGCAAGGAGCATACGGGAACCTAGAAACTTTTTTGGAGCTGGTTGTCCCGAGGACAGATCTGATGTTTCCCCCACTGTGGGGTTTCTTCCAAACAGGAAGAAACAGTCTGTGGTGTTTTGCTGTCTGCTATGGCAAGCTGAGCACTGGCTATTGGGCACCTGGGTGTCTGGCAGCTGTATGAAGCTAGAAACTTATCCGAAGAACTTTTCAGGGCAGGGTGGGTCTGCTGAGTGCCCTGAGCTCAGACCTGCTGTTTCCCTCATGGTGGTGTTTCCTCCTGAGAGAGAAACCCAGTCTCTGCTGCCTGGGGCCCCACAGTTCAGTCTGGGAGAGTGATCAGAGCATGCAGACTTGTGGTTCTAGGCTGGAAGCCAAGTGTCTGCTGGCAAATGGGAACTCTTCCAGGGTTTAGCTGGGTGACCTGAACCTGATTGATTCCCACACTGTGGAGTTTCCTCTAACCTGGGAAACACAAGATGATCTTTTCAACATCTCACCATTTGCCTGCAAATTTCATGATGTCCTTGTTTTTAATTGCTGAGTTGTATTTCATTGTGTAGATGTACCACAATTTCTGTACCATTCCTTTACTGAGGGACATCTGGGTTGTTTCTAGGTTCTGGCTATTATGAATAAAGCTGCTACAAACATGGGTGAACAAATGTATTTGTAGTGTACTTGAGCATATTTTGGATATATGCCTACGAGTGGTATAGCTGAATCTTGATGAAGTGCTATTCCTAATTGTCTGAGAATGCTCCAGATTGATTTCCAAAGTGGTTGTACAAGTTTACATTCCTACTAGCAATGGAAGAGGATTCCCCTTTCTCCACATCCTCTCCAACATGCATTGTCACTTGAGTTTTTGATCTGAGCCATTCTGATGGGTATAAGGTGAAATCTCAGGGTCAATTTGATTTGCAAATACCTGATGACGAAGGACATTGAGCATTTAAGTGTTTCTCTGCCATTCTATTTTCCTCTGTAGTGAATTCTCTGTTTAGCTCTGTATCCTTTCTTTTTAATTGGATTACTTGATTTGATGCTTTTTTTTTCCCTCTGTGCCTACTGCAAAGGGCCTCTGAAAAACTCTACCCAGAATTGTACCAAAGTAGATGCTGAGACTCATAACCAAACTTTGGTCAGAGTGCAGGGAATCACATGAAAGAAGGGGGAGATAGTAAGAACTGGAGGGGATAGGAGCTCCGCAAGGAGAGCAACAGAACTAAAATATCTGAGCACAAGTGTCTTTTCTGAGCCTGATACTCCAATCAAAGATCATTCATCGATATATCCTAGAACCCCTTCTCAGATGTAGCCCATGGCAGCTCAGTATCGAAGTGTGTTCCCTACTAAGGAGAACAGGGACTGTCTCTTACATGAACTCAGTGACAGGATCTTTGACATGCCCCTCCTTCCCCGAAGGGAGGAACAGCCTTGCCAGGCCACAGAGTAGGACAATGCAGCCAGTCCTGGTAAGACCTGATAAGCTAGGTTCAGGTGGAAGGGGAGCAGGTCCTGGCTATCAGTGGACTTGGAGAGGGAAATGGGAGGAGATGAGGGAGAGATAGTAGAACTGGGAGGGAATGAGAGTGAGGACTACAGCTGGTACACAAAGTGAATAAACTGCAATTAATAATTAAAAATTTAAAAAATACTTAGATTTTCATAAGAGAATGTCTTGTACATATATCAAGATTATATTTTACTGCTGTCTTTCTTGACATGATTCCATACAGAAGTATAACAGTACCTTAATAAAATAATCTTACTAAATCCTATGGGCTATCATAGTAATATAAAAATAGAGACAAAAAATTTTATGGAAAGTAACACTTTGAATGTTGTAGTAGATGTTGAATCAAAAAAACCCACAATTGATTCACTAATCATTGAACCCTGACCTTGAGTAATTCGCTGTGTTTCATATTTTATTATTGTAGACATACAAATATCTGGAGGCAAAGTTGTCAGTTTAGTATATGCTGTTTTTTTTCTAACTGGATATATCTTTCTAATCATCTTCATATGTTTAGAGACTATTTGGAATAACAGTTTGTGTGTAATTAGAAATCATTTAGTGTTCAATATCATATAAGATTCTTCTATATGTCTAGTATAAGTCTATACCAGTCTCAATGTAAGAATACTTAAACAGATGCTCATGTCACACTTTCTTTCAGATGGTCTTAGAAACATGAAAGACATTTCTTAGTCTTTAGTTTAGATTCTAAAGAGTAACGATGAAACATATATTTAAAAGTCATCTTAATACATATTTAGGAGATATTGTATAAAATATATAAAACATACAACCATGTCTTGTGGTATATTATTTGTCTAATAAATTTTAAGTATTAATTAGTACATGGTGTATATGAGCTAACAGAGTTTCCCACATTCTTACTTCACTAAACCTTTGAAAATGCCTCACTGCTTCACTCTTCTATTATTTAATTCTAATTTCAATGTAAAGCATGTAAAAGGCCTTACATTCAATGACTGACACTGAAGAATAAACAACATGCTTATTATTCTTTACAAAACATTGATTGCACTGAACTAGACATTCTTGCTCTCTTTGTCTCATGCAGTTTGAGAGTGAAAGGAACTGGAGCTACTCATGAGAATTTCATTCATACATGGCTGGCAACTCATTCTCATGGTAATGCTGAGATTTAGTAAAACACTTTCATATAGTCTCTTCACATGACTAGAATTTCCACTGTAAGCTTCTTGAGAGACAAAGAGAACACCAAGGAGAAACTGTATTGTCTTTCCGTAGTTTGATTCAGATGTTATACAGAGTCATGCTAGTCATTCTAGCTTTTTCTTAAGAAGATGAAAATTTTCCTTCATTCCTTAATAGTCAAATAACTATTAGTCATATTTTCAAAGTATCCCACACAGCTTGCTCTTTGGTGTTGATTCTTAATTGTTTCAGATGATAGGCTTTCCTATCTAGATCTGTCATTATCAAATGTAGAATTCTCTCTCCCATGAGCCTGATTCTAATTATATATGAACACTGCCATACATTTTTCAATAAAATAGTATAGAATTACATGTTTTCTTATCAGTATATTCTGTTTCCCAATTAAGAAAAAATAGAAGAATTCCAAAATTTAGTTTATGCTTTAAAAAAACAAATTATTTTTCAGACAGGTTAATAAAAGCATTTATTGAGCAGAGGTGAGCTGCAGGCTGTCCTCAGAGATCCATCCTCTGCATTCCAAGGAGACCTGCAGAGCCCCAAGAATATCTACCTCCATTGTAAGGCCACTACATGAGGCCTGCAGGAATATCCCACCCAAGGCTACACACTAAATGTTAGGACAGCTTTCCTGATACCTGTTAAACCAGGAAATTCTAGGATAACCATGGCTAAAAGCCAGCATACTAAAACGAACAAGAGCCACGAAAAATTCTACCTTCAGTGCACAGCTATACTGTTACAACAAGCCCTAGATATCCTAACCTTAAAAAAAAAGCACAAGAAAATTACCTAAAATCCAATTTTGTAAAGATGATAGAGGTATTTAAAGAAGTAATGAATAAATCCCTTAAAGAAACCCAGGAAAACAAAATCAAACAAGTAGAGGCTTTAAAGAAAAAAACCAAAAAAATCTTGCAGAAAAAGTGGAAAACACAGTTAATCCAGTGAAAGAAATGATTAAAACTGCTCACACCTGAAAATGTAAGTAGAAGCAACAAATAAAACATGAACTGAGGAAATCCTAGAGAATAAAATCCCAAGGAGAAGAACAGAAACAACAATCACAAGCTTCACCAACAGAATACAGGAGGTAGAAGAGAGAATCTAAGGCTTAGAAGACATTATAGAAGAAACTGATACATCAGTCAAATAAAATGTCAAATCCTAAATATTCCTGACACAAAACATTCAGGAAATATGGAATGATATGGAAAGACCTAATGTAAGAAAAATGGGATAGAAGAATTTGAAGAATCCCAGATCTAAGGACCAGAAAATATTTTCAGCAAAATCACAGAAGAAAAATTACCCAATATAAAGAAAGAGATACCTATAAATATACAAGAAACATACAGAACCAATTAGATTGGACTAGAAAAGAGAATCCTCCTGCCACATAATAATAACATCATCATGTCCACAGTAAAGAGGTTAATTTTTTCATTAAATTAATAAGTTCAGTTTGATAAGTCAACTAAAGAAAAAGCTTGAAGAGTAAGAGTCTATCGTGGAGGGTCTTGACATCACTAATCATTAAGTAGAAACAAAATGTTTTCTCTCCCATTTCAAATATGAAGTACTTTGAGTAATCCATATTACAGTATTATTAGTCAAAACATGACTAAAATATTTTTAGATTTAGAGATTCGATATGAATTATAGTAAAGTTGTTTATAATGCTCGAAATGGATATTTATCAGAAAACAAAATGGATGTTTTGTAGGCTGTATTCATATACACTCAAATATTTTAATTGAAGTGGAACGTATTTTGCTAAATCAGCAGGATAGTATAACATATATTTACAAACCAGTAACTTTCAAATAAATGTAGCTTTATCTCTTTTGTGAGAATTATTTATTTCATATACAGTGTTCTGAAGGAGAAAACACAAGATCTCATTATAGATGGTCATGAGACACCATGCACCTTTTGTGAAACTCAGGACTTCTGGAAGAGTAACCAGTGATGGTTACCTCTGAGCCATCTGAGTCATCTCTCCAGCCCTAATTTTATCTCTTAACAGATATTATGTACTTAGCATATTTGCTACCTTATGGTTTCATGTTGTTGAAATAAGTGATTTTTTTTGCATTTTTACTAATTATTATTTATTAAAATTAATTCACTTTGTATCCAGGCTGTGACCTTCTTCCTCCTCTCTTCCCAATCCCACCATCCCAGATTCTTCTTCCCCTATGCTCCACCCCTAATTAACTAATAAGGGAGGACCCCCTCCCCTTCTATATGACCCTAGCCTATCAGGTCTCATCAGGACTGGCTGCATGGACATTCTGTGTGGTCTGGCAAGGCTATAGCTCCCAAAGCGAGGTGATCAGAGAGCCTGCCACTGAGTTCATGCCAGAGACAGCTGCTGTTCCCCTTAGTAAGGAACTCAGTTGGAGACCTAGTGTATGGCCTACGTCTGAGCAGACATTTTAGGTCAACTCCATACATGGTTCTCGGTTGGGGGTCATTCTCTGAAGGACCCCCAGGGCCAAGTATTTTTGCCTCTGTTGGTATACTTTTGGACCTCCTGTCCTCCTCTAAAGCTCTTTCTATCCCCCCTTCTTTCATAAAATTCCCTGCATTCTGCCGAAAGTTTGGCTATCTGTCTCAGCTTCTGTTTTGATACCTCTATCAGTGGAGTCTTTCAGAAGCTGTCTGTGGTAGGCTTCTGTCCTGTTCCCTGTCTTAACAAGTGAAATACCTGAACAGCAACAACAAAAACTTCAAGCCTCTGAAGAAAGAAAATGAATAAGACATGAGAAGATGTAAAGATCTCCCATGCTCATGGATCAATCGGGTTAACAGTGAAAATGCCATCCTACCAAAAGCAATCTACAGATTCAATGAAATTCCCATCAAAATACCTCCACAATTCTTTACAGAACTTGAAAGAAAAATTCTTAAATTCATATTTTAAAACATAAAACCCAGAATTGCTAAAAAAAAATCAACAACAAAAAACAACAACAAAAAAAAAATCCCAAAAACTTTTACAATAACAGATTTCTGGAGGTATCTGCATCCCTGATATCAGGTGGTAGTATAGAAAAAGAGTAAGAAAAACTGCATGGTACTGGCAGAGAAACAGGCCGGAAGATAAGGGAATCGAATAGAAGATCTTGAAATAAACCCACACACCTCGAGATACTTGATTTTTGACAAAGAAGCCAAAGCATACAATGGCAAAAAGACAGCATCTTCCACAAATGGTGCTGCTCTAACTGGATGTCTACATGTAGAAAAATGCAAATAGGTCCATATTTGTCACCCTGCAGAAAACTAAATTCTAAGAGGATCACAGGCCTCAATATAAAACCAGACACACCGAACCTGTTAGGAAAAAAAAAAGTGGAGAAAGATTCATAGTTTGGAACTCATCGGTACGGGAGACAACTTACTGAACAGAAATAAGTGATTTTTTTTTCCTTTGAACTAGAATTTTAAAACCAGCTTGGCACCCCACTGCATACAGTTTAATTTATTTTCATTAAATTAATATGTATAATTTGATAACAGTATATTTTGTTCAGCACAGCTATAGACAATTTCCAACAGAGGACAAATTTCCCACTGTGTATAAACTTGGAACGTATTTACAGAGGATTTGAAATGCTAGCAGTTCACAGTCACTTTCCAGTAAAATTTGCCTTTGAAATAATTCATGAAGCAGAAAATATAAACTTTCATAACAGAATACTAACCTAGTTTGGTTAAGATTTAGTATTTTTACAACATTTGGGAATATAAAATGTGTAATGTATTTAATGGTGTATTTTATATTATGTTAGTACCTTTGTTATATACCCTAAAGGCATTTCAAATAAACATTAAAATATTCATTTATCTTCTGATTCAGAAAATATTCACATCTTATGCTTGCCATTTCCATTATGGTTCTAGAACAGTTTTAACAGAAAGTTAGAGATCATGTGAATCAGACTGTAAAATAAAAGTAGAATAATTCCTGAAAACTATGATATAGTACATTTTTATTAAATTATTAAATTATATGTGTGTGTTTATACTTTATTGTAGTCATCATCATTAAATTACAAAGTAAATCGCCTCTGTATTTGTTGCATTTTTGCTTCTGTGGTAAAATAGCATGACTGTGGCAACTTCAGGCCGAAAGAGTTCATTTTGCCTTGCAGTTCTAGAGGTATAAAATTTCACTCTAGTGGGGAGGCTTGCCAGTACACCAGAGGAGTAAGAACATAAGAGATCATATCTTCAACTGCAAACACGCAGAAGAGAAAGCAAACTAGAAGTGGAGCTAGGCTATAAATACACAAAGCCTAACCTTACTGAACTACTTTTAGAGCAAGGCTCCATTTGCCTATAATATTCCCAACAGTGCCACCAACTGGGGAACAGGTTTCCAAACCCTTGAGTCTGTGGGGGACATTTCTCATTCTTACAACTACAGGCTCTTATAAAAAAAGGGTTGTATGGTATAATCAATCACATCTTACATAACTGTCAGCCAAATGATTCTCCCCAAACAAAATAAATTGTGAGAACCTTATCTCAACCTGAAAAATACAGACCTATTTAAAATGTCAATTAGTGCAACATCAGAAAGCCTAGTGTTTTGGGATTTTTGTTATATCCTTATGAGTTAGCATTCACTACAGGCTAGCAAGATGGATCAGTGAGTAAAGGTGCTTGCCACCAAGCCAAGTAATGATGATCTGTATTCAATCTCCAGGACCGACATTGTTAAAGGAGAGAATCAATTCGCACCTAATAACCCCTGATTTCTCCAGAACCATACAGTGTTCACTCACATTATAATAAACAAAAAGCAAAAAATACATATAAATAGGCTCCATTATGTTACATTCCAACACATTAACATACAGGTCTCTCTAAGTTAGTATTTTATCTGACATTTTTTTCTTTTCTTATTTAAGCCACAAATTATGAAAGGAAGCTTTCAATGGCTACCCATCTGCTTGAGTAATAATTATAATAGGCTCTGAAGAGATGAATAATAATTATTAATATTTTAAATTAGATTAGGCCACATAGATTCAGATTTACAAGATCAGCATTATGTTTAGTAACTGGTGTTCACAATCCTAAACTATCAATGTTAGATTAGCAAAGCCATTTTATAATTATTACTCACATAGGAAAGACTATAATTTCTTACCCTTAACTTTTAAAGATACATGCAAGCCAGGAATGTGTTTAAAATGTCCCTTTAAAGCTAGAAGTAAACAAAAGGTATCTAAGTGGAATTAAGTCCTTCTCGGCAGAAGGAAAATCATGCCTGATACTGTAAATCTAAATAATTACACATAGCTAGTGAGGCTACAGATCTCAGGGAAGAACCTGCTACCACCACTGTTCTGAACCAGTATAATTCCTAAATGCAATGCAAATCTTCATCCCTGCACTATCATGCACATCACTCCTCATCTATGATGCTTCTTTTTGCAGCAGTAATAGACTATTGAACAAAACGACAAATAGTCAAAATGAAGAAAATAATTGACCAGACTCAATATATCTATAATAAAACTTCTGCACCTGACACTCAGGAAACATTTAGAAGGGAGACATAAAAGCTGTGAAAGGGGGAGCTACAAGATGGCTGCCACGAGAGGACACTGTGTCTGAGGAGTAGGACAACAGTAACAACGCAGCAGCCAGGAGACTGAACTCTGGGACCTAAAACACCAACATTTGTGATTGCCAGGTGAGCAGAACTCCTACAATGAGGAAATCAAGTGGGAAAATCCTAGGGACATCCAGTTATTCCCCAGAAAAATCTCCGGGTGATCTGCGGCACACAGCTCTGATCTGAAAGGGTAGCCACACTGGGCGCCAACAGCCACCATACCAGACTGGGTCACATAGTCTCCGGGCCAGACTGAGAAGGCCCTGGGTACCATTTCTACCGGCCTGCATCCAGCTGGTACACACCACTTGGCTCCTCCAGTAACCACCTCAGTCTGTGTGTGTTCACGGGCCACACTGAGAGGGCCTAGGGGACCATTTCTGACCAGCATACAGCAGGCTCACACCGCTCAGTTGCACCTGCAACCACACCAGATCCTATGTGTCCACGGGCCAGACTAAGAAGGCCCCGGGTACCATTTGGACCGGCCTGCATACTGTGGGCACACACTGCTCAACTCCCCCAGCAACTACCACAGTCCCTGTGTGTGTCCAGAGACCAGAATGAGAAGCCCCCAGGTACCATCTCTGACCAGCCTGCATACAGCGGGTGCACATTGCTCAGCTGCGCCTGCAACCACTCCAGACCTTGTGTGTGTGTGTGTGTGTGTGTGTGAGTGTGGCCCAAAATACCATCTCAGACCATGGTGCACAGCCCCTGGCTCAGAAGGGGGTGCCAAGTCTCCAGTCCAGGGGAGAGAACTTAGCAGCAAGCCCAGGTCAGAGTGCAGAGCCCCCAGTGGACATCTCAAACTGGGACACTCAGCCTCTAGCACAGGGTGAGGAGCCAAGTCTCCAGACCAGAGGAGTGAGCATCCTGCAGTGCTCACAGCTTCTAGTACAGAGCACGAAGCTGGGCACACAGATCCCACAATAGAGTTCAACTGAGGCAACAACACACACTATCAACCTACTGGAACTCCCTGATCTTCTTGAAGAATACCCCTGACACAAGAGATTGACAGTTCCAGTCTGAATTTCAGCGTTAAAGCACAAACAGCTCCTTGATTATATATAAACAAATGCCCAGAAGTCGGTGAAAGAACTCACCCAACAAAAATCAGGATACCACGGCCCCACCAGAAACACCCAAAAGCAATGGAGATTTTAATTCATCGGAGACACAGGAAAATTATGTTAAAGATATGATTATGCAGATATTAGAGGAACAAAAACAGGGACAAAAAGAGGGAATGAACAAGGCCCTCAAAGAAATTCAGAAGAATTTAACTGCCCACATAGAGGAACAATTAAAGATATACAGAGAGGAAACAACCAAAATAGGAGACACAGTCAATCAGATGAAGGAAACGATACAAAGCATAAAAACAGAATTAGAATCTATAAAGAAGAAACAAACGGAGAAGAACCTGGAACTGAAGAACTTAGAGAAAAGATCAGGAACCACAAGGAGGCATCACCAACAGAATACACGAGATGAAAGAGGGAATCTTGGGAGCTGAGGATACGCTGGCTGAATGGATTCCTCACTCAAGGAAAATAGAAAATCGGAAAAATCCCAAGCACAAAACATCCAAGAAATTAAGGATGCCATCAAAAGACAAAACCTAAGAATAATTGGAATAGATGAAAAAGAAGACTCCAGGCTCCAAGGACCGGAAAATATTTTTAAGAAAATCATAGAAGAAAATTTTCCCAACCTAAAAAAGAAATGTCCACAAATATACAAGAAGGCTACAGAACACCAAGTAGACTAGACCAGAAAAGAAATACCTCTTGTCACATCATAGTCAAAACACTAAACCTACAAAACAAAGAAAAAATATTAAAGGCAGCAAGGGAAAAGGGTCAAGTTACATGTGAAGGTAGAATGATCAGAATCACACCAGACTTCTCATCAGAAACTATGAAAGACAGAAGGGGCAGGGCAGAGGTCATGCAGTCTTTAAGGGAACACAGATGCCAACCAAGACTACTATACCCAGCAAAGCGTTCAATCAACATAGATGGAGAAAACAAAATTTTCCGTGACAAAACAAAATTCATCCAATACCTACACAGCAACCCAGCCCTACAGAAGGTACTAGAAGGAAAACTTCAGTCCAACAGAAACAGCTACACCAAAGAAAATATAGGATACAGATAATTTTGCAACGACAACAACAACAAAAAAGCAATGAATCACAGTAAGACCACCAATTCCACAATAATAAGAAATAACAGTCATTGGTCACTATTATCTATCAACATCAATGGACTCAACTCTCCAATAAAAAGACACAGACTAATGGAATGGTTGCAGAAACAGGATCCAACATTCTGCTGCATCCAGGAAACACACCTATGCAACAAAGATAAACGCTACCTCAGAGTAAAAGGCTGGAAAACCAT
>CM053742.1:106667345-106682756 GCA_028658305.1 Pachyuromys duprasi | reverse complement strand
CAACACTCCACTCTCACCAAGGGACAGATCATCCAGTCAGAAGCAAAGCAGAGAAACAGGGGCACTCACAGACACCCTAAATCAAATGGACCTAATAGATGTCTACAGGACCTTTCATCCTATATCAAAAGAGTATACCTTCCTTTCAGCACCTCACGGAACCTTCTCCAAAATAGACCATATAGTTCGTCAAAAAGCAAGCCTCAGGAGAAACAGGAAGATTGAAATAATTCCTTGTATCCTATCTGACCATCACCTCAACAACAACAGAAAGAGCAAAAGGCCTGCACATACATGGAAACTGAACAACTTGCTACTTGGCTAGGGAAGAAATTAAGAAGGAAATTAAAGACTTCCTAGAATTCAGTGAAAATGAAAGCACAACATACCCAAACTTATCGGACACAATGAAGGCAGTGCTCAAAAGGAAAGATCATATCACGAAGTGCCTTCAAGAAGAAATTTGAAATATCTCATACAAGCAAATTTATGGCCCAACTGAAAAACCTAGAAAAAAAAGAAGGAGATACACCAAAGAGGAGCAGATGGTTGGAAATAATCAAACTCAGGGCTGAAATGAATCAACTAGAAACAAATAAAACTATTGAAAGAATCAATGAAACCAAGAGCTGGTTCTTTGAGAAAATCAACAAGATAGAGAAGCCCCTAGCCAAACTAACAAAAAGACAGAGAGAAACTGTCCAAACGAACAAAATCAGAAATGAAAAGAGGGAAATAACTACAGACACTGAGGAAATCCAAACAATCATTAGATCTTTCTACAATAGATTATACGCCACAGAATTTGAAAATCTAAATGAAATGGACAGTTTTATTGAGAGATTCCACCTACCTAAATTAAGCCAAGATCAGATAGGAAGATTGAATAAACCTATGTCCCCCAAGGAAACAGAAGAAGTCATCAAAAGCCTCCCTACGAAAAAAAGCCCTGGGCCAGATGGTTTTAGTGCAGAATTCTACCAGACCTTCAAAAAGTCCTAACACCAATTCTCCATAAAGTGTTCCACAGAATAGAAATAGAAGGAAAATTACAGAACTCTTTCTATGAAGACACAATCACCTTGATACCTAAACCACACAAAGATTCAACAAAAAAAGAGAACTTCAGACCTATCTCTCTTATGAACATTGATGCAAAAATGCTCAATAAAATACTTGCAAACCGAATCCAAGAGCACATAAAAGATATCATCCACCATGACCAAATAGGCTTCATCCCAGTCACGCAAGGGTGGTTCAATATACACAAATCCATCAATGTGATCTACCATATAAACAAACTGAAGGAGAAAAACCACATGATCATCTCCCTAGATGCCACAAAAAGCATTTGACAAAATCCAACACCCATTCATGTTTAAAGTCTTGGAGTGACTAGGGATACAAGGCACATACCTAAACATAGTAAAGGCAATATACAGCAAGCCTATAGCTAACATCAAACTCAATGGAGAGAAACTAAAATCAATCCCACTGAAATTAGGGACTAGGCAAGGCTGCCCATTGTCTCCATATCTCTTCAACATAGTACTTGAAGTGCTAGCTATAGCAATAAGACAACTAAAGGAGATCAAGGGGATACAAATTCTAAAGGAAGAAATCAAAGTATCACTATTTGCAGACGATATGATAATATACATGAGTGACCCCAAAAATTCAAGCAGAGAACTCCTTCAACTGATAAACACCTTCAGCAAAGTGGCTGGATACAAAATCAACTCAAAAAAAATCAGAAGCCCTCCTCTATAACAAAGACAAAAGGGGCTAGAAGGAAATTAGGGAACCAACACCTTTCACAATAGCCACTAATAATATAAAATACCTTGGGGTGACTCTAACCAAGCAAGTGTAAGAAGTATATGAAAAAAAAATAAACTTCAAATCTCTGAAGAGAGAAATTGAAGGAGATATTAGAAGGTGGAAAGACCTCCCGTGCTCATGGATTGGTAGGATTAATATATTGAAAATGACCATATTGCCAAAAAGCAATCTACAGATTCAATGCCATCCCCATCTAAACACCTTCACAATTCTTCACAGACCTTGAAAGAAAAATACTCAACTTCGTATGGAGAAACAAAAAACCCAGAATCTCCAAAACAATCCTCTACAACAACAGATCATCTGGAGGTATCTCCATCCCTGACCTCAAGCTGTACTACGGAGCAAAAGTAATAACACTGCATGGTATTGGCATACAAACAGAATAGTGGATCAATGGAACCGAGTAGAAGACCCAGAAATGAACCCACACACCTATGGAAACTTGATTTTTTACAAAGAAGCCAAAATGATTCAATGGAAAAATGACAGTATCTTCAACAAATGGTGCTGGTCCAACTGGATATCTGTATGCAGAAAAATGAAAATAGATCCATATTTATCACCTTGCACAAAGCTAAAGTCCAAGTGGATCAAAGACCTCAACATAACACCTGACACACTAAACCGTTTAGAAGAAAAAGTGGGGAAGACCCTAGAACTCATTGGCACAGGAAACTACTTCCTGAATAGAACATCAACAGCACAGGCTCTAAGATGAACAATCAATAAGTGGGACCTCATGAAGCTGAAAAGCTTCTGTAAAGCAAAAGGCACTGTCATCAAAACAAAACGACAACCTACAAAATGGGAAAGGAACATTAACAATCCTCGTTCTGACAGAGGGCTAATATCCAGTATACATAAAGAACTCAAGAAGTTAGAAAGCCTATTTGAGACCCCTTAGACCAATACTAATCAGGAAGCAGCAGGTAAGAGGTTCCACTCCCCATTTACTGGCTTGCCACAGCCTGCCAGAAACAGTGGCCAGTTCTACCTTGGACCCACTCTATTTCAATTCACCTGTGTGCCTGATGTCCCATTTCCCTGCCCTGCACCATTCTAAGACACTGCCATTAAGACCAGCACATGTCAAGAGGTAGAATTTCCATGGCCTGTGCCATTCCCCAGGACCCACCCAGACCTGAGACACTGGAGACCAGCAGTGATCCAGGATAAGCAAGAAAACTAGAGGGCTGAGTACATCTGGGACCACAAGCATTACCTACAACACCAGAGACCTATTGCCATCAGAGACCACCAGGCCTGCTAATAACATAGTCAACCAAATTGCTAGAGGTCAGTACAAGAACACCCACAACAAAAACTAAGGCAATATGATACCACCAAAAACCCAGCTATACTACTACATCAATCTCTGAGGATCGTATCACACAAGAAGCACAAGAAAATGATGTTAAAATATGGGATTATGAAAAAGATAAAGGCCTTAAAAGAAGAAAATACATATCTTGAAGATCTACAGGAAAATACAATAAAATAGGCAAAGGAACTGAGTATATACATCAAAGAAAACAGAACCAAATGGAAGAAAGAAATGAATAAAACTATCCAGGACCTAAAAATGTAAATAAAAGCAATAAACAAAACACAACCTGAGGCAATGCTGTATATGAAAAACACAGGAACTACAGACACAAGCATCAGTAACAAATACAAGAGATGAAAGAGAGAATCTCAGGTGTAGAAAGTACTATTGAAGAAACTGGTGCATCAGAAAATGGTAAATCTAAACATTTCCTGACATAAAACATCCAAGAATTCTGGGACAATATGAAACGACCAAACCTAAGAATATCAGGAACAGAAGAAGTAGATGACTCCATATTTCAAACCTAGAAAATATTTTCAACAAAATCTTAGAAGAAAACTTCCCCAACCTAAAGAATGTATATAAACAAACAAGAATCCTAGGGAAAAACAAATAAATTACACCAGAAATGTAAATGCTCCCATCACATAATAATAAAAATACTACATGTACAGAACAACAAGAAATAAAGAACATTAAAATCTGCAAAGAAAATAAAAGCCAAGTCACATATAAAGTCAAACTCGTCAGAAATACACCTGAATTCTCAACAAAGACTATGAAAGTCAGAAGGGCCTAGTGAGATATCATGCAGACAAAAAGAGAGCACAGATGTCAACCCACAGTACTATACCTAGCAACATTTTCAATCACCATAGATGGAGAAAACAAGATACTCCATGAAGAAAACAAGTTGAAACACTATGTAGCCACAAACCCATCACTACCAAAGACACTAGAAAGAAAACTCCAACCCAAGAGGCTCACTACACCCAGGAAAGCAAGGAAACAAATAATTCCACAACCACAAAACCAAAAGAAAGGAAGCATGCACACACACTCCACGATCACCAAAATCAAAGTAACAACAACTGTTCATCAATATCTCTCAACATCAATGGCCTCATATCCCCAATAAAAGGAAACAGGATAACACAAGACCATCATTCTTTTAAATGCAATAAACATACCTCATCAATAATGATAGGTATTATCTCAGGACAAAGGGCTGGAAAAGATTTTCTAAGAAAAACAGACACAAGAAACAAGCTGAAGTAGCTATTCTAATATCTAACAAAATAGACTTTCAACCAAAAGTAATCAAAAAAGTTGGGAAAGGGCACTTCATACTCATCAAAGGAAAACTCTACCATGAGGACATCACAATCCTGAACATTTATGCCCCAAATTCAAGGGCACCTACATTTGTAAAAGAAACATTACTAAAGTTTAAATCACACATTTAATCTCACACAGAAATAGTAGGAGACTTCAACACACATCTCTCACCAACAGATCATTGAGATGGCAATTATGCAGAGAAATAATGAAGTAACTGATATTATGAGATACCTACAAAACATTCAGTCTAAACACAAAATAATATATCTTCTTCTCAGTACCTCATTAATGCTTCTCCAAAATTGACACATACTCAGACACAAATAAAGCTTCAAAAAACAAAAGAAAACAAACAAAAAACCCAAGAAAATTGAAATAACACCTTGTATTCTTTCAGACAACTATGGATTAAAGCTAGACTTCAACAACAACAGAAACAATAGAATGCCTACAAATTCTTAGAAACTGAACAAGTCTCTCCTTAATGACCAATGGGTTGGGGAGGAAATGAAGAAATTCAAGACTTTCTAGAATTCAGTGAAAATGAAGGCACAACATACCCAGACCTATGACACAATGAAAGCAGTGCTAAGATTAAATTTCATAGTGCTAAGTGACTGTATAAAGAAAATAGAGAGAGCTCATACCAGCAACTTAGCAAGTAACCTAAAACCTCTAGAAAAAAAAATGAAGCAAACTTTCTCAAGAGGAGTATATGGCAGGAAATAATCAAACTGAGTGATGAAATCAATAAACTAGAAACACAGAGAACAATATAGAGAATCAACCAAAGAGCTGGTTTTCTGAGAAAATCCACAAGATAGACAAACTCTTATCCAAACTAACTAAAACACAAAGGGAGCTTATCCAAATTAATAAAATCAGAAATGAAAAGGGAGATATACAACAGACACTGAGAAAATCTAAATAATCATATGGTCATACTTCAAAAACCTGTATGCCACAAAATTGGAAAACTTAAATGAAATGGATGATTTTCTAGATAGACAACACTTACTCAAGTTTAGTAAAGATCAGGTTAACAATTTCAATAAATTTATAGCCCCCAAAGAAACAGAATTGGTCAACAAAAGCCCCCCAACAAAAATGAGCCCTTAGCTAAATGGTTTAAGCAAAGAATTCTACCAGACCTTCAAAGAAGAACTAATACTAATACTCCTCTAACGTTCCCACAAACTAGAAACAGAAGGAATATAGCCACACTCATTCTATGAGGCCACAAAACCCTCATACCTAAACTACACAAAGACCCAACAGAGAAATAGAATTTCAGACCAATCTCTGTATCAATGCAAAAATACTCAAAAAATTACTTGCAAACTGAATCCAAGAACATATAAAAAATATTATCCAGAATGATCAAGTAGGCATCATCCCAGGAATGGAGGGATGGTTCAAAATACAAAAATCCATCAACGTAATCCACCATATAAACAAAATGAAAGAAAAAAAAATACAAATGATAATGTCATTATATGCTGAAAATCCCTTTGACAAAATCTAATTCCCCTTCATGTTTAAAGTCTTGTAGAGATCAGGGATTCAAGACAGGTGCAAAAACACAACAAAGACAATACACAAGCCAATAGCCAACATCATGTTAGATGGAGAGAAACTTAAAGTACTCCTGGTAAAATCCAGAACAGGACAAGGCTGTGGTCCACTCTCACCTATTGTTTTCAATATAGTACTTGAAGTCTAGCTAGAGCAAAAAGACAAGTAAAAGAGATCCGGGGGATATAAATTGGAAAAAAAAGAAGTCAAAGTATCACTCTCTACACATAATATGATAGTATACATGAGTGAACTCCAAGATTCTACCAGAGAAATCCTACATGTGATGAACACCTTCAGTAAAGTATCTGGATACAAAATTAACTCAAAAAAGTTAGTAGCCCTCCTTTACACAAACAACAAAATGGCTGAGAAAGAAATCAGAAAAACAACCTCCTTTACAATAGCAGCAAATAATATAAAATATCTTTGTGTAATTCAGACCAAGGAAATAAAAGACCTGTAAGACAAGCAATTCAAGTCTTTGAAGAAAGAAATTGAAGATTTTAGAAAATGGAAAGTTCTCCCATGCTTGTGGATTGGTATAATTAACATAGTAAGAAATAGCCATCTTGACAAAAGCCATCTTCAGATTCAATGCAATTCCCTTCAAAATTCCAACAAAGTAATTTACAGACCTAGAAAGAACAACCATTAACTTCATATGGGAAAGAAAAGAGCCAGAATAGCCAAAAGAGTTCTGTACAATAAAAGAACTTCTTATGGTATCAACATCCTTGATCACAAGTTATGCTACAAAGCAATAGTAATAAAACCCTGTCTGTTATTGACAGAACCAGACAGGTTGATCAGTGGAACGGAATTGAAGATTCAGAAATAAATCCATACTCCTATGGGCAATTGCTTTTCAACAAAGAAGCCAAAACCATACAATGAAAAGAAGACAGCATCTTCAACAAATGTTGCTATTCTGACTCCATGTCTGCATGTAAAAAAGTGCAAATAGACCAGTATTTATCACACTGTATGAAAGTTCAAGTTCAAGTGGATCAAAGACCTTGACATAAAACCAGATATTCTATACCTATTAGAAGACAAAGTAGGAAAATGTCTGGATATTATTGGCCTTAGCAGACAACTTCCTGAACAGAACACCAACAGAACAGGCTCTGTGATCAACAAGTAATAAATGGGGTCTCATGAAACTGAGAAGCTTCTGTAAAACAAAACACACTGTTAATAGAACCAAAGAGCAACCTAAAGATTGGGGAGAGATTTTCATCAACCCTATATCAGGCAGAGGGCTAATATATAATATATACAAAGAATTTAAGAAATTAAAGATCAACAAATCAAATAATCCAATTAAAAATCAGATACAGGGGTAAGCCTAGAAATCACAACAGAAGATTCTCGAATGGCTGAGAACCACTTAAACGAATGCTAAATGACCTTAGCCATCAGCGAAATGCAAATCAATATGAATCTAAGATTCCATCTTGTACCAGTCAGAATGACTAAGATAAAAAACTCAAGTGACAACAAATTCTGGAGAGGATGTGGAGAATGAGGAACACTCCTCCGTTGCTGGTGTGAGTGCAAACTTGTATAGCTTCTCTGAAAATCAATGTGGCACTTTCTCAGAAAATTGAAAATAGTTGTATTTCAAGCCCCAGCTATACCACTCCTGGGGATATACCCAAATGGTGTTCCTCCATACAGCAAGGATGTTTTCTCACTTATGTTCATATCTACTTTATTTATAATAGCAAGAAAATGGAAACAACCTGGATGTCCCTCAAATAAAGAATGGATAAAGGAATTGTGGTACATTTACACACTGGAATACTACTCAGCTCTTAAAGAAAAAGAAATCATGAAATTTCCAGGCAAATGGAGGGCACTAGAAAAGATCATCCCAAGTGATTTAATCCAGAAGCAGAAAGATGCACATAGTATGTACTCACTTATAAGTGGATATGAGACATATATATATATATAGCACAGTATAACTATCCTACTATCCACAGACCCAAAGAAGCTAAGTAACAAGGAGGGCCCAAGGGATGGTGTTGGAATGTCATTCAGAAGTGGAAACAGAATAGACAGCAGAAGGAGATAAAGAGAGGGAACTGAGCAGGAAATGGAATGGGGAGGGAAACAAAGTTGGGGATCAGAAGTGGGGAGAAGTGGGGTGGAAGGTGAGAGGGCTGGGAACAGGAAGAAAAACTGTGCAGAGACACCTCTTTGTCAAGCTGGTGGTCTGGGAGAGGATAGGCTCCTAGGAGGACATGGGTATGCCTCTATCTGAGATTTCTAATGGTGTGTGTGAGGGAATCATGAAGACTGATGTGACTACCACGTAGCCAAGCAGGACTAATAGAAAAAAGGGAATAACAATTCACCAACAAAAACTGTCATCCAAAAATTACCTTGCCTATTAATAAGTGCAGGGATAACTAGGAAACAAAGATTGAGAGAAAGTCCAAACAATAATTAGCCGAAGCTGAGATGCACCCCATGGTAGAAAGGAGGCTCTTGACACTAATAATGATACTCTGCTATGCTTTCAGATTCTCCTCTGGGAGATTCTAGTCCAGAAGAGGTTCAGAACAGATGCTGAGACTTTCTGCCAAGTATAGGGCTGAGCTCCAGGAATCCTGTGGAAGTGTGGGAGAAAAGATGAAGGACCTGTAAAGGATCAGGAACCTCACAAGAAGACCAACTGAGACAACTAACTCCGTCCTCTGGGGGCTTTCAGAGACTGACACATCAACTAAGGAGCATGTATGATCTGAATCTAGGCCCCCTTTAACATGCAGTGTATAGGCTGCTTAGTCTTCATATGGGGCACCTGGCAAGTGGAGGCGGAGTGTTTTGCTATTGTAGACTCTGTTGTCTGCTTTGGATCCGTTTCCCTTGGCAGGGCTGCCTTTTCCAGCCTCAGGGGATGAAGATATGCTCAGTACTGATGTGAGTTGATATGCTAGGGAATTCTGATTTGGGGAGAGCAGGCTCCCCTTTATTAGGGAGAAAGGGAGAGGGGAAGGAGGAATGGGGAAGGACTGGGAGGAGAGGAGGGAGAGTTCACTTTTGTGATGTAAAGAAAATTTAAAAAAGAAAAACAATGTATGTATATAAACAAAAATAGATGCATTGTATCTTCTAGCTACAATAGGGAATCTACTCCTATGAAAGCTCATTAGTAGAACTAACTATATCGACATGATCTGATTAATTGCAAAGTCATTTGATATCCCATAGTAGGGGGAAAATTTCATGGGGTCTTACCCCTAAATGAAGAGGTATAAATAATTAACAGCTGTTGAGGGAAAGAAAATTAATTTTCCTCAAAGACAAGCCCCTGGCTGATTATCCAGTAACAAATGGTCAGTCTCAGAAACACATGCATTCACTAACATTGCATTTACTCAACAGAGTAGCTAAAGAAGAAGCTGAAAACTTGGGAGGTAGTTAGGGGCTGACATAGGAAGGCTAAGAAGAACAGAAAAAATGATGTAATTATATTTTAATTAAGGAAACACTCTTAAAGTTCCATCTCTGAAATTAAAAAAAATAATGTTAAAAATAAGTAAAGAATTCCACTATGTGTGTGTGCATATACATACATATTTTAACTTGTGCTGTAGATTTAAATAATAAGTTTTGAGGCAAACTGTCACCATTATCTTGGAGTTCGTATTTTCTTGTTCCCTACCTGCAGTTAGTCGTGCACTAAACCAGTTCTCCAAGGTGCCTGTGAGTGTGAATTTTATGGTCATATTTAAAATTATTATTGAAATTTTGTCTTTACTCTTTTTAATTTTTTAACACTTATGTTATTCTTTTAGAATTTCATACATAAGCAGGCTACATCCGAGCAGGGGTTCTAGGTTATATCCATGGATGGTCCTTGGTTGGAGAATCAGTCCCATAAAAGACCCCTGTGCCCACATATTTTGGTTCTGTTGCTCTCCTTGTGGAGATCCTGTCCTCTCCAGGTCTTACTAACTCTGCCTTCTTTCATATGATTCCCTGCACTTGGCCCAAAGTTTGGTTTCTCATATCTTATAATTATCTCATAATTTATAATTATTACATTTATTTTTGTATTGAAAAAAAGGATCAGAAAATCATGGAACTCTTTGGTTGCCTAAGTTTTGTCATCAAAATTAAGAAACCTTCATTTTGTGTAAAAAGGATGTTTTACTTTTCAATTTATATTGCTAACACATATTCATTATAAAATTAAAGGGTTTTATAATGAACTGAACAAGTTGGAGAAAGTATTTGCCAACTTCTGATTTGAGAACAGAGTTAGTATCTATAATACATAAAGAACTAAATCAAACTGAACACCAAAAGATCATCAGCTAAACAATGGAATGAAAAGACATTTTTACAATCTTTATTAGTCAAGGAAACACATCACAGAACTACACATAGATTCCATCTCATCCTTGCCATGATGTTCCTCTCCAAGAAAATAAACAACAAATGATGGTACTTAGAATGGGTGGCTGGGGGGGGGACATTATTCACTACTGGTAGGGATGGATATTTGTTCTATCATTATGGAAGTTATCACTGTAATTGACACATAATGCTTTATAGAGACTATTGGAATCATCTTGTTCATATATAACATAAAAGCAATGAATCACAGATTAGGCAGAGATTCTATAGAATAGAAATGATAGAAGGAATATATTAGATTGCCTTACAGGATATGTTCTTGACTTTACAATGGCTGTCCATGCAGGAAAGGCTGAGAGGACATTAACTGTTCAATACAAGAGTCTGGATACCTCAAAATCTCAATTTGGTGTTGATGGATTCACCAGTGACAGATGAAGACAAATAGGAAAAAATTAAAAGCAGTTTTGTTTGAACCTCATACATCTGAGTACCCAAAGGTGCTTCCCACATTAGGTAGGTATTGAAACTTCACTTAACATAATGAAGAAAATTACTCACAGGTATGGCCAGAGGCTAGCCTCTTAGTTGATTCCAGATCCAGCCAATCTGATTACAAAGATTAATCATCACAAATATTTTTCTTAATTTATTCATTTTACATCCCTATCATAGCCCCCTCTTTTGTCTCCTCCCAGTCCCAACTTGTACCCCTCACCATCCCCAATCCCAATCTCCTAGTCCAGGAAATGCGGTGTTCTCCTCCCTTATAAACTGACACCGGACTATCAATTATCTTCAGGAATAGCTACTTCCTTTTCCACTGTGGCATGTCAAGTGAGCAAAGTGAGCTCACCTGGGCACAGTGAGCAAAGGGCAGGCAACAGAGTTCATGTCAGAGAATAAGTGACCTACATGGAAACTATTGGCTGCCTATTGTCTACATCTGAGCAGAGAGCCTGGGTTCTCTCCATGCATGCTCTTTGGTTAGTGCATCAGTCTCTGCAGCCTTTCCTGGGCACAGATTCATTGGCTATGTTTGTCTGATTGTGGAGCTCCTGTCCTCTTTGGGTCCTTTTATTCCCACATTATTTCATAAGACTCCCAGTGCTATTGCTAAAGTTTGACTGTGAGTCTCAGCATCTGCTTGGATCCTCTGCTGGGTAGAGTTTATCAGAGGATATCTATGGAAAACTTCCGTCCTGTTCCATCTTTTCAACCATGTCTGGTGTCTATTCTACTTGCCTTTCTGAATGAGAATTCAGCATCCTCCTGTGTGCCTCCTTGTTACTTAGCCTTTTTGGCTCTATGAATTATAGTATGGTTATCCTGCATTTTACGGCTGATATATGCTTGTAAGTGAATAAAAACCATGAATGTTTTCAGGACCTGGGTTACCTCAGGAAGGATGATCTTTTCCAGATCCATCTATTTGCATGCAAATTTCATTATGTCCTTGTTTTTAATAGCTGAATAATGTTTGATTGTGTGGATGTACAGCAGTTTCTTTATCCATTTTCAGTTGAAATACATCTGGGTTGTTTCCAATTTCTGGCTATTACAAACAAACAAAGAAAAATAAATAAATAAATAGCTCTCCTGCATACAAAGCAAATAAACTGAGAAAAATAATTTGGGAAACAACATCCTTCACCACAGCTACAAATAGTATAAACCATCTTGGTGTAACTCTAATAAAACTAGTGAAAGACTTGTATGAAAAAACAGACAAACAAAAACCCCCAAAACTTCAAGTCTCTGAAGACAGAAAGTGAAGAAAATATAAGAAGAGGGAAATATCTCCCATACTCATCGATATGTAGGATCAATATTGCAAAAAATGGCATTCCTACCAAAAGCAATCCACAGATTCAATGCAATTTCCATCAAAATAACAACACAGTTCTTCACAGAAATGAAAGAACAATTATCAACTTCATATTAAAAAAAAAAACAGCATAGCTAAGACAATGCTGTACAATAACAGATCTTCCGGGAAGTATCTCCACCCCTGATTTCAAGCTGTACTATAGAGCAACAGTAATAAAAACAGCATGTAGCTGACAAAGAAACAGACTGGTGGATCAATGTAATTGAATCAAAGACACAGAAATAAACCTACACACCTATGTACACTTGATTTTTGACAAAGGAGCCTAAAGCATACAGAGGAGAAAAGTCAACATCTTCAAGAAATGGTACTGGTCAAACAGGATATCGACATGTAGAAAAAGCCAAATAGATACATATCTATCAGCCTAACAAAAGTACAAGTGTATCAAAGACCTCAACATAGAACAAGATACACTAAAAGTGTGATAAGAAAAATTGAGGAATAGCCTTGAACTCAATGACCCAAGAGACACCTTCCTGAACAGAATACCAACAGCTCAGGCTCTAAGATCAACAATCAATAAATGGGACCTCATGAACATGAAATCTTCTGTAAGGAATGGATGGTAGAGGCCAGCAGAAAAACACAACCAACAAAAGGCAAAGCAATAGGGCATCTTCAGAAGACACTTATCCTGGGGTAAGTACCCTGGACACCCTAACATAAGTGAAATTCAAGAAGATGACCTTACATCGACACTTATGAAGAGGTTAATGGAGGAAACAAATAAAATGCATAAAGAATTAGAGGAAATAAACAGATTATGGCCATCAGTAAAGGAATACAGGAAAATGCAGCCAAACTGTTTGTGGCTTTCAGAGAGGAAATGATTAAATCACTGAAAGAAATAAGAGACACAGAGGAATGTTCAAGCAAACACGTGAAGGAGTTGAAGTAAAAACAAAAAACACAGTTAGACAAAAGAAGGAAATCAACAAAAGAGTTAAAGATCTGAAGATAGAATTGAAGGAATTAAAGAACACACAAATAGAGGAAAACCATGGAGAGGAAGAACTTAGGAAAGAAAACAGGAACTACAGAGGTCAGCATAACCAACAGACTATAAGACATGAAAGAAAGAATCTCAGGTGTGGAAGATACAATGGAAGAAATCGATGTGTCTGTCAAAGAAAATAATAAATCTAAACAAATTCCTGAAAGTTTTAAACCATCCATGAAATCCAAGACAAGATGAAAAGTCAAAACCTAAGAATAGTAGGAATAGAGGAAAAAGAAGTTTTCCATCTGTGAGGCCCAGAAAATATTTTCAACAAAATCATGGAAGAAAATTTCCTCAACTTAAAGGAGAGGCCTATAAGCATACAAGAAGCCTACATATCACCTAATAACTTAGAACAGAAAAGAAAATCCTCCCACCACATAATAATAAAAACAGTAAGTGTACAGAACAAAGAAAAAATACTAAGAGCTAAAAAGGAAAAAGACCAAGTAACATATAATGGCAAATCCATCAGAATCACACCTGACTACTCAACAGAACCTTTGAAAGCCAGAAGAGCCTGGACGGATATCATGCAGACCCTAAGAGAACACAGATATCAGTGCAGGCTATTATATCCAGCAAAACCCTTAGTTATCATAGATGGAAAAATCAAGATATCCAATAACAAAAACAAATTTCAATAATACCTACACACAAATGCAGCGTTATCTAACATAATAGAAGGAAAAATACAACCCAAGAAAACTAACTACTTTCTGGAAAACACAGGAAATAAATAACCTCACTATAGCAAAACTAAAAGTATCCAAGCACTCAAACACACTACCAGAGCCAACATCGAAATCAAAGGATCTAACAGCAACTGGACATTAATCTCTCTCAATATCAATAGACTCAATTCCCCAATAAAAATACACAGACTTACAGAATGGATATGTAAACAAGACCCAACAATGTGTTGCATACAAGAAACACACCAAAGTCACAAAGTAGATATTACCTGCGAGTAAATTGCTGGAAGACAGTTTTCCAAGCAAATAGACCCAAAAAAGCAAGCAGGAGTAGCCATTCTAGTATCTAATAAAATAGACTTTCAACCAGAATTAGTCAAAAGAGATGGGGAAGAACACTTGATAACCATCAAAGTAAAATTCCACCAGGAAGAAATTACAATCCTGAACATCTTTGCCCCAAATACAAGGGCACCCAAATTTATAAAAGAAACATAAATAAAACTTAAACGACACATAGATCCCCATACATTAATAGTGAGAGATTTCAATACCCAAGTTTCAACAAAGGACTGGTCAACAAAACTGAATTCAAACAAACCAACAAAAAAAATGACATTAGCATGTCTTGAATCAAATGGACCTAACAGATATCTAAAGAACCTTTTACCCAAATAAAAAAAGAATTTATCTTCTCAGCACATCATGAAACAGTCTCCAAAACAGAACATACAGCTGGTCAGAAAGCAAGCCTGAAAAGATGCAAGAATATTGGAATAAACCTGTGAATACTATATGACCACCATATATAAAACTTCAACAACAACAGAAATAGCAAAAGGCCTACACACACATGGAAACTGAACATCTCACTACTCAATGACAGCTGAGTAAAGGAAGAAAAAAAGAAAGGAATTAAAGTCTTGCTAGAATTCAATCAAATTGAGGTAGAATTTACCCAAACATATGGGACACAATGAAAGAAGTGCTAAGAGGAAAGTTCATAGCACTAAGTGCCTTCATGAAGAAAAATACTCAACTTCATATGGAGAAACAAAAAAACCCAGAATCTCTAAAACAATCCTCTACAACAACAGATCATCTGGAGGTATCTCTATCCCCGACCTCCAGCTGTACTACAGAGCAATAGTAATAAAAACTGCATGGTATTGGCATAGAAACAGAAGAGTGGATCAATGGAACCAAATAGAAGACCCAGAAATGAACCCACACACCTATGGAAACTTGATTTTTGACAAAGAAGCCAAAACCATTCAATGGAAAAAAGACAGCATCTTCAACAAATGGTGCTGGTCCAACTGGATATCTGTATGCAGAAAAATGAAAATAGATC
>CM053742.1:106645114-106666845 GCA_028658305.1 Pachyuromys duprasi | reverse complement strand
TGTGGATGTGGCCTGGAACCCCTGCTCAGATGGGGCCCATGATAGCTCGGTGTCGGACTGAAGACCCTAGCAAGGGAAACAGGGACTGTTTCAGTCATGAACTTGATGGAGGACTCTTTGACCCTCTCCCATACAAGCCAGGGAGTGACAGACTGGCTAGATCCCAGGGGAGGACATTTCAGCCAGCCCTGAGGTGACAGGATGAGCTGGGGTTGGATGGAAGGGGAGGAGGTCCTCCCCTGTTGGTGGACTTGGAGGGGGCAGGGAGGAGGGAGATGAGGGAGGGTTGGGGAGGGTGTGAGGGAGTGAGGGAGGGGGTTACACCTGGGATGCAAAGTACCTAACCTGTGATTGATATAGAAATAAATAAATTTAAAAAATGTTTTTTCTCTAAAAAAAAAAAAGAAAGAAGGAAGAGTTAGGCTGCACTATCATCTGTGTTCCATCTTCTTATCAGCAAGACAGGAGTTTCCCTAGTGAATACTAAGTAGATATTCACTTGTGTTTATTCCCTGGGTCAAATTATGTGGGCCCTCTTGATCCCCTCTTGAACTTCTACAGAGAGTATGGGGAGGGAGAATGTGTGTTAGTGTTAGCCGTGTAAGTAAACATCTTCCACATGAGTTTTGTGCTCTAGGAGAGTTATGAAGTCAGTGTTGGTATTTACTTTATTTCTTTATTCATTCCAAGTATATGTCATGCCATGCTCAAAGAGGGATAATTTAAAACATTCACTGAAAGAATCCAGTCTCATCTCAAAAAAAAAAAAAAAAGAAATAAAGAGACTCAACAGATGTCATGAATCAAATGGATCTAACAGATACCTACAGAATTCCTCACCCAAACACAAAAGAATATACATTCTTTTCAGAGCTTCACAGAACCTTCTTAAAATTGAGCATATATTCTTTCACAAAGCAAGCCTCAACAGATTAAGAGAGGGAAGAGAATGAGAAATAATCCATTGTGTCCTATCAAACCACCAAGGACAAAAGCTTAACCTCAACAAAACAAAATCACAAAAAGCCTACACAAGTATGGAAACTGAGCAACTCTCTACCCAATGACAACTGGGTCAGGGAAGCAATAATGAAATTAAAGACTTCTTAGAATTTAATGAAAATAAATGCACAATATACCCACACTTATGGGGCACAACGAAAGCAGTGCTAAGAGGAATGTTCAAATCATTAAATGCCTTCATAAAGAAATTGGAGACATCTCATACAAACAACTTAATGTCAAACCTGAAATCCCTAAGAACGAAGAAGAAGAAGAAGAACAAGAAGAAGAAGAAGAAGAAGGCACACAAGAGGAGTAGAGCTGGAAATAAGAAACAAAGAGAACAATTTCAAGAATCAACAGAATCAACGAAACCAAGAGCTGGTTCTTTGAGAATATCAACAAGATAGAAAAACCCTTAACCAAATTAACTAAAAGGCAAAGAGAGAATATTCAAATCAACAAAATCAGAAACGAAAAGGGAAACATATCAATTGACATTGATAAAATCCAAAGAATCATTAGAGCTTACTTCACAAGTCTATATGCCACAAATTCGAATAATTCAATGAAATAGACAATTTCCTTTATAGATTCCACTTACCAACTTTGGATCAAGATAAGGCAAAAAAAATTAATAGTTCTATATCCTCTAAGGAAATAGAAGCAGCCATCAGAATTGTCCCAACCAAAAAAAGCCAGGGTCCAGATGGTTTTAGTAGAATTCTACCAGACCTGCAAAGAAGAGCTAAAATCAATAACCTTCAAACTATTCCACATAAAAGCAACAGAAATAACTTTAGCCAGCTAATTCCATGGGGCCATAGTGACCCTTGATACCTAAATCAAGCAAAAGCCCAATAAAGAAAGAGACTTTCAGACCAATTTCTCCTCTGAACATTAAAGCAAAAATAAAATACTCACAAACTGAATCTAAGAGCATATAAAATATATCACCCACCATGACCAATAGGCTTCATCCTAGGCATGCAGGGGTTGTTCAGTATGTGTAAATCCATCAGTGTAATGCACCATATAAACAAAAGGAAGGAGAAAAAAAAGCCCACATGATCATCTCCCTAGACACCAAAAAAATCATATAATCTGATTCAGCAACCATCCTTTTTAAAGTCTTGGACAGGTCAGGGATACAAGGTACATACCTAAACATTATAAAGGCAAAATACAACAAGCCTATAGCCAACATCAAACTAAACAGAGAAAAACTTAAATCAATTCTCTGCCTATGCCCTATTGTAATACACTGACAGGGGAAATTCTCCTTTCCTACTAACTGACCCTTGTTTTCATCAGGACTTGCAGCATCCTCTTCCACTGTGGCCTGAACAGGCTGCCACCCCAGGAGGAGGTGATCAAAAAGCTGGCCACAGAGTCCATGTAAGAGACAACCCCTTCTCCTCTCCATACATGGTCCTTGGTTGATTCATCACTTTCTGCATGCCCACCTGAGCCCAGGTATTTTGGCTCTGTTGATCCTCTTGTGGAGCTCCTGTCCTCACAAGGTCTTTCTATCTCACCCTTCCTCTATAAGATTCCCTGTACTTTGCCCAAAGTTTGGCTATGAGTCCCAACATCTGCTTTGACACCCTGCTGGATAGAGTCTTTCAGAACCCCTCTGCAGTAGTCTCCTATCCTGTTCCCAGTCTTTACCTGCTTCAGAGGCCTACCCTGTTTGGCCTTGTGATGAAGATTAAGTATATTCATCAGATTCCTCCTTGTTGTTTAACTTCTTTAGGACTATAGATTTTAGTTTGTTCACCCTCTATTTTATGGCTAATATCTACTTAGAAGTGAGTATATTCCATGTGTGTATTTCTTCTGGGTTACCTCAGTCAGGATGAACTTTTCTAGTTGCATCCATTTGCCATCAAATTTCAGGATTTTCTTGTTTTATTTTTCCTTTTCTTTTTTGTTTATTACAATTTATTCACATTGTATTCCAGCTGTAGCCCCCTCCCTCGTCCCCTCCCATTCCCACTCTTCTTCCCTCTCTTCCTCCTTGACCTCCCCTAGCCCACTAAAAGGGGAGGTACTGCTCCCTTTCTATCTAAACAAAGCACATCAGGTCTCATCAGGACTGACTCCATTGTATTCCTCGCTAGCCTGGTAAAGTTGCAACCAATGGGGGTGGGGGAGAGTTTGATCAAAGAGCCAGCCATTAAGTTCATGTCATCATGTCAGAGACATCCTCTGCTCCCCTTACTAGGGAATCCACTTAGAGCCTGAGCTGCCATCGGCCAAATCTGAGCATGGGCTCTAGGTTATCTCCATGCATGGGCCTTGGTTGGAGTACCAGTCTTTGCAAAGGACCCTGGGCCCAGATATTTTGTGAGTCTCAGCATCTACTTCCATATACTTCTGGTAAGAGTCTTTCAGAGCTGCTCTGCAGTAGTCTCCTGTCTTGTTCCCTGTTTTCTCCAGCTTCTGATGTCTATCTATCATGTTTGCCCTTCTTAAAGAGGACTAAGCATCTTCCCTAGGGACGTCCTTCTTGCTTAACTTCTTAAGGCATAGAGATTTTAGTATATTTATCCTATATTATTTGTCTAATACCCACTTATAAGTGAGTATATACCACGAGATTCTGTCTACTTCTGGGTTACCTCACTCAGGATGATCTTTTCTAGTCCCAGACATGTGTCTGCAAATTTCATGACTTCCTTATTTTTAATTGCTGAGTAGTATTCCATTGTGTAAAAGTACCACAATTTCTGTATCCATTCCTCAACTGAGGGACATCTGGGTTGTTTCCAGGTTCTGGCTATTACAAAAAAAGCAGCCACGAACATAGTTGAGCAAGTGTCCTTGTTGTGTACTTGAGCATCTTTTGGATATATGCCTAAGAGTGGTATAGCTGGGTCTTGAGGAATCACTATTCCTAGTTGTCTAAGAAATCGCCAAATTGATTTCCAGAGTGGTTGTATATCTTTACATTCCTACCAGCAATGGAGTAGGTTCCCCTTTCTCCACATCACCTCAAGAATGTGTTGTCACTTGAATTTTTGATCTTGGCCATTCTGGTGTGTATAAGGTGAAATCTCAGTGTCTTTTTGATTTACATTTCCTTGATGACTAAGTACGTTGAGCATTTCTTTAAATGTTTCTCTACCTTTTGATATTCCTCCATTGAGAGTTCTCTCTTTAGCTATATACCCCATTTTTAATTGGATTACTTGATTTTTGGTGTTTAACTTCTCCAGTTCTTTATCTATTCTGGAAATTAGCTCTCTCTCAGATATAGGGTTGGTGAAGATACTTTGCCAGTCCATAGGCTGTCATTTTGTTCTGTTGACAATGTCCTTTGCTTTATAGAATCTTTTCAGTTTCATGAGGTCCCATTTATTGATTGTCGTGCTTAGAGCCTGTGCTATTATTTTTCTGTTCAGGAAGTAGTCTGCTGTGCCAATGAGTTCAAGGGTCTTCCCCACGTTTTCTTCTAACAGGATTAGTGTGTCTCATTTTATGTTGAGATCTTTGATCAACTTGGACTTTAATTAGGCAAGGTGATAAATTTGAATCTATTTGCATTTTTCTGCATGTTGATATCCAGTTAGCCAAGGACAATTTATTGAAGATGTTAATTTTTTCCATTGTATGGTTTTGGATGATTGTCAAAAATCAAGTATCTGTAGGTGTGTAGGGTTTTTCCTCGGTCTTAGATGCAATTCTATTAATCCACCAGTCTGTTTCTATGCCAATACCATGTAGTTTTTATTACTGTTGCTTTATAGTAAAGCTTGAGTTCAGGGATGGACTTAACTCCAGATGGTTTGTTATTGCAAAGAATTGTTTTATCAGTTCTGCTTTCTTTGCTCTTTTTGTTTTTCCATAAGATATTGAGAATTGTTCTTTCAAGTTGTATAAAAATTGTGTTGATATTTTGATGGGAATTGTAATGATTCTTTAGATTGCTTTTGGTAGAATGGTCATTTTCACTGTGCTAATCATTCTGATCCATGCACATGGGAGATCTTTCTTCTGATATCTTCCTCAATTTCTTTCTTCAGACTTGAATTTTTTTTATTTTATCAAACAGTTCTTTCACTTGTTTCGTTGGAGTCACAGCAAGGTACTTTATGTTATTTGTGGCTATTTTAAAGGGTGTTGTTTCTCTAATTTCAATGTCAGCACATTTGTCTTTTGTATACCGGAGGGCTACTGATTTATTTTTTTAATTAAATTTTTATCCAGCCACTTTACTGAAGGTGTTAATCAGCTGAAGGAGTTCCTTGGTAGAATTTATGAGGCCAGTCTTGTATGCTATCATATCATCTGTGAATAGTGATACTTTGACTTCTTCCTTTCTGATTTGTATTCACTTGATCTCCTTTAGTTTTCTTAGTGCTGTAGCTAGGATTTCAAGTACTATGTTGAAGAGCTACAGAGAGGATGAGTAGTCTTTCCTTATCTCACACTTCAGTGGGATTGATTTAAGTTTCTCTCCCTTTAGTTTGATGTTGGCTATATGTTTGCTGTATATTTCCTTTACTATGTTTAGGTATGTGCCTTTTATTCCTGATCTCTCCAAGACTTTAAATAAGAAAAGGTTTTGTAGTTTTTCAAATGTCTCTTCAGCATCTAAGGTAATGATCATGTCTTGTTGTTTTTTTTTTTCTCCTTCAGGTTGTTTATGTGGTGGATTACATTGATGGATTTCATATATTGAACCACCCCTGCATGCCTGGGATAAGGCCTACTCATTCGTGGTGGATGATACCTTTTGTGTGCTCTTGGATTCGGTTTGTGAATATTTTATTGAATATTTTTGCATCAATATTCATATGAGAAAGAAGTCTGGAGTTCTCTATTTTGTTGGGGCTTTGTGTGGTTTACGTATCAAGGTGACTGTGGTCTCATAGAATGAGTTAGGCAATGGTCCTTCTGCTTCTATTTTCTCAAATAGTTTGAAGAGTATTGGAGTTAGCTTTTCTTTGAAGTTGTTATGGAATTCTGAGCTGAAACCATCTGGACCTGGGCTGTTTTGGAAGGGAGATTTTCATGAATGCTTCCATTTGCGGGGGGCAGATAAAAGATGACTAAATCTGTTTACATGATCTTGATTTAATTTTGGTAAGCAGAATCTATCAAGAAAATTTTCAATTTCATTTTGATTTCTTTTCTGTATAGAGGCTTTTGTTCTAAGACCTAATGATTTGTTTGGATTTGAACAGTGTCTTTTTTCATGTCCTCCTTTTCATTTCTGATTTTGCTGATTTGGATAGGATCTCTCTGCCTTTTAATAAGTTTGACTAAGCGTTTGTCTTGTTGATTTCCTCAAAGAACCCGCCCTTGATTTTATTGATTCTTTGAAATGTTTTATTTATTTCTAATGTATGGATTTCAGCTCTGAGTTGGATTATTTCCAATCGTCTACTCCTCTTGAGTGTGTCTGCTTCTTTCTTTTTTCTAGTACTTTCGGATGTGCTGTTAAGTTGCTTGTATGAGATGTCTCAAACTTTATTCTGAAGGTACATAGTGCTATGAACTTTCCTCATAGCACTGCTTTGATTGTGTCCAAAAAGTTTGAGTAAGTTGTGCCTTAATTTTCATTGAATTTTAGGAAGTCTCTAATTTCTTTTTACATTTCTTCCCTGACCAAGCTGTCATTGAGTCTCAGAGGGTTGTTTGGTTTGCATATGTGTATAGGCTTTTTGTTATTTCTGTTGTTGTTGAGGCCTAGTTTTAAGCCATGATTGTCTGACAGGATAAAAGGGATTATTTTAAACTTCTTGTATCTGTTGATTCTTGCTTTGTGCCTAATTATATAGTCGATTTTGGAGAAGATGCCATGATGTTCTGAGAAGATGGTATACTTTTTTGGGGTTGAGTGAATAGATCTGTAGATATCTACTAAGTCCTTTTGATTTAGGACCAAGATAAGTGTCATTATTTCTCAACTTCTGTCTCAATTATCTGTTCCTTGGAGACAGTGGAGTGTTGAAGTTTCCCACTATTAATATGTCAGGATTGAAGGGTTATTTAAGTTTTAATAAGGTTTCATTTATGAATGCAAGTGCTCTTTTATTTGGGGCATAGATGTTCAGAATTGTGATGTCCTCCTGGTGGATATTTGCTTTGATGAGACTAAAGTGTCCCTCCTCAACTTTTATTTTATTAGTCATTAGGATGACTATTCCAGCTTGTTTTCTGAATCAGTTTGTTTGTAAAGCCTTTTACCAGCACTTTGCTCTGAGGTAGTGTTTATCTTTGTGGCAGAGATGTGTTTCTTGGATGAAGCACAATGTTGGATTCTGTTTCCGCAACCATCTTGTTAGTCTGTGTCATTTCATTGGAGAGTTGTGTCCATTGTTGTTGATAAATAGTAGTGATCAATGAATGTTAACTTCCTTTTGTTGTGGAGTTGATGGTTTTAGTGTGTTTGTGTGCTTGTTTTCTTTTATTTTGTTGTTGTGAAATCATCTATATTCTGTGTTTCCTTGGGTGTATTTAATTTTGTTAGTATGGATGTTTCCTTTTATTATCTTCTGTAGGAATGGGTTGCTATGTAGATATCAAGTTTAATTTTGTCATGGTATATTTTGTTTTCTCCATCTCTGTTTATTGAAAACTCTGCTGTGTGTAGTGGTCTGGGTTGGCATCTTGATATCTTGGTGTCTGCAGGACATCTGCTTGGGACCTTCTGACTTTCATAGTTTCTGTTGAGAAGTCTGGTATGATTCTGATAGGTGTACATTTATATGTTACTTGGCCTTTTTGCCTTGTTGCTTTTATATTTTTCCTTTGTTCTGTAGATTTAGTATTTAACTATTATGTGATGTGGAGTTTCTTTCTGTTCTAGTATATTTGGTGTTATAAGCCTCTTGTATGTTTATGGACATGCTTCTTTAAGTTAAGAAATTTCCCTTTCTTAGTTTTGTTGAATAGTTTTTCTTGACATTGGAGCCTGGAATCTTATTTTTCATGTATTCTTATTATTCTTAGGTTTTGTCTTTCCATGGTGTCCTTGATTTCTTGAGTGACTTGTTTGAAGACTTTTCTGATTTTAAATCTTTTTTGAGAGATATATTTATTTCTTCCATTCTGTCTTCAGTGCCTGAGATTCTCTGCTCCACATCTTGAATTTTGTTGGTGATGCCTACCTCTGTGGTTTTTTTCATCTCTTTCTAAGTTTTACATCTCTAGGAGTTTCTCAGTGTGCATTTTCTTTATTGATTCTAAGTCTCTTTTCATGTGTTGCACCATTTCCTTCATCTGTTTGTATTTGGATTACTGTCTGTCCATGATGGCTTCTATTTTTTTTGTTCATTTCTTTATTTGCCTATATGTCTTTGAGATATTTGTTCATTTCCATTTATGTGCCTCTAATAACTAGTGAAGTATAGATTTTAGATCATTTTCCTGAGTTTCTGATGAATTAAAATAGCTGTTGTTTCTTTGTTGTTGCTGGTGAAGTGATGATGTCCTGATTTTTGCTGGATGTGTTCTTACACCAGCCTCTAGAAACCTGCTTACCCTTAGCCTCCATTGTTTTGTCCTGGAGCCTGCACTGCAGATTGTGTTCATCTGTCTCTGGAATCTGGAGTATTTTTCAGGAAATGAGAGATTTCCACTAGTTTGAGAGTGGACGTTGGTGTTTCAGATGTATCTAATAGAAGAAGATCATAGGCACATGTGCATAATCATGGCAGTATGCTTTTAAGTGTGCCTTGAACGACACTGAAGGTGCTAGCGTGTGTAGGTTCCTGGAAGGGTGGAGAGTGATTGTGGGTGGGGGTGCTGGCACAGTTTCCAGGAACAGTGAGCATATGTGGGTGCCCTGAATGGCTCAGTGGCCCAAAGGTCTGTTATACTGTGATCCTGGCTCTCACATCTCTCTGGGCTGAACCATCTTGACTACAGGAATTGTTTGCCTGGACTCCACTGGGAGAGCCACAGAACAGGGGCTTCAATGTTGAGAATGCTGTCCAAGATATCTCTTTGTTTACCATAGTAGGGTTGTGGGTGGGAGGGATCAGATGTCTGGCTGGTAGAAGGAGCTTGGATCTGGAGTTCTGCATTCACTCACTCGAAGGCATACTCACTTGCAGGTGTGTGTGGTAATCACATGGATCCCATGGTTCTCTACTCCCAGATTTAAGCCTACAGGGGCAAGTGAAAGCATAGGAGATCCACCAGTGCTGTCATGTGGTGTCTGCTGTTTGGCCGATAGAGCAGAGAGGCCTGTATTTGGGGCAGCTGCTACTGTGGCAGAACAGAGAGGCCAGTATTTGGGGCAGCCATCCCCTCAGAAGTCTCAGTCTCTGAGTAAGGAGGTGCAGGGGTTCTAAAGTTCGTCACTTTCAGACCCCAGAGATGTCCATGGATGACCTGGATCCAAACTGCCCCATGTCATGGGCTGTTCCCACTACCCCAGGAAGCCTCAAATTCAATGTTTTTGCTTCAGCTGCCCCTCCAATCACCAGTCTCAGAGTTTCGGATCCTCTGCCCCTCAGGTAGGGTGCACACTTTTTGCTGCCCTCTTGAAGCTTCTATATAGAAGTCTTTATCATAGATATCTTCTTTTTGTGTGTCCCTATACTTCCCATGAGGGAAGAAAGTGAAACAAGTCAGAAAGAGTGCATAGTCAAAGCCTGCTGTGTGAGTCTGACCTATGCAAGAAGACATGAAAGGCAAAAATGTCGAGTATTAATTTTTCATGAGCTTGTATATAATCTAACCACTACATATGCCTGAGTCAAAGGTTCTCTATTCTTTAATGAGACTGCAACTCTGTCAGCATCAGAGGAATACAAAAGTTATCAAGGTCTCTAAAGTCTGGGTTCAATGAAACACGATGTTCTCATCTCTGTGTGGCTAAGGAATAGCCATCTTGTCACTGAAAGCAATTAATTGTGAAAATGGGTTTGTGGTGGTTAGAATGGCACTATTAGGAGTATGGCCTTATTGGAGGAGGTGTGGTCATGTTAGAGTAAGTGTCATTATGGAAGCAGGGCTTTGAGGTCTTAAATGCTCAAGCTACACCCAAAGTAAAACACATCCAGTCTTCTTCTGGCTGCCATCAGATCAAGATGTTGAACTCTGGGCTCCTCCATGCCCACATCTGGCTGCACACTTACCATGCTTCCTGCCATGATAATAATGGCCAAAACCTTTGAAACTGCAAGCCATCAATTATTAAATGTTTGCCTGTATAAGACTTGCCTTGGACATGGTGTCTCTCCACAGCAATAAAACCCAAACTAGGACGGAAGTTAATACCTGAGACTGAAGTATTGCTTGTTTTGTTATAACAAATGTGGATTTGGGGTCTTTGGATTAGGAAAGCAGTGGAATGCCTTAAGTGGGGATTTATTGGCCCATTCTAGCACGAGTATGGAAAACGTTGGTGCTGTGGGTGGGGAACTAAATCAACAGATTTCAGAGAAAAATAATTTAGTATGCTGCCAAGAGATCAGTCTTGTGATGTTTGGGTAAAAATTATGACTTATTTTTGCCCCTGTCTAAATAGTCTGTCTGAGGCTAAAGTAAAGATATTTAGGTTAATTGGATTGGAAAAGAAAATCTCAAAACATCCTAGTGTAGACTTTGCTCTTGCAAAGAGCATTTTGATCAAACATAGCAAGCTGAGGAAAGAGACATACAAAATGTGTAGTTCAAGGAATAAATGGGAACCAGAAAATGGAATGGAACAAAATCCTGTGTTTAAGAAGATTAACAGATTAAAGATATTAAATAGAATTAAGGGAATGGTAAACTCAGGACAATGTCCCACATAGCTTGTGAAAAGGATGATCTATTAGAGATATTGCCACCTATTCTAAATTTACAATATGTTTGTGGTTGTATAAGGTATAGTTTTACTATGCATTATTGTGACATGGTTATTGTTTTCATTGGACATAAGAAGATATCATTGTGTATCAAGTTGACAAGGGGTGGATTGTGATGGCTATTCTTGGTTGTCAACTTGACTATATATGGAATGAACTTCAATCCAGAGATAGAGGGCACATCTGATATGGAATTTTGAGGAATGAAGCCAACTTGCGTTTGAACCAGATCTTGAGGTGGGATAACACACTTTTGATCTGGACTAAAACATATGTCTAATCCAGATTCTGGGGCATAGTAGCCATGCTTATAAAGATCTATAATGAAAAAGAATTGAAGAATAGCTTACACCCAAGCATGGTGATGCAGGCCTTTAATCTCAGAACTGAGGAGACACAGGCAGGCAGATCTCTGAGTTCAAGGCCAGTCAGGTCAACAGGGAAAATTCCATGACAGCCAAGCTTAGGCAGTGAAGTAAATGATCAAAAACAAAGTCGATGAAGATGTAAATGAACAAGTGGACCATGTTCTACTTTCAGTAAACAGTAGAACTTGGCAACTTTAGCCATGTGATTCTGGTTTTAGAGTCTAGACATTTCCCTCCACAACTAGTAAAGTCTCTGAGGCTGTGTGGCATGGGTGTCCCTGCATGGAGGCCCAGAGAAACCATTGCATAAAACTGTGAATGTGAAACCTGGTTGCCTTGGAGATCTCAAGATATTAGAGATGCCAGAGCCGTGGGATACCTGTTGAGGAAAGATGTTAACAGGGACTCAAAACAGCCCAAGAGAAAAAAAAAAGTGTGATGTTATCAGCAAAACAGAAGGAGTTGGAGATCTGAAGAACATTTTGTCATTTGACATGAAGATGAAGAGTTTGGAATTTGCTAAGCTGATCCTTGGTCTTGCTTTGGACAAATATTTCCTCACTATGTTCCCTTCTCTGTGTTTTGGAATGGTAATGTATATTGTGTTCCATGATATATTGAAAGTAAGTGGTCTGCTCTTTGATTTTAATATTATAGGGGATTTCAGTTAAGAGATTGCATGACTCTCAGAAAAGCCTATGAAGTTTGGACTTTTACACATTTAAAACTGTGATAGACAATGGGGACTTTGGAAGATGGACTAAAAGCACTTTTTATTATCTTATACCTATATGCCTATGTAGGACAGGGAGTGGAATGTGGTGGTTTGAATAGGTATGGCCCCCATAGACTCATGGCTTGAGTGATTGGACATAGGAAATGATACTATTAAGAGCGGTGGCCTTATTGGGAGGAAGTGTGGTCATGTTAGAGTAAGTGTGTTACTGTGAAGTTGGGGCTTTGAGGTCTTAAATGCTCAAGCTACACCCAATATGAAACACATCCAATCTTCTCCTGGCTGCCTTTAGATCAAGATGTAGAACTCTAGACTTCTCCAGCCCCACAGCAGATTGAAATGCTTCCTGCTGTGATGATGAAAATGTCCTTTCACTTACAGAAGCTTGTCAGTTTCATGAGGTCCCATTTATTGATTGTTGATCTCGGAGCTTGTGCTGTTGGTGTTCTGTTCGGGATGTTGTTTCCTATGCCAATGAGTACAAGGCTCTTCCACACTTTTTCTTCTAACAGATTTAGTGTGTCTGGTTTTATGTTGAGATCTTTGAACCACTTGGATTTTAGTTTTGTGAAGGGTGATAAATATGGATATATTTGCATTTTTGAATTTTCCGTTTTAGAAGTGATGAAATCCAGTAACTTCAGCATTTTTCACTTCAGCCTTGTTAAGTCTTATATTAAAGTCTACAACAATTATGATTGTAAATATTATTGTACTCATATTTTAATGTTTATGCTATATGTATGTATGTTTATACATTATTAAAGAAACATACCATGCAAATGTCCATATTAGACATTTTAATGATAATGCAATCATTCAAGCTCATATATTTTAATGTTACAACTAGGTCTAATTTTATTTCTTTGATAAATTTTTATTACAAAACAACTTTCTTTTATATGTGCCTTAAAATATAAGCCAAAGATCTAGTAAACAAACAAAATTTCAAGCAATGATTACATGGAGAATTGAATTAACAGCAAATTATCCAATACCTGGAGTTTGAATTGATATACAAGGGCTGATAGCACTTGACTTTCTTCCAGTTTCCTGGAAGATCATGGCAAGCACATGATAATTCTTTATGAAGGTGTTCTAAACTGTTTTGCAAATACTATCATAGGATTTTTACATTTATTTAGCTGTGTGACATAAAATGTCCTTAAAAATAAGGGCAGACACACCATGTCTGTAATTTTGCAATGTCCCTCATCACCATAAGTGTGAAATATCACTCATCAGAAATTTGCCAACATGTCAGCTACTTTTCAGGCTGGTAGGAGAAAAGGACATGATTTGTTCCATAGGCTCTGCCTTCAGGATAAAATCCCTAAAAATTACAAGATGAGAGCAGTGGTTCTCAACCTGTGGGTGTGACCCCTTCAACATTAAATAACCCTTTCACAGGGGTCACCTAAGACCATCAGAAAACACAGATATTATATTATGGTTCATAGCAGTAGCAGAATTATAGTTAGGAAGCAGCACTGAGAATAATTTTATGGCTATGTGTCATAACATGAGGAACAGCATTAAAGGGTCACAACATTAGGAAGATTGAGGACTAAATAATAATAATAATAATAATAATAATAATAATTAATAAAATAAATAATAATAATAAGACCAAAATATCATTTGACTTGATATTTCACAGGATCTGTTACAGATTGAGAGCAGAGGGAAGAAATATGAGGAAGGGGTACGTTCATTTATTGTTGTGCAAATTGAGTACATCTGATTAATATGGTAATGAGTGGGAGGTTTACTAAATAGGCTCATTTTCAAACAGAATCTCAATAATTTTCTAGTGTAATATTTTCCTGTTTCCTACTTTGCAATGCTTCAGTTTCCTCACAAAGTAAAGTGTTTCCCCTATAAACATTGTTTGAAAAAAAAAGATAATGAGTTCATGGTGTTTTTTCACAGTTACTTGCCATAATAATTATTCAGTAATTATTATTTGTGATAATGAAGAAGGTGGCCCTCCTTGCCCTCTTTAGAGCTGTGGATTGTAGCATGGTTATCCTGTACTTTATGGCTAATATCCACTCATAAGTGAGTACATACAGTGCATGTCTTTCTGGGTTACCTCACTCAGGATGATCTTTTCTAGTTCTATCTATTAGTCTGTACATTCATAATTTCCTTGTTTCTAATAGCTGAGTACTATTCCACTGTGTAATTGTACAACAATTTATTTATCCATTCTTCAGTTGAGGGGTATTTAGGTTGTTTCCAGATTCTGGCTAGTGCAAATAAAGCTGCTGTAAGTATAGTTGAGCCAGTGTGTTTGTGGTAGGGTAGAGCATCTTTTGAGTATATGCTCAGAAATGGTATAGTTGGGTCTTGAGGTAAATCTATTCCCAATTTCCTTAGGTACCTCCAGATTGATTTTCACAGTTGTTGTACAAGACTTCTTCAGCACAAGTTATTTAGGTCTGTAGTATTAAGAAGACATTTTGCAACTGTGAAGGTAGAAGAATAAATAAGCAGGAAATGTGTGATAAGTTCACTGAAATGAGATTTTATCTCAAAAAATCATGGATATTGTAAGAATATATAGGAATATTCTACATTTATGGGTAGATAGTAGCATGCATTGTAGTCCACAGAATCCTGTTTTGGTGAGAAACAAAAATGGTGCCTGAGATTATAAAGAGTGGACTAATTCAGAATTCAAAGAAGTTCAAAGACCATCAAGGCTAAGGTTAGAAATTTTTGTGCTGCAGAAATCAAATTGTTCTTAACATACTAAGGCTAAAGATATTTCCAAATGTGTACAGACTTATAAAGGATTATATCAAAGATCTAATGGTTGTATACAAAGGTGCTACTGCATACTAATAAATAGTATTCTCACTATTACTTTAACTACAATTAACAGTTCTCCTATTCCCCTATTCCCATTCTTGTATTCTTCCTCACTATATTTCTCATCTTCTCCTCCACTTGGCACAGCAGCTTAAAAATTAATGCTGGGTCACTCATGCACACATATGCTAATAAATCTCTTACCCAGGGTGACTATCCACAAATGCATGCCTCTTTTAGATTTCTTTGTATAAGCCAGCTTTACACAAGCTGCTAAACAACTGCAGAAATAAGAATATTTGTATCTGAAGTCATATCCTATGGACATTTTCACATGCTCATGTTTACAATCAATGATTACATATAACTACAACATCAATTACCTACAACATCAGTTAATACTTTGTTCAACCAGTAGTTCATATGCTTTGATATGTCATGATAATTTGATGTGAGCACTGTTATTCCTCATGTATAAATAATTTCTATAATTTTGAAAGAGCTTTGGTTTTCACATTCTCTGAAGTATCCTATTCCTTAAAACACATTAGTTAAATAACTACATAAAAATTCAAGGCACATGGGGGAAAATGCTTTTATATCCAAAAGTAGATGTCTTTTGTGATATTTTAAGAAATTGTTCTCACTCCATTTGGAATAGTAATGCTGTCAGTGAAAATGTGGTTGTTGGCAAGTTCTATTTTCATTTTTGATGAAGTAACTTATATCACAACAACTCTCCCACTGAGAGCAGCTATTAATGCTGGATAAAATGAAAGAACATCTGTTTAAAGGTTCCCAAAGGCAATAAAAAAAAATGTCAGGACTCGTGAAGTCAAGATTCTAAGAGTAAGCAAATATATTAATGTGAAACTGACATTTTCTTTTCATATCACTAGAATCAGAATGTTTTGTAAAACTAAACAAAACTGATGAAGTTTTAATTTTTTAATTTTAATATTAATTAAAGCTTATGCGCATTGTATCCCAGATATAGCTCCCTCCTTCATTTCCTCCCAATCCCTCCCTCACTTCCGCATATCCTCCCATGACCCTCTCCAAATCCAATGATAAGGGAGAGCCTCCACCCCCTACATCTGACCCTAGCCTATCAGGTCTCATCAGGAGTGGCTTCATTGTCTTCCTCTGTGGCCTGGTAAGGCTGTTTCCCCCTCGTGGGGAGGTGATCAAAGAGTGAGCCACTGAGTTCATGTCAGAGACAGTACCTGTTCCTCTTACAAGGGAAACCACTTGGAGACTGAGCTGCCATGGGCTACATCTGTGCAGGGGTTCTAGGTTATCTCCATGCATGGTCCAGAAAAGACCCTGGCCCAGATTTCTTGGTTGTGTTGCTCTCCTTGTGGAGATCCTGTCCCCTCTAGGTCTTTCTATCTCCACCTTCTTTCATAAGATTCCCTGTACTCTGCCCAAAGTTTGGCTATGAGTCTCAGCACCTGCTTTGAGACCCTATTGGATAGAGTCTTATAGAGTCCCTCTGTGGTAGGCTCCTGTCCTGTTCCCTGTTTTCTCCCTCTTCCTATGTACAACCCATTTGCCTTTCTGAATGAAGATTGATCATCTTACCCGGGGTCCTCCTACTTCCTAGGTTTCTTTAGGTGTACAGATTTCAGTATGTTTATCCTATGTATATGTCTACTATCCACTTATAAGTGAGTATATACAATGTGTGTATTTCTGCTTCTAGGATAGCTGGCTCGGGATGATCTTTTATAGATCCTACCATTTGCCAACAAATTTCATGAGTTCCTGGTTTTTAATTGCTGAGTAGTATTCCATTGTGTAAATGTGCCACAATTCTGAATCCATTCTTTAGTTGAGAGACATCTGGGTTGCTTCCAGGTTCTGGCTATTACAAAAAATAATAAGTTGTTATAAATATGGTTGAGCAAATGTTCTTGTTGTATACATGAAAGTATTCTGAATATATATCTAGGAGTAGAATAGCTAGATTCTGAGGTAGCACTATTCCTAATTGTCTGAGAAAGTACTAGATTGATTTGCAAAATGGTTGTAAAACTATACATTTCTACTAGCAATGGAGTAGGGTTACTGTATCTCCACATCCACTCCAACATGTATTGTCATTTGAGTTTTTGATATTGGCCGTTCTGATTGGGTGTAAGGCAAAACCTCAAGGTCATTTTAATTTGTATTTCTGTGATGACTAAGGACATTGAACATTTCTTTAAATGTTTCCCTGCCATTCCATATTCCTTTACAGAAAATTCTCTGCTTACCTCTGTACCCCATTTTTAAAAAAAAAATTGGATTACTTGATTTGTTGCTTTTTTAACTTCTTGAGTTCTTTATATATTCTGGATATTAGTCCAATGTCAGAAATAGGGTTGGTGAAGATCCTTTCCCAGTCTGTAGGCTGTCTTTTTGTTTTGATGACCATGTCTTTTGCTTTACAAGAAGCTTTTCAGTTTCATAAAGTCCCCTTTATTAATTGTTGAACTTAGAGCCTGTGCTGTTAGTGTTCTGTTCAGGAAGATGTCTACCATGCCAATAAGTTCAAGGCTCTTCTCTATTTTTTCTTCTAACCGATTTAGTGTGTCTGGTTTTTTATTGAGGTATTTGATCCACATGAACTTTATTTTTGAGCAGGGTGATTAATATGGATCTGTTTGTACTTTTCTTCATGTAGATATACAGTTAGGGCAGCACCATTTGTTGAAGATGCTGTCTTTTTTCCATGGTTATGGTTTCTTTGCAAAAATCAATTATCCGTAGATGAGTCTGTTTATTTCTGGGTATTTTATTCCATTGATCCACCATTCTGTTTCTATGGCAGTATCATGCAGTTTTTATGGCTATTGGTCTGTAGTACAGCTTGAGATCAGAGATGGATATACCTCCAGAGGACCTGTTGTTGTACAGGATTATTTTGACAATTCTGAGTTTTTTGTTTGTTTGTTTGTTTTTCCATATGAATTTGAGAATTGTTCTTTCAAGGTCTGTAAGACTTGTATTAGTATTCGGATGGGAATTGAATTGAATCTGTAGATTGCTTTTGAGAGGATGGCCATTTTCACTACATTAATCCTACTGATCGATGAGCATGAGAGATCTTTCCATCTTTTGATATCTTCTTTGATTTCTTTCTTCAGAGACTTGAAGTTTATTTTCAAACAGATCTTTCACTTCCTTGGACAGAGTCACACCAATGCACTTTATGTTATTTATGGCTATTGTGAAGGGGGTAGTTTCCCTAATTTCTTTCTCAGCCCTTTTGTATTTTATATTTAAGAGGTCTACTGATTGTTTTGTTTTGCTTTGAGTTAATTTCGTATCTTACCACTTATCTGAAGGTGTTCATCAGCTGAAGGAGTTCTCTGGTTGAATTTTTCGAATCATTCATGTATACTATCGTATCATCTGTGAATAGTGATACTTTGACTTCTGCCTTTCCAATTTGTACCCCTTTGATCTACTTTAGTCGTCTTATTGCTCTAGCTAGGACTTCAAGTGCCATGCTTAAGAGATACAGAAAGAGTTGGCAACATTTCCTTGTCCCTGATTTCAGTGGTTTTGATTTATGTTCCTCTCCATATAATTTTATGTTAGCTATAGGCTTGCTGTATATTGCCTTTACTATGTTTAGGTAAGTACCTTGTATCCCTCATGTCTCTAAGACTTTAAACATGAATGGTTTTTGGATTTTGTCAAATGCTTTTTCAGCATCTAAGGAAATTTCTTCTGGATACTCTCCTTCAGTTTTTTACATGGTGGATTACATTGATGGATTTCTGTATATTGAACCACCCCTGCATGCCTGGGAATAATCCTATTTGGTCATGGTTGATGATATTTTTATGTGTTCTTGGTTTCAGTTTACAAGTATTTTACTGAGTATTTTTGCATTAATGTTCATAAGAGAGACAGGTCTGAAGTTTTATTTCATGTTGGATATTTGTGTGGATTAGGTATCAAGGTGACTGTGGCTTCATAGAATGGTTTTGGTAATATTCCTTCTGTTTCTATTTTGTGGATTAGTTTGAAGAGAATTAGAGTTAGCTCTTCTTTGAAGGTCTGGTAGAATTCTGTGATGACACCATCTGGCCCTAGGTTTTTTTGGAAGGGGGATTTTGATGACTGCTTCTATTTCCTTGGGGGCTATAGGGCTATTCAGTCTATGTAGCTGATCTTGATTTAATTTTGGTAAATGGAATATATCAAGAAAATTGTCCATTTCATTTAGAGTTTCAAATTTTGTGGCATATAGGCTTTTATAGCAACACCTAATGATTGTTTAAACTTCCTCTGTGTCTGTTGTTATGTGCTACTTTTTGTTTCCGATTTTGCTGATTTGGATAGTTTCTCTCTGCCTTTCAGTTAGTTTGGCTGAAGGTTTGTTTATCTTGTTGATTTTCTTAAAGAACCAGCTCTTGGTTTCATTGATACTTTAATTTAATTTGTTTCTAATTTATTGATATGAGCACTGAGTTATATTATTTCCAGCTATCTACTCCTCTTGGGTGTGTCTGCTTCTTTTATTTCCCTGTAGGGCTTTCAGGTGAGCCATTAAGTCGACTGTATGAGAGATTTCAAATTTCTGCTTGAAGGCATGTAGTGCTATGAATTTTCCTTTAACACTGCTTTCATTATGTTCCATATGTTTGGGTATGTTGCCCCTTCATTTTCAATGAATTCTAGGAAGTCTTCAATCACATTCTTAATTTCTTCCCTGACGAAAGAGGTACGAATTGTTTTGTTTACATGTTTATGTAGGCTTTTTATTATTTCTGTTGTTGTTGAAGTCTAGTTTTAGGCCATATTGGTCTGATAGGATACAAGGGATTATTTCAATCTTCTTGCATCTGTTGAGGCTTGCTTTGTAACTGACTCTATGGTCAATTTTTGAGAAGGTTCCATGAGGTGCTGGAAAGAAGGAATATTCTTTTTGAGTTTGGGTGAAAAGTTCTGTAGACATCTATTAAGTCCATTTGATTTAGGACCTCTGTAAGCGCCATTATTTCCCTATTTAGCTTCTGTCTAGATGATCTGTCCCTTGGTGACAGTAGAGTGTTGAAGTCTCCCACTATTAAAGTGTAGTGGTCGAAGTATGATTTCAACTTTAATAATGTTTGTTTTACAAATGTATGTGCTCTTTTATATGGGTCATAGATGTTCAGAATTCTGATGTCCTCCTGGTGGAATTTTCCTTTGATGAGAATGAAGTTCCCTTCCTCATCTTTCTTGATTAATTTTGGTTGGAAGTCAATTTTATTAGAAATTAGGATAGCTACACCTACTTGTTTTCTGGGTCCATTTGCTTGAAAAACATTTTTACACCCCTTTACTCTGAGGTAGTTTTTATATTTGTTGCAAAGGTCTGTTTCTTGGATGCAGCAAAATGTTGGATCCCGTTTCTGTAACTATTCTGTTAGTCTGTGTCTTTTCATTGGAGACTTTAGTCCATTGATGATAGATAATAATTACCAATGAATGTTAATTCCTTTTATTGTGGAGTTGGTGGTGTTACTGCCATTCATTGTTTGTTTTCTTTTAATTTTTTGTTGTGAAAGTTATCTGTAACGTAGGTGTTCTTGGGTGTAGTTATTTTCGTTGGATTGTAGTTTTTCCTTCTAGTATCTTCTGTAGGCAGGGTTGCTGTGTAGATAATGTTTAAATGTAGTTTTTTCATTGAATATTTTGCTTTTTTCATCTACATTGATTGAAAATTTTGTTGGGTAGAGTAGTCTGGGTTGACATTTGTGGTCCTTTAAGGTCTGCATGACATCTACCCAGGTCATTCTGTCTTTCAGAGTTTCTGTCGAGAAGTCTGGTGCGATTCTGATAGGTCTATCTCTATATGCTACTTGGTTTTTTCCCCTTGCTGCTTTTAATATTTTTTCTTTGTTCTGTACATTTAGTGTGTTCATTATTATGTGATATGAGGAGTTTGTTTTCTGGTGTAGTCTACTTGGTGTTCTGTAGGCCTCTTGTATGTTTATGGACACCTCTTTCTTTAAGTTGGGAAAATTTTCTCTATGATTTTCTTGAAAGTAAATTTTGGACCTTTGATTATAAAATCTTCTTTTACATCTGTTCGTATTATTCTTAGGTTTCATCTTTTTATGGAATCCTTGATTTCTTGGATGTTTTGTGTTTGGAATCTTTCTGCTTTACTTTCTGTTTGAGAGATGTTTCAATTTCCTGCAAGTGTATCTTCAGCACCAGAGATTCTCTGTTCCATCTCTTGTATTCTATAGGTGATGCTTACCTTTGTCGTTCCTGATCTTTTCTCTAAGTTCTCCAGATCCAAGGTTTTTCTGTTCTATTTTCATGGTTAATTCTAATTCTTTTTTCATGTCTTGCACCATTTCCTTCATCTGTTTGAATGTGGATACCTGTCTTTCCATGACGGCCTGTGTTTTGTTGTTTGTTTCCTCTCTATATGCCACTAATTTGTGCCTTTATTTGTTTGGCTGTGCATTTTCCTGTAACTCTTTGAGAGCTCTGTTCATTTCTTCTTTATTTGTCCCCATTTTATTGGCTATTTATTTGAGAGATTTGTTTGCTTCCTCTTTGTGTGACTCTTATAACTGGAAAAGCATAGGTAAGAAATCATTTTCCTGTGTTTCAGTTGAATTAAAATACCCATTGATTTGGGGAGTTACTGGTGAAGCCATAATGTCCTGATTTTTGTTGGATGCGTTCTTACTCCAACCTCTAGCCATCTGCTTTTCCATAACTTTCACTGTTTGTTCCTGGAGTCTGTACTTCAGACTGTGTCTTTTTCTGGTGTCTAGAGTATTGTTCAGGAAGATAACAGCGGTATACTTATTTGAGAGTATGTGTTGGCGTTTCAGGTGTTGCTAAAAGAGGAAGCTCATGGACTTGCATATATTAAACCACCCTTGCATGCCTGGGATAAAGCCTACTTGGTCATGGTGGATGATATCTTTTATGTGCTCTTGGATTCGGTTTGCAAGTATTTTATTGAGTATTTTTGCATCAATGTTCATAAGA
>CM053742.1:106619218-106644614 GCA_028658305.1 Pachyuromys duprasi | reverse complement strand
TGTGTGTGTGTGTGTGTGTGTGTGTGTATTTTGTGGTCCTCAGCCATGCTTCTCAAGTGAGACCCTGATTACATGGGGAGGGCCAAGTCAAACATAAGCTTGGGAAACCATGTGTTCAGGGGAATTGTCTCAGATGTTGTGGCTAAGAGATTGCTATGGTCATCCCATAGGACCCAGGTATTATTTACAGGGGTGTGTGGGTTCCAGGCAGCAGTACATATGGTTAGCAGTACTAAGATGATGACGTTCTGGACAACCTGACATGCATATGGCTGTCTGAGTTGTGATGTGCTTTCCATTCCAGGTCAGCAGGAGGCAGGCAGTCTTCTTGGGCTGAGAACGATTTGGCAGTTTTGATGGGCTTGGCATGAAAATAATGAATCCAAGCAGTGATCCCATTGATCTTAATGCAGTTGGAATGGTTAGCAGGATGATGTATGGTCCTTTCCATCTGGGTGCAAATGTGCCTTGACAGTAGTGCTTCACAGAGACCTAGTCTCCAGTCTGGAACTTGTGAGGTTCTGCAACCGGGCCTGTCTCATAGAGAGCAGGCAATTTAGGCCAAACATGTTTAAGAGTCCATTGGTTACCCTGATATGGAGGAGCAAGTCATCTATTTCAACAATGGCATCAGATTTAAGATGAGGTGTAATAGGGGCTGGCAATTCATATATTATTTCAAAAGGAGTCAGTTCTAATTGATAGGGAGAATTTCCAACTTGATACAGGACAACTAGGAGGAGCATCACCCATTCGCCACCAGTCTCCAAGGTCAATTTAGTAAAGGTCTCATTTAATGTTCTATTCATTCTGTCTACCTGTCCTGAACTTGGGGGTCTGTAATTACAATGTAATTTCCAATCTGCCCCAATATATTTGGCTACACTCTGACTTACGTATGACACAAAAACCAGTCTATTATCTCACCCTATCATATGAGGAAAGCCGTACCTGGGAGGGCTCGTCCTTGATGGGGAAGGCCTTAGTCCATTCTGAGAAGGTGTCCACGAACAGTAATAGATATTTCTATCTATACCTTCCAGACTTAATCTCTATAAAATCAACTTCCCAGTAAGCTCTGAGCCTCTTACCTTGAAGGTAGGCATGATCCAGGGTATTGTGGATTGTCAGTCGCATTCGTCAGCTGATATGCTTTGCAATTAGCAAAAATGTCATCACTAGATTTATGCATGTCCTTAAAAGTCACTCTAGACTGTCTCACAGTACCTGCAATTCTCTTTGATACCATATGAGTGACTCTATGAATTTTCCTGAGAATGACTCTAGTTAAGGAATTAGGCAAGGTTAGCTTACTGTCAGTTGAATGCTACCAACCGTTCCAATATTGGCTCATAGGTTGATTTTGGGCCCATTTTATTTCCTCCTCAGTGTAGTAAGGTTCCTCCAGCAAGTTTGGGTTGAGTGGCTCTGGCAAAATGGTTGCTAAGATGGCAGCTACCATCTCTTGCAGTACAATGTCCTTGGCCATCTTATCAGCTAGGTTGTTGCCTCTGGCTACCTTAGTGGTTCCTCTTTGGTGTCCAGGGCAGTGGATAATGGCCAGCTTCTTAGGAAGCCATAAGGCTTTAAGGAGCCATAAAATTTCTTCTTTATTTTTAATAGTTCTTCCTTCAGCCCTCAGGAGCCCTCTTTCTCGGTATACGGCTCCATGGACATGGGCAGTAGAAAAGGCATACCATCTGTTCATGTAGATATTGATGGCTATTCTTTTTCCCATAGTAAGGGCTTGGGTTAAGGTGATTAATTCGGCATTTTGAGCAGAAGTTCCCAGGGGGAAATACTGAGCCCAAATTTCCTCAGTTTCAGTGGTCACTGCCTCACCTGCTTACGTCTGACCCTCATGAAAAAACTGATCCCATCCGTGAACCATGTGTGCTTAGTATTTGACAGAGGGGCATCGGGTGTTGTGTACCTGAGCCAAGATCTCTTCATAGTGGTGCAGTGGCTGTTCTAGTTCTGGATCCATCAAGAGGGTTACTGGATTCAAGGAGGCAGGGGGCTAGAAGACAACTCAGCCAGCATTAATAAGCAGCATCTGATAATGGGTCAAGCTAGTGTTGCTCAACCATCAGTCAGGTGGCTGTATGAGTATTCCTTCAATGGCATGTGGAGTGGTCACAATCAGATTCTGTCCCAATGTCAGATTATCAGTGTCTTTAACCAGCAGTGTCATAGCTGCTATAATTATCAGACAAGAGGACCATCCATCCTCTACCGGGTCCAACTTTTTGGACAGGTATGTCACTGGATGTTTCCAAGGCCCCAGCATTTCTGTCAGGACTCCCTTGGCAATTTCTTTCCGTTCATCCATGAACAGGTGAAAGGGCTTAGTAATTTCTCGCAACCTCAAGGCTGGTGCTGACAGCAGGGCCTGCTTCAACTTGTCAAATGCCTATTGCTGTTCTGAGGTCCAATTTAAATTCTCAGTCTCTTTTGTACCTTCATAATGGGGCTTAGCTATTTCTGCAAAACCTGGGGATACAGAGTATGCAAAATCCTATCAACCCTAAGAACTCCTTTACCTGGTGATGATTGTTTGGGACTGGAATGCTGAGAACAGTCTCTTCTGGCCTTGGAGAGCCAGCATTGTCCCCCTTTCAGGATGAAGCCAAGGTAGGTCACCTCAGTTCTTCAGAGTTTTGTCTTTTTGGCTGAAGCTCAGTACCCTAGGTCTCCCAGGATATTTAGGAGCCTCCAGTCCCTTCCAGGCAGCTTGTCTTGTTCTTGGCCACCACTAAGAGGTCATCTACATACTGAAAAATGGTAACATCCGGGTTGTTAGTTTGATACTCACCCAAGTCCTCATACTGGACCTCATCAAAGATGATGCATGGATTCTTAAATTCTTGAAGTAATCGTGTCCAAGTCTATTGATGCCTGCCTCTGTCATGCCATTCAAAGGAAAAGTATTCTTGGCCTTTGGATGCCAAGGGGAGGCTGAAGAAGGCATCCTTCAGGTCTATGATAGTATACTAGATTCTTTCAGGTTGTAGGGAGCTCAGCAACATGTACAGGCTAGGTACAGTGGAGTGAATATCTATCACTCACTGGTTGACCACCCTCAAGTCTTGGACTGGCTGATAGTCATTTAATTTAGGCTTTTAAACAGGCAACAGGGGAGTATTCCTGGCAGTCTGATAAGGCCTGAGAATCTGATGGTTCATTAGTTTAGAGATGTGAGAAGTTATTCCCCTCTTTGCCTCCAGGGACATTAGGTATTGGCATACCTGGGTGGGATCTGCCCCTGCCTTGAGTTCCACAAACACAGGTGGGCAGTGTTTTGCCAGTCCCATTCCCCCTGTTTCTTCCCAAGCCTGAGGAAATTTCTTCAACCAATGATTCAGATTTTTCTCATGAGCATGAGGTTGTTCATACAATTTGTATTCAGATCCTGAAGCCAAGTTAACTGTTAGGACTTGGATAGGCTTTCCTTTATCATCTAGTAATTAAGCTACTTCTGGCCCGAAATGTATCTGGTCCCTCATTTTGTTTAGTAGATCCCTCCCCAAAAGTGGGTAAAGGCAGTCTAGCATTACCATGAATGAATGGATTACAGGTCCCATTCCCAAGTCCACAGATGTTTGGCTAGACCATGAATATTGTTTAATGCTAGTGGCCCCTTGAACCCATGATTTCATTGAAGACAGTGTCCTCTCCAGTCTTTGAAGAGCAGTAAATATTAGCCTCCAGTATCTTCTAGAATGTCCAAGGGTTTCCCCTCCACTTTGAGGGTTATCCTGGGTCCAGGGAGGGGTTCTGAACCCTTATCCGTTCAGTCTTCTTCATCTTTCAGGAACATAATCTCAGTTCATAATTTTATCTTGGGACCATCTTTTATCCAGTGTCCCTTTTCTTTACAGTAGGCACATTGGTTCTTACCTAATTGTGGTCTGCTGAATCCCTTAGGCTCTTTTCTTCTGGCTGCTCACTGAAGTTGTTGTTTTCTCTCTCCTGGAACCAAGGCAGTGGCAGCCAGGAGTTCTTTGACTACATTCCTATTCTGTATTTTCTCTGCCCTCATTTGCTTTTCCTCTGATCTTTCCCTATTTTTATACACTTTCTCTGTAATCTCTACTAAGTCCCTGCAGTAAGTAATTATTTTTCTTTTCTCCACATCAACCAAAAGATTGTGAGCTCCCAGTTTAACCTCTTTGAAGTGAATGAGAACCAAGTCAAAGGAGCAGGAAATCATCTTTCCCATAATGTCTGTTCCAGTCCAGTACACACAGAGACTTACAAATATAAGAAACAAAGCAAAGAGACAAAAATGAACAAAGTAGCCTCTCCACATCTGAAAACAAAAATAAAACCAAGTGTTTGTCTCCTGCTCGTGGAGGGGATAAATAAGCCTGACCAAACCAACTTCGTGACAAGTTTCATTTTCTTGTTAAGACAGAACAGGCCTGAGTTTTCCATTCTCAGAAAAAGAAACTTCCTCAGAATCAGAAACAGGGTTGGCCAGGACAATTGGCCTAGGGATATAAGGTTGCTTAGCTCCTGGTCTGAGAAGCCCTAAGTGCTGAGTGGACTGAAGAAGCTTTCACAGGCACAGGCCAAGCCCTGATCCACATCACTTAGCTTCCATAGACACCCACCAGTTTGGACTGGTTTCAAACAGTTTAGAGAGCCCCCAGCCCCTAATCAAACCCTAGTCAGCCTTAGCCAATCATCAATGCACTTGTACCTTTGAATATTGACCTGTTCCCAAAACAATAAAGAAGTGTCCTTAAAATTCCCCTAGTTGACCTTAAATAGAGCTTGTATGTTTATCTAGGGGTCACCATTTTGCCTGGATGGTGATTCCTGCATGCTGGATCTCTGCAGAATAAACACCTTTTGTTGTTTGCATGCTACTCCAGTTTGTGGTCATTCTTTCAGCATATTCCAGACCCTAACAGTCCTACTTCTGACACTGAGTTCATCCATTCCTGAAGAGTTAGTATTGTTTGAGCCACTTGATGAAGGTTCTGGATAAACTGGGAAGAGAGCTGATAATATAAGGTTAGTGAAGTGACCAGTCCCACTATCCTGGTTGAGATACCTGCTGTGATTTCTGCAACAGCCAGGAGGAGCAAGATTTGAATTGCCCTCTTATTATGCTGGGCAGCTATAGAGTCTTCAAGTGGAAAGGGCTCTTCTCCACATATCACCCCAGATCAGGAAAGAGAAACACCAGCATGCAAACATTGCTAGACATTGGTAGACCTGAGTACCACAAAGAATCAAGGGCATTGCAGCTGAGATGAGGTATCGAGAATTACAGTTTTGTTGCAATCTAAGGAACTTAACACTCCTACAAAATATGTCCCAGATGCCTTAAAACAGCTTGCCATGCCAAAGAGGGTGATATGAAAAGGGTGGGGGGGGGGTGGCAATACTAGGGTCAATGCTGTTGGTGAATGATGAGGTAAGGTTATTTGACAAGGTCACTGGAGAAGCTGTCAGTGGCAATTCTGAGCTAGTCTTAAATGGGACACATAGCCAGCAATCTCTAACGTGCACAGGTTGGGTGACATTAAGAAGCTTGTAGGCCAAGGTCAGAATCTGTAGTAGGAGACAAAATGATACGTTTGCATTATTTCTGAGGAGGGATGTTAAAGAGGCAATGACCTTGGAGGAGAGTTTAATTACCTTCTCTACTTCTTCCATCCACAGGGATTGGGTAATTGGGGTGTATTTTCTCTGAATATAGATTGTATTTACAGGAAATTCAGGTTTGTTGCCTTAGTAGAGTTTGACAATGACACACTTTTCCCATCTGGCATCCCATGGGTCCTAGATATAGAAGAAGAGGGACTTTCTGTACAGGTGAAGGAACTTCTTTTGTGCTGGTGCATGGATTTGGCAAGACAAGTATAGGCAGACTCCATATCTGTCAAGCCATTCTTTGCCTTGGCTTTCTATTTGGTTAAAAATGAAGCAAACAAAAATTCAATCAAATAAGAAAGAAGTGGATATGGGGTGACAGCTGTATCAATGGGCTTCTGACAGCCTCCCATAGAACAGTTTCCCTATGCAGAGAGACTCTTTGTTGAGAGTGAGTTTTCTGAACCACAAATCTCCATATGTAAGGGTTACTCTGGGCAGAGTTAAGCAAGAGGGATAAGAGGATAAACACATATCCAATCCAATAAGGTCAAGCACAGCTGCTAGAGTAAAGCCTCAGTCCTCTGGAACCAGAAATGAGGTGGTTGGTCTAGGCATCCTCTGGAGCTTAAGCGAGCAGGGTTCTGTTGGAGTTAATGTGGAGGAAGGGAGATTATCTTGAAGAGTGGGAATAAAAGGCTTGAGTTAAGATAGGTGAATCTAGTGGGAAGCCATCAAGATTGGCAGCTGTGGAGGTCACAAGAATCACCTTGAAGGGGCCCTGACATTTAGGGGAAAGAGGTGAGGGTGTTGGTCTGGAGCTGAGAGATGGACCTGGTCTCCAATATTAATAGGATACGGAAAAGGGTGTGGTCATGGTAAACAGTGGTCATTCTCCTTAAGAGACAATGGAGCTCATGGAGTAAGGGAGTAAATAGGTGATCTGAGAGAAGCAAGGATTTAGCTGAAAGACTGAGAGGCAGAACAGGCCATCCATACATGAGCTCAAGGGGCAAGATTAAAAAGGGATTTAGAGGGAGAGCTTGTAGCCTGAAAAGGCCAGGGGGAGGAGTTTCACCCAGTTGAGGTGAAGTTCCTGGGATAGTTTGACAAGGGTATTTTTTTAAGGATCAGTTAGTTCATTCTGTCTTTCCTGAGTACTGGGAACAGTATGGGATATAAAAATACCAAGGAATGTTGAGGGCTTTAGATAAGGCGTGGGAAATCTGAGAAGTGAATTTGGGACTATTGTCTGGAGGGAGGCAGGGATTCCAAAATATGGGTTAATTTCAAGCAGAAGATCTTACTTTTGATTATCACATTTTTTCATTTTTCTATGCTATACTTCCTATCTGCCTGGCAAGTCTGTCTTCTGCAACACTGTAGTTCTTATCTTTAAAGTGTGAAAAATATATCTTCAGATTAAAATACTATGAAAAAAACTATAAATTTTACATGAATCGTAATGATTTTACAAAGACACCCGCCTTAAACAATCTTTTTGAAATAAAAATTTTAAAGTATATGTTATGGCCCTTTACTAAGCAAAAGACACTTTTTAGATTAGACATTTAACTTCACTTTGTTTATAATGATACTAGCCATATCAAAGCATCAAAGTACTACTGTTCTGGTTCAAAGCTTGAGGAAAATAGTAACTTGAAATGGCAAGGTTACAATTTGTGGTCAAACAAGTACACTTATCTTGGTGACATAAGTGCCCTTTTCTATCACATGTGGTAAATGACTTTAACTTTATTCTTTGTATTTATCATTTCAATTATTTCATAAGATATACATTTAAGCACAGTAAAGTTACTCTTTTAAAAATCATGATCTCAGGGATACAAGGCACATACCTAAACATAGTAAAGGCAATATACAGCAAGCCTATAGCCAACATCAAACTCAACGGAGAGAAACTTAAAGCAATCCCACTGAAATCAGGGACAAGGTAAGGCTGCCCACTCTCTCCATATCTCTGCAACATAGGTATGGAAGTCCTTGCTAGAGCAATAAGACAATTGACGGAGATCAAGGGGATATAAATTGGAAAGAAAGAAGTCAAAGTATCACGATTTACAGGTGATATGATATTATACCTGAGTGACCCCAAAAATTCTACCAGGGAACTCCTACAGCTGACAAACACCTTCAGCAAAGTGGCTGGATACAAAATTAACTCAAAAAAAAAATCAGTAACCCTGCCATATACAAAAAACAAAAGGGCTAAGAAAGAAATTAGGGAAACAACACCCTTCACAATAGCCACAAAGGGCATAAAATACCTTGGTGTGACCCAATCAAGTCAAAGACTTGTATGAAAAAAAATTCAAGTCTCTGAAGACAGAATTAGAAGAAGATGTCAGAAGATGGAAAGATCACCCGTGCTCATGGTTTGGCAGGATTAACATAGTAAAAATGGCCATCTTATCAAAAACAATCTACAGATTCAATGCCCCATCAAATTACCAACACAATTCATTACAGACCTTGAAAGAAAAATTCTCAACTTCTTATGGAATAACAAGAAACCTAGAATTGCTGAAATATTCCTCTATAATAAAAGATCATCTGTAGGTATCTCCACCACTGATCTCAAGCTGTACTATAGAGCAACAGTAATAAAAACTTCATGGTACTGGCATAGAAACAGAATGGTGGCTCAATGTAAACAAGGAGAAGACCCAGAAATAAACCCGCAAACGTATGGACACCTGATTTTTGACAAACATGCCAAAATCATGCAATGGAAAAAAAGATAGCATCTTCAACAAATGGTGCTGGTCTAACTGGATGTCTACATGTAGAAAAATGCAGATAGATCCATACTTATCACCCTGCACAAAACTAAAGTCCAAATACATCAAAGACCTCAACATAAAACCAGGCACATTAAATCAGTTAGAAGAAAAAGTGGCGAAGAGCCTTGAACTCCTTGGCACAGGAGACAACTTCCTGAACAGACTACCAACAGCACAGGCTCTAAGATCAACAATCAATAAATGGGACCTCATGAAACTGAAAAGCTTCTGTAAAGCAAAGGACACTGTTGTCACAACAAAGTGACAGCCTACAGACTGGGAAAGGATCTTCACCAACCCTATATCTGACAAAGGGCTAATATCCAGTATATATAAAGGCATAAAGAAGTTGAAAAGCAACAAATCAAGTAATCCAATTTAAAAATATGGAACAGAGCTTACCAGAGAATTCTTGATAGAGGAATATCCAATGGCAGAGAAACACTTAAAGAAATGTTCAACATCATTAGCCATTAGGGAAAATGCAAATCAAAAGGACCCTGAGATCTCACCTTATACCCACTAGAATGGCCCAGATCAAAAACTCAAGTAACAACACATGCTGGAGAGGTTGTGGAGAAAGGGGAACCCTCTTCCACTGCTGGTGGGAAAAATAAACTTATATAACCACTCTAGAAATCAATCTGGCACTTTCTCAGACAACCAGGAATAGTGCTTCCTCAAGATCTTGCTATACCACTCCTAGGCATATATCCAAAAGAGGCTCAAGTACACAATAAGGACATTTGCTCAGCCACGTTTGTAGCAGCTTTATCTGTAATAGCTAGATACTGGAAAAAAAAAAAAACCAGATGCCCCTCAACTGAGGAATGGATACAGAAATTGTGGTACATCTACACAATGGAATATTACTCAGCAATAAAAAATAAGGAAATCATGAAATTTGCAGGTAAATGGTGGGAACTGGAAGGGATCATCCTGAGTAAGCTATCCCAGAAGCAGAAAGACACACAGGATATATACTCACTCATATAGACATATAATATAGGATAAACTTACTAAAATTTGTATACCTAAAAAACTAATCAAGAGGGAGGAATCTGGCTAAAATATTCAATCCCCATCCAGAAAGGCAAAGAAAAAGGAGGAAACAGGGAACAAGATAAGAGCCTGCCACAGAGGGCCTCTGAATGGCTCTGCCTGGTAGACTATCAAAGCAGATGCTGAGACTTATGGCCAACCGTTGGGCAGAGTGCAGGGAAACTTATGAAAGAAGTGTGAAATCATAAGATGTAGAGAGGACAGGAGCTCCACAATGAGAGCAACAAAACCAAAAAATCTGAGGACAGTGGTCTTTCCTGAGACTGATCCTCCAACCAATTACCATGCATGGAGATAACATAGAACCCCTACACAGATGTAGCCCATGGCAGTTCATTGTCCAAGTGGGTTCCATAGTAATGGGAACAAGGAATGCCTCTGACAGGAACTGATTGGCTTGCTTTTTGATCACCTCACACTGAGGGGGGAGCAACCTTACTGGACCACAGAGGAAGACAATGCAGCCACTCCTGATGAAACCTAATAGACTGGGTCAGAAGGAAGGAAAAGAAGACCTCCCTTATCAGTGGACTTGGGAAGAGACATGCATAGAAAAGGGGAAGGAAGGGTTTGAGAGGGGAGGAGGGAGGGTGCTAGAGGGTGGATACAAAGTGAATAAAGTGTAATTATTAAAAAATTTAAAAAAACATTATCTAGCCTGGCATCCTGGTGTAAGCCTTGGGAGATAGGGGCAAGTGTTTCTCAGTGAGTTTAAGGCCAGTCTGGTCTTCAGAGCTTGTTCCAGGTCATTTAGGCCTATACACACATACACATACACATACCCACACACACCCACATACACACATACACACACACAAACACACACACAAAACAAAAACAAAATAACAAAAACCACCAGCACTGCCATCACCAAGAAAATCATGACCTAATTGCACACAAACAGAAAATGAAAGGAATTCATATGACTAATGATTTATCACAAACTTATTGCCCAAGTATACAGGCAGCAAGCTCCTATCTTAGTCACTGTCTTATCACTTCTTCTGCTTCAAGGGGAAGTCCCATTATAATCTTGGCAGTGTTATTGTTTAGATACAAAGTAGGCCCAATCAGGCTTATGAATTGAAAGGTTGGTCTAACCAGTGGTTTTCAACTTGTAGGTTACAATCCCTTTGGGGGCTGAAGAACCCTTTCACAGGCATCGCCTAAGACAAACAGAAAACATATATTTACATTATGACTTAAAACAGTAGCAAAATTGCAGTTATGAAATAGCTAGAAAAATAATTTCATGTTTGGGGTCACCATAACATGAGCAACTGTTTTAAAAGGCTGTAATATTAGGAAAGTTAAGAACTACTGACTTAAAGGTACCATTTATTTAATAATTTAATTTAATTAATGTATTTATTTGTTAAAATGTATTCACTTTGTATCCCTTTTGCTGCCCCATACCTCGTTTCCTCCCAGTCCCACCCACCGTTCTCCTTCTCCCCCTATGCCCTTTCCCTAGAACCCTGATAGAGGAAGACCTCTCCCCTTCTATCTGACCCTAGCTTATCATGTCTCATCAAGGCTAGATGCATCATCTTCCTCTGTGGCCTGGCAAGGCTGCATCCCCCACAGGGAGGTGATCAAAGAGTCAGACACTGCTTTCATGTGAGCAACATACCCTGTACCACTTACTAGGGAACCCACTTGGAAACTGAGCAGCCAACGGGCTTCCTTTGAACAGGGGCTCAAGGTCCTCTCCAGGCATGGAGCTTGGTTGAAGTATCTGTCTCTGCTTGCCCTCCTGGGCCCAGGTATTTTGACTCAGCATGCATCATCCCTTGAGATTTAATCTTAGCCATTCTTATGGCTGTGAGGTGAAATATCAGGGTCATTTTGATTTTCATTTCCAGAATGAAAAAGGATGTTGAGAATTTCTTTAAGTATTTCTCAGGCATTCAATATTGCTCTGTTGGGAATTTAGCTCTGTACCTCATTTTTTAAATTAGAATGCTTGGTTTGTTGGTGATTAACTTCTTCAGTTCTTTATATATACTGGATATAAGCCCTCTGTCAGCTGTAGGTTTGTTGAAGGTCTTTTCCCAGACTGCAGGCTGTCCTTTTGTTCTGATGACATTGTCAATTGCCTTATAGTAGCTTTTCAGTTTCATGAGGTCCCATTTATTAATTGTTGATTTAAGAGCCTGTGTGCTAATGATGTTCTGTTTAGGAAATTGTCTCCTGTGCCAATTAATTTGAGGCTCCTCTCCAATTTTAATTCTAACAGAGTTAGTGTGTCTGGTTTAATGTTGAGGACTTTAATCCACTTGAACTTTACCTTTTTGCAGGGTGATAAATATGGGTCAATTTGCAATTTTCTACATGTAGACATCCAGTGAGACCAACACCATTTGTGAAAGATGCTGTCTTTTTTTTACCATTGTATAGTTCTGTCTCTTTGTCAAAAATTAAATTCCCATAAGTGTGTGGGTTTATTTTTGGGTCTTCCATTCAATTGTAATGATCCACCAGTCTATTTCTATGCAAGTACCATGCAGTTTTTATTATTGTTGCTCTATATGAAAGCTTGAGATCTGGGATGGAAATACCTCCAGAAGAGCTTTAATTGAAGAAGATTTTTTAGATATTCCTGGTATTTTGTTTTTTCCATAGGAAATTGAGAATTGTTCTTTCAATGTCTGTAAAAAGTTGTGCTGATATTTTGATGGGAATTGCATCTATCTTCTTCAATTTCTTTCTTCACAGACTTGATTTTTTTTTTCAAACATGTCTTTCATTTGTTTGGTTAGAGTTATACCAAGGTTCTCTGTTATTTGTTGCTATTGTGAATGGTGTTGTTTCCCTAATTTCTTTCTCAGAGAGTTTGTCTTTTGTATATAGGAGGGCTTCATGGTTTTTGGAGATAATTTTGTATCTAGTCACTTTATTGAAGGTTGTTATCAGCTGACGGGGTTCTCTGGTAGAACTTTTGGTGTCACTCGTGTATATTGTCATATCATCTGTGAATAGTGATAATTTGACTTCTTCCATTCCAATGTGTATTCCCTTGATATTCTTTAGTTGTCTTATTGCTCTATCTAGGATGTCAAGAACTATGTTGAAGATAAGGAGAGAGTGGGCAGCGTTGCCTTGTCCCTGGATTTCAATGAGATTGATTTCATTTTCTCTCCATTTAGTTGGCTATAGGCTTACTGTATATTTCTTTTACTATGTTTAGGTATGTGTCTTTTACACATGATCTCCCCAAGACTTTAAGCATGAAGGGGTGTTGGAGTTTTTCAAATGCCTTTTCGGCATCTAAGGAGATGATCATTTGGGATTTCTTCTTTCACTTTGTTTATATGGTAGGTTATATTGATGGACTTTCTTATGTTGAAAGCATTCCTGGGATGAAGACTACTTGGTTGTGTTGGATGCTTTCTTTAATGTGTTCTTCGATTCAGTTTGTGAGTATTTTATCGAGTATTTTTTGTTACTATTCATAAGCAAGACTGGTTTGAAGTTCACTTTCTTTGTAGGGTGTTTGTTCAATTTAGGTATCAGTGGGACTGTTGTTTCACACAATGAGTTTAGTAATGTTCCTTCTGTTTCTATTTTCTAGAACAGTTTGAAGAGTGTTGGTATTAGCTCTTCTTTGAAGGTCTGGTAGAATTCTACACTGAAAACTATCTGGCCCTGGGTTTTTTCTGGATGGGTGATTTTGATGACAGCTTGTATTTCCTTAGGTGATATAGGACTATTTAATTCATTTATCTGATCTTTATTCAGCTTTGGTAAATGAAATCTATCAAGAAATTGTCCATTTCATTTACATTTTGAAACATTGTGGTACATAAGCTTTGAAGTAGGACCTCTTATTTCCTTGGATTTCCTCAGTGTCTGTTGTTATGTTCTCCTTTTCATTTCTGATTTTGTTGATTTGGACAGTGTCCCTCTGCCTTTTCATTAGTTTAGCAGAGGATTTTTCTATCTTGTTGATTTTCTCAAAGAACTATTTCTTGGTTTCCTTGGTTCTTTCAATTGTTCTCTTTGTTTCCAATGAATTGATTTAACCCCTGAGTTTTGTTATTCTGGCCTTCGACTCCTTTTGGTTGTGTCTGCTGCTGCTGCTTTTTCTTCTTCTTCTTCTTCTTCTTCTTCTTCTTCTTCTTCTTCTTCTTCTTCTTCTTCTTCTTCTTCTTCTTTCCTAGTTCTTTCAGGTGTGCCCTTAAGTTGCTAGTATGAGATGCCTTTGATTTCTTTTTGAAGGCCCTTAGTGCTGTAAACTTTCATCTTGGCACTGCTTTCATTGTGTCCCATATGTTAGGGTAAGTTGTAACTTTATTTTCATAAGTTCTAGGTAGTCTTTAATTTCTTTGTTTCCTCCCTACCCCAGCTGTCATTGTGAAGAGCTTTGTTCAGTTTCCATGTGTGTGCAAGATTTTGTTATTTCTGTTGTTGCTGAGGTTTAGTTTTAGACCATGGTGGTTTGATATGACACAAAGGATTATTTCAGTCTTCTTGTATCTGTTGAGCCTTGCCTTGTGCCCAAATATATGTTCAGTTTTGGAGAAGGTCACATGAACTTCTGAGAAGAAGATCTATAAGAAGGATCTATTCACATCTATTCAGTCCATTTGATTCAAGACCTATGTTAACTTCATTATTTCTATAATTAGCTTCTGCCCCTATGATCTTTCCCTTGGGAGAGTGAGGTGTTCAAGTCTCCCACTCTTAATGTTTTGGGAACGATGTGTAATTTAAGCTTTAATAATGTTTTCTTTTTTTGGTGTGTGTGTGTGTGTGTGTGTGTGTGTGTGAAATACAGGCAGCCTTTTGTTTGGTGCGTCAATGTTCAGGATTGTGATGTCCTTCTGTTGTTGTTTCTTTTTTTCCCTTATTGAGAATGAAGTGTCCCTCTCCATCTCTTTGATTAATTTTGGTTCAAAATCTATTTTATTAGATATTAGGATGGCTATTCCAGCTTGCTTATTGTGTCCATTTGCTGGGAAAACCTTTTTCCAGCCCTTTACTCTGAAGTAGTGTTTATCTTTGTTGCAGAGGTTTGTTTCTTGAATTCAGCAGAATGTTGGATTATGTTTCTGCAACGGATCTGTTAGTCTGTGTCTCTTTTTTTGGAAAGTTGAAACCATCGATGTTAATATAAGTGACCAATAATTGTTAGTTCCTTTTATATTGGAGTTAGTGGTTATTGTTTGTTTTGTCTGTTTGTTTTCTTTTGGTATTTTGATGTGTTGGTGTCTTTATCCTGTGTTTTTTTTGGGGGGGGGGTGTAGTTGATCTCATTAGGTTGAAGTTTTCTTTCTAGTATCTTCTGTAGCACTGGATTTGTGTAAATTTAGTTATGTCATGGATTATTTTGTTTTCTCCATCTATGTTGATTGAAAGTTTTGCTGGATATAGTGATCTAGGTTGGCATCTGTGAGCTCTATGCTTCTGCATGATATCCGTCCAGGTCTTTCTGGCTTTGATAGTCTCTGTTGAAAATTCTGGTATGATTCTGATAGGTTTGACTTTATATGTTACTTTATCTTTTGCCCTTGCCAATTTTAATAATTTTCTTTGTTTTGTAGATATAGCATTTTGATTATTATGTGGCAGGAGGATTTTCTTTTCTGGTCTAGTCTATTTGGTGTTCTGTAGGCCTCTTGTATGTGTATAGGTGTCTCATTCTTAAGGTTGTGGAAATTTTCTTCTATGATTTTTCTCAAAAATATTTTCTAGGCCTCAGACCCTGGAATTTTCTTTTTCCTCTATTTCTATTCTTTTTAGATTTTGTCTTTTCATGGTGTCCTTGATTTCTGGAATGTTTTGTATTTGTAACATTTCTGATTTTATTTTTTTTTTTCTTTGAGGGATGTATCACTTTCAGCATTGTAGTTTCAGCTCCTGAGATTCTTTCTTTTCCTGAGATTCTTGTATTGTGTGGGTGATGTTTACCTTAGTGATTCCTGATCTCTTCTCTAAATTCTCCAGCTCCAGGACTTTCTCTCTTTGTGTTTCCTTTATTGATTTTAATCCTCTTTTTTATCTTGTGCCATTTCCTTCATCTGTTTGAATGTGGATTCCTGTCTTTCCATGATGGCCTCTATTTTTTGCTTGTTTGTTTTCTCCTATGTGCCTCTATATGTGCCTCCATTTTTTGTTGTTGTTGTTCATTTCTTATTTACGTTCCTCCAGTAACTGCATAAGTATATATTTACGGTCATTTTCCTCTCTTTCAGCTGCAATAGAATATCTGTTGATTTTTGGAGATTCTAGCAAAGCCATGATGTCCTGGTTTTTGTTGCCTGTATTTTTATTCCAGCCTCTAGCCATCTGGTTGTCTGTAGCCTTGACTGATTATTCTTGGAGACTTACTGAAGAATGGATCCACCTGTCTCTGGAGTTTCAACTAGCCTCCCCTAGATTCATTTTCTTTGCTCGCTCACTGTTTGGAGAACAGACAGAAAAATATCTGAGTGTAGAGTTGCTCCAGTGTCCCACAGGTTTCCTTAAGAAGGTGGAGAATATGATTTTGGTCCCAGGCCTGGCTCATTCCCGCTGGGTTCACTGGCTTTGCTGGCAACATTCTTTCTGACCCAAGAGTGCTAGGTTGCAGGAAGCAGGCAGAAAGATTTCCAAGCCTAGAGCTGCTCCAGTGCCCTGCAGGTCTCCTTGGGAGGAGGACAATAAAACCTGGGTCAGGTGCCTAGCTCAGCTCCACTGGTTTCTCTGGCTGTGCTGGTCTCGTGGATTCTGGCTTATATGAGCCAGATTGCTGGGGTGCTGATAGATAGATGTCTTTGCCTAGAGCTGCTCTAGTGTCACACAGGCTTCCCTTAGATGGTGGGGAATGGAACCTGTGTCCCAAGCCTATCTCAGCTTTGCTGTATTTACTATCTTTGCTATGCTGGCTGATTCTGCCCTGGCTGAACCAGGCAGGAGGGGAGTAGGCAGAATGTAGCTGCACCTACCCTACAGTACCAGAATGTGTCCCCTCCACTGGTGGTGGAAGTGAGGGCCACTAGCTGCTGTGACCAGAAAGATATTCACAAGATATTGAGTGTGGTCCCCGGGTTTGGGAACAGGAGCCTCGAGTACCCAGAAGGTGTCTGTAGGACTGTGAGAATGGATGCCCAGGTTTGGAGTCACACCCACAGTACAGGAAGGTATTCATTCCACAGGCACTGAAAATCAACAGCCAAGATCAGAGCTTCCAGGCTCTGGTTTCAGGAAGATACCCACAGAAAGTAGGCTTGGGAGGTGGGTGTCCTAAGGCTCTATGGTAAGAACTGTGTGCACTCCCCTGTTGCCTGTCCTGGAAAGTATCCATGGATGGTGTGTTTGCCAGGTGGGTGGCCTAAGGCTGCAGGGTAGGATCCCCCTGTGCATGCTGTTTGTCCCAGGAAAGTATCCAGTGATGGTGGTTTTGGTTTGGTGGCTTACGGCTGTGGGTCAGAGCCAAGGGACCTGGTGCCACCAGTCCTAGTGTATTTTGGTGGGTGGTCTAAGGCTGCAGGGTAGAGTAGGAGCTCCCTGCATGCCCCAATGCTGCTGGTCCTAGGGATATATCCACAGACGGTGAGTTTGTGTGAGTGGCCAAGGGCTGCAGGGTCAAAGCCCAAGGTGCTGCCTCAGGTCCCAGGAAGTGAGAGATGGTGGTATTAGGCAGGTGGGCCTAGGGCTACACCAGTGCTTGGTGGGAGCCTGGGAAATTTTTCCAGTTTTTAGCCGGGTGGCCTGAAGAGGGACCTTCAAGTATCCCCGTGGATTATCCTCACACCTGAGAAACATAGGCGTCAGGGTTTTGGAGTCCACAGTGCAGCCTGCCGGTAACCTTGCTCTTACTGCTGAGCTGATGTTCAGAAACCCTGAGTGGTCAGTGCCGTCATCGTGGGTCCCTCTAAAAGTAATATTTTTGACTTTCTAGAAGACACCATTCTAACAAGGCCCACTGAAATAACTAAAGAATGCTCATATGGGCTCACAGAGACTGAAGCAGCAAACACGGGGACTACAAGGGTGTGTAAAAGGTTCTCTACTTATTTGTTAGTTGCTGTTAGCTTGATGCATTTGACGTGGGAACGAGTGTGTTTCTAACTCTTTTGCCTGCTCTTAGGAGATTTTTTTTTCTTCCTGTTGGGTTGATCATTCCAGCCTTGACATGAGGTCTTGACCTTTTCTTAGGTTATCTTGTTCTGTTGTCTCTTGGGCCTGCTCTTTTCTGAAGGGAAACAGAGGGGAAGTGAACCTGAGGGACAGGTGAGATTGGGGGTGATGAGAGGAGTGGGGAGAGGAGAAACTGTGGCATGGAATTATTGTATGAGGGAAGAATCTATTTTCAAGTAAAAGAAAAAGGAAGTATTGCTTAGAAGGAGGAAGTAGATCATTGAAGATTAATCTTTTAGGACTGTGTCCTGTCGGAAGCTTTTCTCTGTTTCTGGTTGTTTCCTTTCTGGTGTGTAGTGGTGTTGTTCTTATATCTCATGACCACATGCTTCCACTATCTTTATATTCTATTCAAGCACATGGCACCAAACAAAATCCATTTCTCTATTGAGAAAAAAAAGACTGCCTACAGAATGGGAAAAGATCTTTACTAATCTTACATGGCACAGAGGGTTAATATCCAAAAATATAAAAAGAATTCAATAAATTAATCACCAACCCCCCAATAACCCAATTAAAATATGAGGTACAGAGCTAAACAGAGAATTCCAAACAAAGGAATATTGTATGGCTGAAGAGCACTTAAAAAATGATCAACATCCTCAGTCTTTAGGAAAATACAAATCAAACAACTCTGAAATTCCATCTTAAAACTGTAAAAATGGCTAAGATCAATAACGCTAGTGACAGCACATGCTGGTGTGCATGTGAAGAAAAGTGAACACTCCTCCACTGCTGGTAGGACTTTGGAAATCATTCTGGCACTTTCTCAGAAAATTGAGAATAGCACTACCTCAAGACGCAGGTATACCACTAATGGGAATATAACAGAAAATGCTCCAATATACATCAAGGACACTTGCTCAACTATGTTTTTTTTTTTTGGATTGTTTGCTTTATTGTTTATTTCAAAAGCTGAGACAAACTAGAAGGACAACTCCAGTCCAATGAAAAGAACTTCACCGAAGAAAACATAGCATACAGATAATATCCCAACAAAAATTTAAAGAAAACCAGCGATGAATCACAGTAAGACCATCCACTCCGCAATAAAAGGAACTAACATTCATCGCTCACTTTTATCTATCAACATCAATGGACTCAACTCTCCAATAAAAAGACACAGAATGGCTGTGGAAACAGGATTCAACCTTCTGCTGTATCCAAGAAACACCCCTCTGCAACAAAGATGAACACTACCTTAGAGTAAAGGGCTGGAAGACTGTTTTTCAAGCAAATGGACACAGAAAACAATCTGGGATAGCTATTTAAATATATAATGAAATAGACTTTCAACCCAAAGTAATCATAAAAGATGAGGATGGACACTACATTCTCATCAAAGGAAAAATCCACCAAGAGGACATCACAATTCTGAACATCTAGGCCCCAAATACAAGAGCACCTACGTTCATAAATGAAACATAATAAAAACTTAAATCACACATTGATCCCAACACCTTAATAGTGGGAGACTTCAACACCCCATTTTCGCCAAGGGGCAAATCATCTAGACAGAAGCCAAGTAGGGAAATAAAGGCACTTACAGACATCCTAAATCAAATGGAACTAATAGATGTCTACAGGACTTTTCACCCGAACTCAAAAGAGTATACCTTCTTTTCAGCACCTCATGGAACCTTCTCCAAAATAGACCACATAATTGGTCACAAAGCAAGCCTCAATAGATACGAGATGATTGAAATAATCCCCTGTATTTTATCTGACTACCATGGGCTAAAGCTGGACCTCAACAACAATGGAATCAGTAAAAAACCTACATGCACACGACTTGCTGCTCAATGACAGCTGGGTTAAGGAATAAATAAAACAGAAATTAAAGACTTCCTAGAATTCACTGAAAATGAAGGTACAACATACCTTAATTTATGGGACAAAATGAAAGCAGTGGTCAGAGGGAAATTCATAGCACTAAATGCTTTCAAGAAGAAATTTGTGATATCTCATACAAACAACTTAATGGCCCAACTGAAAGACCTAGAGAAAAAAAAAAAGAAGACGCAAACACAACCAAGAGTAACAGACGACTGGGAATAATCAAACTTAGGGCTGAAATCAATCAATCAATTCAAAAGTTCATTGAAACCAAGAGCTACTTCTTTGAAAAAATCAACAAGATAGACAAACTGTTAGCTAAACTAACTAAAATCAGAGAGAAACTATCCAAATTAGCAAAATCAGAAATGAAAAAGGGGACATAACTACAGACACTAAGGCAATCCAAGCAAATATTAGGTCATACTATAAAAGCCTATATGCCACAAAATTTGAAAATCGAAAAGAAATGGACAATTTTCTTGATAGATTCCATCTACCAAAACTAAGTCAAGATGAGGTAAAAAGATTGAATAGATCTATATCCCCCCCAAAATAGAAGAAGTCATCAACAGTCTCCCAAAAAAAGCCCTGGACCAGAAGGATTCAGTGCAGAATTCTACCAGACCTTCAAAGAAGTGCTAAATCCAATTCTGTTTAAACTATTCCACAAAATAGAAACAGAAGGAACATTACCAAACTCATTCTATGAAGCCACAGTCACCTTGGTACATAAACCACACAAAGACTCACCAAAAAAAGGAGAATTTCAGACCTATCGCTTTTAAGAACATTGATGCAAAAATAATCAATAAAATAATTGCAAATCGAATCCAAGAGCACATAAAAGATATCATCCACCATGACCAAGTAGGCTTCATCCCAGGCATGCAGGGGTGGTTCAATATACGCAAATCCATCAATGTGATCCACCACATAAACAAACTGAAGGAGAAGAACCACATGATCCTCTCCTTAGATGCCGAAAAAGTATTTGACAAAATCCAACACCCTTTCATTTTTAAAGTCTTGGAGAAATCAGGGATACAAAGCACATACCTTAACATAGTAAAGGCAATATACAACAAGCCTATAGCCAATATTAAACTCAATGGAGAGAAAATTAAACCACTCCCACTGAAATCAGGGACAAGGCAATTCTGCCCACTCTCTCCATAACTCTTCAACAAGTACTTGAAGTCCTAGGTAGAACAATAAGACAACTAAAGAAGATCAAGGGGATACAAATTGGAAAGGAAGATGTCAAAGTGTCACTATTTGCAGACAATATGAGAGTATATATGAGTCACCCCCAAAATTAAACCAGAGAATTCTTTCAGGTGGTGAACACCTTCAGCAAAGTGGCTGGATACGAAATCAACTCAAAATAAATCAGAGGCCATCTTGTACACCAAAGACAAAAGGGCTCAGAAAGAAATCAGGGAAACAACACTCTTCCCAATAGCCAGCAATAACATAAAGTACCTTGGTGGGACTCTTACCAAGCAAGTAAAAGACCTGTTTAAAGAAAAAAAAAAAACGTAAAGTTTCTGAAGAAAGAAATAGAAGAAGACATCAGAAGATGGAAAGATCTCCCGTGCTCATGGATTGGTAGGATTAACATAGTGAAAAGCAATCTACAGATTCAATGCAATTCCCATCAAAATACCAACACAATTCTTTACAGACCTTGAAAGTAACATTCCCAACTTCATATGGAGAAAGAAAAAACCCAGAATCTCCAAAACGATCCTATACAACAACAGATCATCTGGAAGAGTCTCCATCCCTGACCTCAAGCTCTACTACACAGCAATAGTAATAAACACTGCATGGTTTTGGCATAGAAACAGAAAGGAAGATCAATGGAACCAAGTAGAAAACCCAGAAATAAACCCGGACACCTGCACAATACTGAAGTCCAAGTGGATCAAAGACCTCTACATAACACTAAACATATTAAATCAGTTAGAAGAAAAAGTGGGAATGAGCCTAGAACTTATTGGCACAGGAGACAACTTCCTGAATAGAACAACAACAACACAGGCTCTAAGAGAAACAATCAATAAATGGGACCTCATGAAACTGAAAAGCTTCTGTAAAGCAAAAGACACTGTTGTCAGAACAAAACGACAGCCTTCAGACTCAGAAAGGATCTTCACCAACCCTATATCTGACAAAGCGCTGATATCCAGGAATATAAAGAACTAAAGAAGTTAAAAAGCATGAAATCAAGCAATCCAATTAAAAATGGGGTACAGAGCTAAACAGAATTCTCTGTATAGGAATATAGAATGGCAGAGAAACACTTAAGGAGATGCTCAACGTCCTTAGCCATCAGGAGATGTAAATCAAAACGACCCTGAGATTTCACCTTACACCCATCAAAAAGGCTAAGGTCAAAAACTCAAATGACAATACATGCTGGGGAGGTTGATGGGAAAGGAGAAAACTCCTCCATTTCTGGTGAGTTATAAACTGGTACAGTCACTTTGGAAATCAATCTGGCATTTTCTCAGATAACTAGTAATAGTGCTTCCTCAAGAATCAGCTATACCACTTCTAGGCATATATCCAAAAGTTTTTCATGTACACAACGAGGACATTTGCTCATCCATGTTTGTAGGAACTTTATTTGTAATAGCCAGAACCTGGAAACAACCCAGATGTCCATTAACTGAGGAATGGATACAGAAATTGTGGTATTATTATACAATGGAATACTACTCAGCAATTAAAAAAGAGGAAATAGTGAAATTTGCAGGCAAATGGTGAGATCTAGAAAAGATCATTCAGAGTGAGGTATCCCAGAAGGAGAAAGACACATATGGTATATACTCATTTATTTAGACCTATAAGACGTGATAAACATACTGAAATCTATACAAAGTAAAGAAGATAAACACAAAGAAGACCCTGGGTTAGATGATCAATTCTCACTTAGAAAGATGAATGGAATGTAGGAGAAAACAAGTAACAGGACATGTTCCTACCACAAAGGGCCTCTGAAAGACTCTACCTAGAAGTGTATCAAAGCAGAAACTGAGGTGCATAACCAAACCTACAGCAGATGGCAAGGAATCATTTGAAAGAAAGGAGAGTTAATATGATCTGGAGAGATTAGGAGTTCCACAAGGACCAAATATATCTGGTCAGAGGGGTATTTTATCAGACTGTTTCTCCAACCAAGGACCATTTATGGATATAACCTAGAACCTCTGCTTGCCTGTAGCCCGTGATAGCTCAGTGTCCAAGTGGATACCGTAGTAAGGGGAATAAGGACTATTTCTGACATGAACTCATTGGCGGGCTCTTTGACCTCCCCATCTTGCAAGGGAGAAGCAGCCCTCCTAGGCCACAGAGGAGGGCTATGCAGCCAGTCCTGAAGATACATGATAAACTAGGGTAAGATGAAAGGGGAGGAGGTCGTCCCCTCTCAGTGGACTTGGAAAGGGACAGGGAGTAGACAAGGGAAGGAGGGTGGAATTCAGAGGAAATGAGGGAGTAGGATTCACCTGGGATACAGAGTTAATAAAATGTAAATAATAATAAAAAATTTTTAAAAGCTGAGAAAAATTGATCAAGCAATATATATATATATATGTGTGTGTGTGTTTATGTATTTATGTATCCTTAAAACTATAAAGAATTGATAATTTTATGGTAACGTGTATGCTGTCATACATTACTGCATCTGGAGTCCTTATTAACACAATTCAGACATAAAACACAATCCTGGAAATGTATTTTTTTTGGCTCAGCAAGATTTTTTTTAATTATTATTTTTATATCAATCACAGGTTAGGTACTTTGCATCCCTGGCATAGCTCCCTCCCTTTTTCCCTCCCATTCTCCCCATCCCTCGCTCATCTCCTACCCACCCACTCCAAGTCCACCAACAGGGTAGGATCTCCTCCCCTTCCATCTGACCCCAGTTCATCTTGTCTCCTCAGGGCTGGCGACAATGTCCTCCCCTGGGATCTAGCCAGGTTGTGGCTCCCTGGCATGTATGGGGGAGAGTCAAAGAGCCAGCCATCGAAATCATGTCTGAAACACTCCCTGTTCCCCTTACTAGGGTCTTCAGTTGGATACCGAGCTACCATGGGCCACTTCTGAGCGGGGTTCTAGGACATACCCATACATGGTCCTTGGTTGGAGAAACTGTCTCATATAAGACCCCTGTGCCCTGCTCAGTTTGGTCTTTGTGGAGCTCTTGTTCTCCACAAGTCTTATTAACTTCCCCTATTTTTATTTTTATTTCCCGCCCTCTGCCGAAGGCTTGGTTGTGATTCTTAATATCTACTTTGATATATTGCTATATTGATTCTTTCAGAGGCCCTCTTTGGTATGCTCCTGTCCTGTTGCTTGTTGTATCCTCCATTCAATGTCCATCCCATTGGTTCATCTAAATGATCATTGATCATACCAACCTGGTGTCCTCCTACTTGTATATCTTCCCCAGGTGTATAGATTTCAGCATGACCTTCCTATCTTATAGGACTATATAAGTGAGTATATGCCATAACTTTCTTTCTGCTTTTGGGATACCTCACTTAGGATGATAGTTTCCAGGTCCCACCATTTGCCTGCGAATTTCATGATTTCCTTTTTTTTTAATTGCTGAGTAGTATGCCATTGTATAAAAGTACCATAATTTCTGTATCCATTCCTGAAATGAGGGACATATGGGTTGTTTCCAGGTTCTGGCTATTACACATAAAGCAGCTACGAACATAGTTGAGTAAATGTCCTTGTTGTGTACTTGAGCATTTTTTGGATGTATGCCTAAGATGGTATAGTTGGGTCTTGAGGAATCACTTTTCCTAACTGTCTAAGATAGCGCCAAATTGATTTCCAGAGTGGTTGTACAAGTTTGCATTCCCACCAGCAATGGAGGAGGGTTCCTCTTTCTTCACAACCTCCCCAGCATGCGTTGTCACTAGAGTTTTTGATCTTAACCATTCTGGTGGGTGTAAGGTGAAATCTCAGGGTCGTTTTGATTTGCTTCTCCCTGATGGCTAAGGACGTTGAGCATTTCTTTAAGTGTTTTTCTGCCATTCTATAATCCTCTACAGTCAGTTCTCTTTTTAGCTCCATACCCCATTTTTTAATTGGATTACTTGGTTTCTTGCTTTTTAACTTCTTGAGTTCTTTATGTATACTGGATATTAGCCCTTTGTTTTGTTTTGATGACAGAATCTTTTGCTTTACAGAAGTTTTTCAGTTTCATGAGGTTCCATTTATTGATTGTTGACCATAGAGCCTGTGCTATTGGTGTTCTATTCAGGAAGAAGTCTCCTGTGCCAATGAGTTCTAGGGTCTTCCCCAATTTTTCTTCTAACAGGTTTAGTGTGTCTGGTTTTATGTTGAGGTCTTTGATCCACTTGGACTTTAGCTTTGTGCCAGGTGATAAATATGGATCTATTTTCATTTTTCTGCATACAGATATCCAGTTGGACCAGCACCATTTATTGAAGATACTGTCTTTTTTCCATTAAATGGTTTTGGCTTCTTTGTCAAAAATCAAGTTTCCATAGGTGTGTGGGTTCATTTCTGGTTATTCTATTCAGTTCCATTCATTCACTCTTCTGTTTCTATGCCAATACCATGCAGTTTTTATTACTATTGCTCTGTAGTACAGCTTGAGGTCAGGGATGGAGATACCTCCAGATGATCTGTTGTTGTAGAGGATTGTTTTGGAGATTCTTGGTTTTTTGTTTCTCCATATGAAGTTGAGTATTTTTCTTTCAAGGTCTGTGAAGAATTGCGAAGGTATTTTGATGGGCATTGCATTGAATCTATAGATTGCTTTTGGCAATATGGTCATTTTCACTATGCTAATCCTACCAATCCATGAGCACGGGAGGTCTTTCCACCTTCTATTATCTTCTTCAATTTCTCTCTTCAGAGATTTGAAGTTTTTTTCCTATAGATCTTTCAATTGCTTGGTTAGAGTCTCCCCA
>CM053742.1:106603495-106618718 GCA_028658305.1 Pachyuromys duprasi | reverse complement strand
AAGATCTTAGAAGGTGGAAAGACCTCCTTTGCTCATGGATTGGTAGGATTAATATAGTGAAAATGACCATATTGCCAAAAGCAATCTACAGATTCAATGCAATGCCCATCAAAATACCTTCACAATTCTTCATAGACCTTGAAAGAAAAATACTCAACTTCATATGGAGAAACAAAAAACCCAGAATCTCCAAAACAATCCTCTACAACAACAGATCATCTGGAGGTATCTCCATCCCCGACCTCAAGCTGTACTACAGAGCAATAGTAATAAAAACTTTATGGTATTGGCATAGAAACAGAATTGTGGATCAATGGAACCGAATAGAAGACCCAGAAATGAACCCACACACCTATGGAATCTTGATTTTTGACAATGAAGCCAAAACCATTTAATGGAAAAAAGACAGTATCTTCAACAAATGGTGCTGGTCCAACTGGATATCTGTATGCAGAAAAATGAAAATAGATACATATTTATCACCTTGCAGAAAGTTAATGTTGCTTTGTAGTACAACTTGAGATCAGGGACTGAGATACCCCCCAGATGATCTGCTGTTGTAAAGGACTGTTTCAGCAATTCTGAGATTTTTGTTTTTCCTATGAAATTGGGAGTTTTTCTTTCAAGGTCTGTAAAGAATTGTGTTGGTATTTCCATTGGAATTTCATTGAATCTATGGATTGCTTTTGCTAGCATAGCCATTTTCACTATGTTTTTCTTGCGAGTCCATGAACATGGGAGATCTTTCTACCTTCTGAGATGTTCTTCAATTTATTTCTTCTGAGATTTGAAGATTTTTTTTCAAACAGCTCTTTCACTTGTTTGGTTAGAGTCACTCCAAGGTACTTTATGACATTTTTTGGCTATTATAAAGAGTATTGTTTCCCTAATTTCTTTCTCAGACTTATAGATTTTTGTATACAGGAAGGCTAATGATTTTTTAAAATTTATTTTGTGTCTAGCCACATAGTTAAAGGAATTTATCAGCTGAAGGAGTTCTCTAGTAGAATTATTGGGGTCACTCATATAATTTATCATATCACCTGGAAATAGTGATTCTTTGGCTTCATTCTTGCCAATGTCTATGCCCTTGCTCACCTTTCGTTGTCTTCTTGATATAGTTAGGAATTCAAGTAATGTGTGGAAGAGATACAGAAATGGTGGGCCACCCTGCCCTGTCCCTAATTTAAGTAGTATTGATTTAAGTTTTTTCTCTGTTTAGTTTGATGTTGGCTATAGGTTTGTCTATATTGTGTTTACCATGTTTAGGTATGTGCCTTGTATCCCTGATCTCTCCAAAACTTTAAACACCAGTTGGTGTTAGATTTTGTCAAATTCTTTTTTGGCATCTACGGAGATGATCATGTGGCTTTCCTCCTTCAGTTGTTTATATGGTGGACTGTATTGATGGGTTTCCATATTTTGAATGACCTCTGCATGCTTGGGCTGTAACCTACTTGGTTATGGCAGATTACATCTTTAATGTGTTCTTAGATTCTGTTTGAAATATATTATTGAGTATTTTTCCATCAATTTTCATAGGAGAGATTGGTATGAAGTTCTCTTTTTTTGTTGGGTCTTTGTGTGGCTTAGATATCAAGATGCCTATGGACTAATATAATGAGTTTGGTAATGTTCCTTCTGTTTCTATTTTGTGGAATAGCTTGCAGTAAATGGAGTTAGTACTTTAAAGGTCTAGTAGATTTCTGCACTGAAACCATCTGGATCTGGGCTTTTATTTTGGATGGGAGACTTTTGATGACTGCCTCTATTTCTCTGGGGAATATGTGACACTTTAATCTTTTTACCTGACCTTGATTTAATTTTGGTAAATGGAATCTATCAAGAAAATTTTCAATTCCATTTAGATTTTCAAATTTTGTGATATATAAGCTTTTATAGTTAATCTTAATGATTGTTTGGATTTTTCAGTGTCTGTCATTATGTCCGCATTTTCATTTCTGATTTTGCTGATTTGGAGAGTTTCATCTGCCTGTTAGGATTTTTTGGCTAAGGGTTTGTCTATCATGTTGTTTTTCTCAAAGAACCAGCTCTTGGTTTCATTGTTTCTTTAAACTGCTTTTCCTCTGTTTCTATTTCATTGATTTCAGCTCTGAGTTTGATTTTTTCCAATCCTCTATTCCTCTTGGGTGTGTCTTCTTGTTTTCTCCTTGGGCATTTACGTGTGCTATTAAGGTGCTTGTATGAGATATTTCAAACTTTTTTTCTGGAGGCACTTAATGCTATGAACTTTCTTTTTTTTAATTAATTAATTTATTTTTATATCAATGACAGGTTAGGTACTTTGAATCCCAGGCGTAGCCCCCTCCCTCATTCCCTCTCACCCTCCCACTCCCTCCCTCATCTCCCTCCTCCCCGCCCCCTCCAAGTCCACCAACAGGGGAGGACCTCCTCCCCTTCCTTCCAAACCCAGCTCATCCTGTCTCCTCAGGGCTGGCTGCAATGCCCTCCCCTGGGTTCTAGCCCGTCTGTCAATGAACTTTCTTCTTAACACTTTTTCCTGTGTCCCATGAGTTTGGGTAACTTGTGCCTTCATTTTATTTGAATTGTTGGAAGTCTCTAATTTATTTCCTGACTTAGCTGTCATTGAGTAAAGAGTTGTTTAGTTTCCATAGGTTGTAGGCTTTTTGTTATTTCTATTGTTGTTGAGGTCCAGTTTTAAGTCATGGTAGTCTGACAGGGTACAAGGTATTATTTCAATATTCTTGTATCTGTTGAGGCTTGCTTTGTGCCCAACTATATGGTCATTTTTTTTGAGAATGTTCTTTGAGGTGCTGAAAAAAACGTATACTCTTTTGAGTTTGGGTGAAAAGTTCGGTAGATATCTACTAGGCACTTTAGATTTAGGACCTCTATAAGTTTCATTATTTTCCTAGTTAGTTTTTGTCTAGATGATCTGTCCATTGGTGAAAGTGGAAAGTTGAAAACTTCTGCTCTTAAGGTGTTGGGATCAGTGTGTGATTTAAGCTTTAATAATTTTTCATTTATAAATGCAGGTGCTCTTTTATTTAGGGCGTAGATGTTCAGGATTGTGATGTCCTCATGAGGGATTTTTCCTTTGATGAGAATGAAGTCCCCCTCTGGACTTTTCAAAATTAATTTTGGTTGAAAGTCTATTTTATTAGATATTAGGATAGCTACTCCTGCTTGTTCTCTGGGTCTGTTTGCGTAAAAAACCTTTTTCCAGCCCTTTCTGCTGAGGTAGTGTTTAATTTTGCACACAGGTGTGTTTCTTGGATGCAGCAGAGTGTTGGATCCTGTTTCTGCAACCATTTTGTTAGTCTGTGTCTTTATTTTATTTAATTTTCTTTTATTTTTTTACTATTAGTTACATTTTATTAACTCTGTATCCCAGGTTAATTCCACTCCCTCAATCCCTCCCAATCCCACTCTCCTTGGGGAGGACCTCCTCCCCTTTTTTCTGACCCTGGTTTATCAGGTATCTTCAGGACTGGCTGCAAAGTCCTTCTCTGAGGCCTAGTACGGCTGCTCCTTCCTTGCAGGGTGGGGAGGTCAAAGACCCTGTCATTGAGTTCGTGTCAGAAATAGTCCTTATTCCCCTTACTACGGTATCCACTTGGATACTGAGCTATCATGGGCTACAGGCAAGCAGAGGTTCTAGGTTATATCCATAAATGGTCCTTGGTTGGAGAAACAGTCTGATACAAGAACCCTGTGCCCAGATGCAAAAAAGACACAGAGCTCACAGGTGGCAAAGTACATCCCACCCTATTTAAGTCCTAGAAACTCAAATATTACAATTCATATGCTTAAAAGGCTGAACTATCCATCCCACATCAAAAAAGGGACAAGCCAAAGAACTGCTACAACCAATGTAAAAATCCAGGCACAAGATGCCTAGGGTATGCTTAAACTCTAAATTAAAAAGGAGTTTATATAAAGTTTACTTAAAACATGACTTTTCTCTTGCTCAAGGCAACCAGCTTGTCTCTCTACTGGGAGGCCTTCTCTTGGGAGATAGGTAAGAGCTTGGCCTAATACAAAAGGTGCCCAAGGGCTCAAAAACAAATATTTTGATCTATATAATCTTGTTGTGATTTCAACATGATAATGATTGTATGTTCAATAATAACGGTAACTTATATTGCTGATCCCTTCACATGGGAATAACTCGAAACCTGACTGAGACATAAAAATGTCTCCAGCCAGAACTTCAATACATGGCCAATAAATCCTGAGTATAATATCCTCAAATTTTATTTGGCCATTCTTTTAAATGGTTGGTTTACTGTTTAGTTTCATCCTTAACATCTCATACATTTATAATTTTAGAATTGTATAATGCTTGTGAGAAGTTATATGCTTGCAGAACAAAAGGACTAAACACCAGAGAGGCTGGATCAAACCTGACAAAATTCATCCTTCCAGCATGTTGAGACTTTGACATATCTGTTCCAGCATCTTGCATGTTCCAACATTCTGTTTGTTCCTGCCTCAACTGCTTCAATCCCTGTTTCTTATCAAAGCCTGCTCCCAAGAGAGCTTTAAAGAAAGCTACTAATCTCAGTTGGTCTGGCATTTTTGACTGTTCCAAACAGGATTTCTAATAAGCCTGAAATTTCTCAACATTCAAAGACTGGAAGACAAATGTTAATGCTTGCTTTCTTAACCATGTTCCCCAATTTCTTTTGGGACCCCTAACAGTATTTCTGTATATAAAAAATGTCAGCTAGAAGATGTTCATGAAAATGATGTCCAATTTCCTTTAAAAGGGGGTTGGGTAGGGTTTTGTTTTGTTTTGTTTTGGTTTGGTTTTGGTTTTTTTTTTTTTCTTGGTTGTTTTATTTTCTTTTTTTTTCTTTTTTCTTTTTATTTTTTTATTTTTTTTTGCAGATGTGACTTCTCAGTTTTTATACCTACACTGCTTTTTACACAGACCTTTTTCTTTTACCTTAAGAAAAACATACGCCCCCAGAACAATAAAGCTTTGGGTTTTTCTCTTCCTTTTCCCCAAAGTTACCATGAGACCCAATCACAAATCCATTAAGACTTTTCCAAGGCACACATCCTTGTTATAAGCCTATACCATTCCCCAGTCCCAGCCCTGATCATCTATCACCTCCTTGATGACAGTGGTCTTCTTTTTATTATTATTGATTTTTTATTAAGTAATTTATTTATCAAAGCTGATATTAAGTCTTACAACGAAGCCATTGCCAGAGTGCAGGGAATGATATGAAAAAAAGGGGGGAGTTAGTAAGATTTGGCAAGGAAAAGAGCTCCACAAAGACCAAATAGATCAGGGCACAGGGGTCTTCTATGAGACTGTTTCTCCAAGCAAGGACCATGTATGGATACAAAGTATAACACCTGCTCAAATGTGGCCCATGGTAGCTCAGTACCCAACTGGGTACCCTAGTAAGGGGAACAGGGACTATTTCAGTCATGAACTCAATGGCTGGCTTGTCGACTGCCCCCCTCCCTGGGGGGAGGAGCAGCCTATCTAGATCCCAAAAGAGGACATTGCAGCCAGCCCTGAAGAGACATGATAAGCTACGGTCAGATGGAAGGGGGTGAGGTCCTCCCTTATCAGTGGACTTGGTGGGGGGGCAGGAAGAAGATGAGGGAGGGATGGGGAGAGTGGGAGGGAATGAGGGAGGGGACTACGACTGGGATACAAAATATATAATTTTTGGTTGTTTTCTAATGTTTGTTGTCATTTGGAGATGGTTACAAGTTATTAATGGTCTTATTCAGAGAGAAATAAGGTAGACACAGGGATTTCTCTCTTTTCCTTTTTCTTTTCTCTATCTTTCATTTTTTAGATAAGGAGAAAAGCAGTTAAAAAGAAAAAAACAGGAGTGTAGGAATAATAAGACAAAAGTTGGAGTATTGAATCTGCTCAACTTAAGGTTTAATTTGTTATTCTCAAATAAGGTTAATTTAAACTCTGGTATGATATTTTGTATATCGATGGAAAAATAAGTCTGTTTTTAATACATTGGTAAATTTTATTATATTGATACAAATTCAAGGTTACTTCCAATACTTTTAAATTGCTATTACCAACTGGTTAGGCTATTATGTAATGCAAGTTAATTGCTAGTTAATCAATTCATAGTCATGTGAGACACTAGTCAAAATTATCACAGGAGTACATATCCTAGGTTTAACAGATAAATATGATTTTGTAGACACATCGATTACAGAAAGATAGGTAAGTCTTCAAGAACTTCAGAGACCTACAGAATATGACAATCAAAAATGTCTATTATTTTAAAGATTAGTTTACAATGAGACAAGACAGCTCCTGGCAGCAACCCCACCTACCTCAAAGAAGATAATGAACATTGATGAACCTACATACCTACATATGGAAATGGCTTCAAAAGTAGCAAAGGAGCCACTCAGGTAAAGAAAATGCCCTCATTTCAAGACAGACAGAATTCTGCCAAAAATGGGCAAGTTTAAATGCAGGACAAGTTGACTGCCAAAATTTGCCAAGACAGGGTAAGCAATTCCTAAATATTTCCTGCTTCATACACACACACACACACACACACACACACACACACACACATATATATATATATAGACATATACATATATATATGTATATATAGACATATAAAAATATATATGTCTATATATACATATATATATATATATATCTCCATCAAATATTCTGAGCCAGAAGGCTGAAGATGATGCTCCAATATTATAGAGAGTTATGGGTAAATGTTCAAGCAGCAAACTATCTCTGTCAATTTGTTTTTATTTTTATTTTTTGGAAACTGCTAACATGTACTTTCTATTTACTCCAGTAACTTATTTTGTTCCTTTTCATCTCTGGTGTGGTTCAAGATCAAACAGTTACAGTTCCACAATTAAACTTAAGTTCTTTAGAATTTAAGAAAATGTTTTCATATAGGTAATGCCAATAAGGATAAAAATTAATTTAGGTATAGAACTCTAAACTTGTCAAGATAGGATAAATAATCAAATACTTTCTCCTTAATTACCAAATACACATAGACTGGACATTGCACATGAAAATCTTACCTAATAGTTTTCATAATTGCTTTATAATTATTATTGTACTAAAACAAAAGGAGCCTTTTATTGGACTTAAAGGAAATGTTGGTTTAATGTTCTTATGGAATGTATACAATCTACCCTTGTTCATTCAGGTGCTGATTTCTCTACCCCACTATCTGGTTTTAATCTGGACATTGAATTTTTATGCTTATTCTAAGTATCACTTGTCTCAAGTTTGTCTAAACAAGGCACCATTTGTTCGCTGTAATGGTCAATTAAACCATCAGCCAGTACTGTGCAATGGAGAGAATAGGGTGGGACATCCTGGTCTGGAGGGGAGGAGAAGGAAGTGAGGGGGAGGAAGAGAAGGAGGAGAGAGAGTTCAGCGGGACAGGGCTTAGAATCATGAGGAGAGATGATCCGGACCTAAGATATGACTAAAAGCAGGTATAATGGGTAAAATCTGAATGGTAGGAAACCATGCAGGCATACAGGTTTAGGATGGAGTAACTATTGCCCAGCATTGTGCTCTAGGTTAATTAAATAAATCCTAGTTTCTCTGTGGTGATTTGGGTGGTTTCAGAATGACTGCTGCTTAACAAAAAGATAAATGAATAATAAATATTAATAACCCACAACAAATGTTCTTTCACATTTTCCTACACATACATTATGTACTTTCCTCCTTTTCTTACCCTAGACCATTTCACCTGGACCCTGACCAGCCACATCCTCACCTCTACAAACCTTTGTCCTTTCTATTTATCAGTTTGTGTTTTGTTTGGTGTCCCAAATTTTTAATCTGGGTTGCCTGTGTGATCCTAAGTATGGAACTATCTATCACAGCCTGGTGGGCTCACCAGTGGGTACACAACTAGACACCATGCCTGTCTTTCTCTTTCCTAGAATCTGCCAGTTGTCAACAGATCAGCAGCTGGCTGTTATTAGTAATCAACATCTATGGACTCAGTACCAGTACATATAGCTTCTGTTATTTCAAGCTCCCCATGTTTGTTTCTGTCTTACAGGATGGTATTTCATAGACCTGGTCCTTATCCTGCACCTCTTATATTCTTTCTATCTCCTTTTCCACAATATTCTTTGAGTCTTAAGTGGTGTAAATGTCTTGTCAAGGGCTGAGTCCTCAACAATTCTTTATTCTTAGTTTCTTGTGCAGACATAGGTCTTTACTTTTATCTCCATTCATTACAGAAAGAGTTTTCCCAGTTGAAACTAAGAGTAGTTTTGTCTGTAAATACAGATATTATACAGAGAGATATTTAGTGTTGTCTGGTGCCATATTAATTCAGCCAAGCAGTCATCACAGCTACTCCACCCCTTAGATACAAGACCTTTTATTGTGTGATGTATATCACATAGCAAATGGAACTAAAATTACCTTCTTATAGGAGAATGGCTTTTCCTTGTAAATTTTATACATTTTTGTTTATGGAATTAATCCTGTCTTTAGCTTTTACAGATTGAAGTCACTTATCCTCTATTTTTTATATCCTGTACATACTGACAATTCCAAATAATTTATTTTAAAATTTATACAGATCAACGTAGATCACAAATTTCTTTAGCCTTTAAATATATTCTGCAGTTCTAGTCTTTATATGTAGCTCTTTAAGACTTTATTGAAATTGAAGTCATACATGATGACTGAGAAGGGAGAAATACCACAGGGGTCCCTATTACTAAACAAAAAAATTATTGGTGACTGGTAATTACTGAGATTGGGAAAATTAGTGTTTTCCATGGATGAGTTCCTTAATTCCTTATCCAACATCAAATGATCACCACTGAAATCATATATGTACAATAAACACCAAATGGACTCAGCAGGTTTTATTAATATATATATATATATATATATATATATATATATTACAACAATAATAAAAGAAAACAAAATCCATGAGTTAGAAAGGGTGTCAGGGAATGGCTGTGGGACTGATTGGAAAGAGAGGATGTGAGAAGGGGTCAAGGGAGGAATAAGATGGGGGAATTAATGTAATTATATTTTTGTTAAAATTTTAAAAAATAAATATTCATTGAAGACATAATGTAACATATTCTGACTATTATATACTTAGCACTTTTAATATCTAATATACACAAGACTGTGATAACTGATTATGTATAGAATAACGGAAATGATAATTAGCTTTATATCTCCTCAAATAGTATAAGGAAGATTCACTATAACTAGTAGCTAGCTAGCTATCAGAGTATGACTACATTATTCTTACTAAATTAATAAGTGACTGTCTATTTGTTTTTACATTCATCACAGTATTATCACACTTAAAAATAAACAATAAAAATAATTATCTTTTGCTATTTTCAACTTGAAATCCCCATGTTGAAATAAATATCAGAAATAAGTAATAGTGGGGCATGCTGATAATGTGGTGTTACAGGGTGAACTGCGTTTTTTCTATCGTAGTAAAATAGATTGGATTTAGGTCAGAGTAAAACAATCTGTGCATTTCACCCTTCATTAATAGTTAATGCAGGAAAAGTTACTACATGACTATGGCAAGAAAAGGGACAAATTTCTTAATATAAGTCAAGCTACTGTTTAGTTAGAAACAAGGTCAAAGTAAAGGTACATGAATAAAAGAAAAGTGTGGCACAGATGGGAATATCTAAAAGAAAACTGATCCCTTCAGGATAAGATATGAATAATTTAAGACATGTTTTAGTTGTAATGAAAGAGTAGAAGTTATTTACTGTTCCAAACCCTATCACCTGCATACTTGATAATATCAGTGATAACTGAGAAGATTAAAAAAATTACTTCTGTGATAACTGAAGTAATATTTTTGCAAGTCTTAAGAAACCATTCACAGACAGGATATATTCCCGTGTGAGGAATCAGAAATGTTAGGGGACTACTGCTATGACTTTCTTTATCCACCCATTCATATTTTGTTTGGGGGGAGTCATATGATTTGTTAATGAATTCCTAGCTTTTTTGGGCCAACTACCTCACTGTGGTATAACAAGTCTCCAAAATATAAATCATATGAAGGTGTATACTTGAAGCTAACTCATTTATGTTAAACCAAATATTTAATAGAGTTTTTAATTTATTGACATTATTAGGTAGTTTATGTTCTTATAATGGGTATCATCAGAACTCCAAAACTGAAAACACTGATATATATCAGTTTGTGGTGAGAGTAATACCATTCTAAGTTAATTGTGGCATGTTCTGTGGTTTTAAGAGCATATGATCTGGACCCCAAAACTTATGTCAGAGGACTTAGGTGCCTGTGATGATGCACTCTTCTCATCAAGCACATTGTCATAAAAAGTAAAAGTCCGTGAAAACAGAATTCATTACCAGGATAATGGCACACTTAGGGGAAAATCAATATTATTCATTTATTTTCTGTTTGGGGAAGTAGGGGATAATAAATAATTAATAGAACCCAAAGCAGAAGTGCCATTTTCTATTTATCTGCCTACATAAAAGCTGTGTTCTACCATACCATATTTGGTGCTCTAGCATACTTTATTTATCTTATATTACAAAATTTTAAAAGGGATGGAGGTATATGGTATTTTATTGGAATAGAAACACTTTCTACTTTTTATTGATATTAATTTTTTATTTATAATTTATTACAGTTTATTCACTTTGTACCCCAGCTATGGCCCCCTCTCTCATCTCTTCCCAATTTCACCCTCTTTCCTTCTTCTTGGGCTATCCCCCTATGCTAGTCTATTTATATGGGGGGTCCTCCTCTTCTTCTATCTGGCTGGCTGCATTGTTTTCCTCTGTAGCCTGGCAAGGTGGCACACCCCAGGGGGAGGTGATCACAGAAAATGACACTGAGTTCCTACCAGAGACAGACCCTGCTCTTCTTATTAGGGGCGCCACTTGGAGACTGAGTCTATGGGCTACATCTGAGTAGGGCTGTTAGGTCATCTCCACGAATGGTACTTGATTTGGCTATCAGTCTCTGCACGGCTCCAAAGGTCCAGTTTTTCTGGCTCTGTTGGTCTCCGTTTGGAGCTCCTGTCCCCTCCAGGTATTTGTATCTCTCCATTTTATCATAAAATTCAATGAACTCTGTCCAAAGTCTGGCTATGAGTCTCAGTCTCTGCTTCAATGCCACAATCACTAAAGTCTTTCATAGGCCCTCTGTGGTAGACTCCTGTCCTGTTCCCTGTCTTTTTCTGCTTACAATGTCTATAGTTTTTGCCCATCTGATTGAGAAGTGAGCATCTTCTCCAGGGCCCTGCTTGTTGAGTAGCTTCTTTAAGGGTATAGATTTTAGTATGTTTATCCTATATTATATATCTAATAACCACTTATATGTGAGTATATACCATATGTGTCTTTCTGCTTCTGGGTTACCTCACTCAAGATGATCTTTTCTAGTTCCCACAATTTACCTGAAAATTTCACAATTTCCTTGTTTTTAACAACGGAGTAGTGTTCTATTGTGTAAATATACCAAAATTTCTGTATCCAGTCCTCTACTGAGAGACATCTAGGTTGTTTCCAGATTCTGTGCATAACAAATAGAACTGCTACGAATATGGTTGAGCAAACATCCTGGTTGTAGAGTTGAGCATATTTCAGGTATATGACAAGGAGTGGTATACATGGATCTTGAGGCAGCACTATTCCTAAAGTTCTGAGAAAGCTCCAGACTGATTTCCAAAGTGGTTGTACAAGGTTATATTCCCACCAGCAATGGAGGGGTGTTCCCCTTTCTCTCAATCCTCTCCAGCATGTCTTGCAACTTGAATTTTTTATCTTAGCCATTCGGATGGGTGTAGGTTTCATTTGCTTTTTCTGATTACTAAGGACATTGAGCATTTCTTTAAATATTTCTCTGCCATTCTGTATTCCTCTACAGAGAATTCTCTATTTAGCTCTGTTCCATTTTTTAATAAGATTACTTAAGTTCTTTATATATTCTGGATATTAGCCCACTGTCAAAATTTTGGTTGATGAAGATCATTCCCAGGTTTTGGGCTGTCATTTTATTCAGATGACAGTGTCCTTTGCTTTACAGAAGCTTTTCAGTTTCATGAGGTCCCATTTATTGATTGTTGCTCTTGGAGCATTTGCTCTTGGTCTATTCAGGAACTGTGTACTCAGCCAATGAGTTTAAGGCTCTTCGCCAATTTTTCTTCTAATAGGTTTAAGTGTCCAGTTTTTTTTTTCCTTTTTTAATTTTTTTCATTTTTATTTTATATTAATCACTGGTTATGTACTTTCTATCCCAGCTGTAGCCCCCTCCCACACTCCCTCCCTATCACCCCTTTCCCTCACTCATCTCCTCCCTGCACCTTTCTAAGTCCACTGATAGGGGAGGACCTCCTCCCCTTCCATCTAACTCTAGCTTATCAGGTCTTTTCGGGAATGGCTACAATATCCTCTTCTGTAGCCTAGCAAGGCTGCTCCTCCCTCAGTGGACAGGGAGGTCGAAGAGCCAGCCATTGAGTTATGTCCAAAATAGTTTCTGTTCCCTTTACTGGTATACCCACTTGGGAATTGAGCTACCATTTGCTACATGCAAGCAGGGGTTCTAGGTTATAACCATACATGGTCCTTGGTTGGAGAGACAGTCTCATAAAAGACCCCTGTACCCTGATATATTTGGTTCTTGCAGAGCTCCTGACCTCTCCAGGTTATACTAACCCCCCATTATTTCATATGATTCCCTGCACTCTGCCAAAGGATGGGTTATGTTTCTTAATATTTGCTTTGATATACTGCTAGGAAGAGTGTTTTCAAGGCACTCGGTGGCCGGCTCTAGTCCTGCTACTTGTTTTCTCCTACATCCAATGTCCCTCCCTTTTGATTTTATAAGTGAGGATTAATCCTCTTACCCCAGGTCCTCTTTCTTGTTTATCTTCTTTAGGTGTATAGACTTCTGTATTTTTATCCTATCTTATAGATCTATATAAGTGATTATATACCGTGTTCGTCTTTCTGCTTTTGGGATACCTCACTGAGGATGATCATTTCCTGTCCTGTGTAGAAAGTACAGAGAGCCTATGCACTCATTTGTATGCCTGTGTGGAAAGAGCAGAGGGTTCATGCATTCACTAGTAGGAGTATGTGGTAAACTCAGAAGGCCCACAGTTTTCTAATCTCAGATTTGGGTCCCCTGTTTGGTGGTTATAGTAAGGATGCTCCTGTACCTAGGATTATGGATGCTGTGCAGCTGCTGCAGCAGCTGCAGTACATGGGGGTGGTGGTAGTAGGGGATCAATAGTTCAACATTGTCAGACCACAGAGATGTCCAAAAAGGGGCCTGGATTTAATCTTTCCTAGCTCACAGTTTGGCCCCTCAAGCTTGGGAGGCCTCTAAGATGATGCACTGGCCTCAGCTGCCCATCCACTAACCAGTTTTGCAGTTTCTGATACTCTCCCTTTAAAAACAGTGTGCATTGGTCACCGCCATCTTGGACTGCCCCCATCCCAATTTCTACTTTTCATCTGTGTACTTTTGGAAAATATTTATTTGCCAAATCACAATGTTCTTAAACCTTCGATTTTTTTTTATTTTTTAGTTTTTCATTCTATTTCTTAAAATTATTTGTATATTATTCTTTTATTACAGTTTATTCTCTTTGTATCCCAGCTGCAGCCCCCTCTCTCTTCTGTTCCCAGTTCCACATATCATCCCTCTTCTCCCCTTGTGCCCTTTCCCTAGTCATCTGGTAGGGGAGCATCTCCTCCCTTTCTATCTGAATCTAGCCTATCAGGTCTCATCAAGACTAGCTGCATCATCTTCCTCTGTGACCTGTACACCACATAGAGAATGTACCCCACATAGGGAATGTAGCACTGAATAAGTTTTGGTCTTCAGTTACCTGAAGAAATTTCCACTGCATTCTAATTGTTTGTATTTCTCTTTCTTTATTTTTTTTTAATTTTCTAAACTAATTAATTTATTTATTGTTGTCAATGCCCATGTATATATGATAAGGTGTCACAGAGCATGTGTGGAGGTCAGCGGATAATTTGCAAAAGTAGGTTCTGTATTTGTACCATGTGGGTTCCAGTGATTGTACCTAAGCCATCAAGCTTGGTCATAGGAACCTGTTCCGAAAAACCCATCTTGCTGGCCACTAAATTTATTCTCTATCTCTTCTCTTTCCTTTACTTTTTTAAATTTATTTTTATATCAATCACAGGTTAGATACTTTGAATCCCAGGCATAAGCCCCTCCCTCATTCCCTCCTACCCACCCACTCCCTCCCTCACGTCCCTCCTCCCCGGCCCCTCTAAGTCCACATACTGGGGAGGACCTCTTACCCTTCTATCCAACCCCAGCTTATGCTGTCTCCTCAGGGCTGGCTGCAATGTCCTCCCCTGGGATCTAGCCAGTCTGTCACTCCTCGGTATGTATGGGGGAGGGTCAAAGAGTCAGCCATCAAGTTCAAGACTGAAACAGTACCTGTTTCCCTCACTAGGGTCTTCAGTCCTACACAGAGCCCCATCTGAGCGGGGTTTCCAGGCAACATCCACACATGGTCCTTGATTGTAGAAACCGACTCATACAAGACCCCTGTGCCCTGCTCAGTTTGGTCTTTGTGGAACTCTTGTTCTCCCCAAGTGTCACCAACCTCCCCCAGATCTATCATTGCTTCTCGCCCTCTGCCAGACGCTTGATCACGAGTCGTAATATCTGCTCTGATACATCGCTACATTGACCTCCCCAGAGGACCTCTTTGGCATGCTCCTGTCCTGTTGCTTGTTTTCTCCTCCACTCAATGTCCATCATATTTGTTCATCCAAAGAAGCATTGATCATACCAACCTGGGTCCTCCTTCCTGTATATCCTCTCTAGGTGTGTAGATTTCAGCTTGAACTTCCTATCCTATAGGTCTATATAAGTGAGTATATACCATATGATTCATTCTGCTTTGGGGATACCCCACTTAGGATGATCGTTTCCAGGACCCACCATTTGCATGCGAATTTCATGATTTCCTCCTTTTTATTTGCTGAGTAGTATTCCATTGTGTAAAAGTACCACAATTTCTGTATCCATTCCTCAACTGAGGGACATCTGGGTTGTTTCCAGGTTCTGGCTATTACAAATAAAGCAGCCACGAACATGGTTGAGCAAATGTCCTTGTTGTGTACTTGAGCATGTTTGGATATATGCCTAAGAGTGGTATAGCTGGGTCTTGAGGAATCACTATTCCTAATTGTCTA
>CM053742.1:106585431-106602995 GCA_028658305.1 Pachyuromys duprasi | reverse complement strand
GTTTCCTTCAACTGATTTACTGTGTCTCCTATTTTGGATGTTTCCTCTCTGTTTATCTTTGATTGTTCCTGTATGTGGGCAGTTAATTTCTTCTCCATTTCTTTGAGGGCCTTGTTCATTTCCTCTTTTTGTCTCTCCTCTTGTTCCTCCAATATCTGCATAATCAAGGCTTTAATATAATTTTCCTGTGTCTCCGCTGAATTAAAATCTCCACTGCTTTTGGGTGTTTCCGGTGGGGCCACGGTGTTCTGATTTTTGTTGGGTGAGTTCTTTTGCCAATTTCTGGGCATTTGTTTATATATAATCAGGGAGCTGTTTGTGCGTTAAGGCTGTACTTCAGTCTGAATCTGTCAATCTCTTGTGTCAGTATTCTTCAAGAAGATCAGTGATTTCCGGTGGTTTGTTAGTGTGTGTTGTGTCTCAGTTGAACTCTGTTGTGGGTTCTGTGTGCCCGGCTTCATGTTCTGTGTAGAAACTGTGAGCACTGCAGGCTGGTCACCCCTCTGTTCTGGAGTTTTTACTCCTCCTCTGTGCTAGAGTCTGAGTGTCCAGGTTTGAGATGTCAGCTGGGGGCTGTGTGCTCTGCCCTGGGCTTGCTGCTAAGGGCTCTCCCCTGGAATGGAGATTTGTCGCCTCCTTCTGGGCCAGGGGCTGTGCACCACGGTCTGAAATGATATTTGTGGCACACACCGTGGGTTTGGGTTGGTGTGCATCCGCTGTATGCAGGCCTGTCTGAAATGGTGCCCGAGCCTTTTCTGTCTGGCCTGTGGACACACACATGAACTGAGGTTTTTGCTGGCGGATGAGTGCAGCGTTTGCCCTCAGTGTGCAGTCTGGTCAAGAAGGTCCCCGGATCCTCTCAGTCTGTGGTGGTTCTGGCGATTGGTGCGGTGTGCGCCTGCCACACGCCTGTGGGTTGAGGCAGAACTCGGGTTCCTCCCAGACCTGCTGGGGGACTCACACACTGACTGAGTTTTTGCTGGCAGATGGATGCGTGCTGTGTGTGCCCGCAGTGTGCAGACTGGTCAAAATGGTCCCCCAACCCACTCAGTCTGGGGTGGTTCCGTGATCGGTGTGAGCCTGCAGCACACCTGCGGGTTGAAGCAGAACCAGGGTGCAGTGTGCGCTCGCAGTATGCAGTTCAGTGAAAACGGTGCCTGGTTCCGCGAGATTGTGTGATCCAGTATATAATGGTGGGTGTGGGCGCCCAGCGTGGCTGCTCCTTCAGATCAGAACTGTGCCCCGCTGGTCACCCGGAGATTTTTCCGGGGAATAACTGGGTGTCCCTAGGATTTTCCCACTTGATTTTCTCACCGTAGGAGTTCCGCTCACCTCCAATCACAAATGCTGGCGTTTTAGGTCCCAGAGTTCAGTCCCCTTGTTGCTGCGTTGTTTCTGCTCTCCTACTCCTCAGACACAGTGTTCTCTCGTGGCAGCCATCTTGGATATCCCCCTCTCCTTTACTTTTTTTATTCTTTAATTTAATGTTGGCAAATAGAGAAAGAAAATTTGAAGATAGAATGGTATCACACTTACTTACAACTCTATTGAATTATAATTTAAAATCTATCTTATTACTTAAAATTAGAATTGAAAAGGGGAGGAGCCCAAGAGGGTTGCAAATAGCATAAACCTTATCTGGAGAGACACAGGATCTAAAACTCTTAAATTGGTGAGTATAGGGGCAGCTGAAGCCAGAACTTCGACATTGAGGTTTCCTGGGAAAGAAGGGACAACTGGTGAACTGGGACATTTTGGATCCAGGTCACCCATGGACATACCCAGGGACTGAGAATGGTGAATATTCAATTCCCTGCACTACCCCTTGCCACAAGCATGGGCCTATCTGCTCAGCAGAGGCTGGAATGGTTGACCCAAGCACAATCCTTCATGCTCAGTGACTAAGGCAAAGCAGGTAGCTGCCCCAAGTATGGGTCTCCCTGCCAAGTGGCCAAACAGTAGACACCCCTGAGCGATGGTATCTCCTACAATCTTGTTTGAGGCTGTGGGGCAAAATCTGAGAGTAGAGAACAGTGGAAAACCTTGTGCTTTCTGGTTAAGGCTGCAAGCAAGTGAATGCACCTTCAAGTGAGTGCATGGAGAGCCCAAGATCCTGTGTCTCTCTACTCTAGCAGCCAGACATCGGATCCCTCCCACCCACACCTCAACTGTGAACAACATAGGGTTCCTTGGCACAGCATTCACAGCATTGAATCCAGTGTTCTATGGGTTTACCAGTGGAGTCCAGGCAAACAATTCCTGGAGCCCAGACATATATGAATACCAAGAGGACAGTAAGACAGGCCTGTAGGACAGTGAAGTATTCAGGGCACCTGCACATGCACATTGCACACATGAACAGCTCCAGCAACCCTTCTTGCACTTAAGTTCCACCCTTCCAGGCATCTATATGCTCTAGCACCCTGTCCTTTAAGGCACAATTCCATGCATATGCCCATGCTTGTGCACATGTACCTGCAATCTTCTACCCTTTGCTACATCTGAAACACCAACGCCTATGTTCCAACCAGTAGACTACTCTCATCTTCCTGAAAAACATTCCAGACACCAGAGAAAGATGAACCCAGGCTGAAGTACAAACTCCAGGAACAAACAACGAAGATTACTGATAAGCAGATGTCTAGAGGTTGTCATAAGAACATGTCCAACAAAAATCAGGACATCATGGCTTCACCAGCAACCACAAAAATCAATGCATGCATATGCTAATTCACCAGAAACACAGGAAAATCATCTCACTTCATGGCTTATTGTGTTATTAGAGGCACATAAAGAGGAAAGCGAAAAAAGCTCTCAAATAAATACAAGCAAATACAGCACTAAAAATGCAGGCACATGTTAGAGGCAGAACTAGTGGCATATAGAGTGGGAAATAACAACAACAACAAAAAATAGAGGGCCGCATGGAAAGATAGGAATCCAGATTCAAAGAGATGAAGGGAATGCTGAAAGACATGAAAACAGAATTAGAATCTATAAAGAAAACACAAACAAAGAAAACCCTGGAGCTGGAGAACTTAGAGAAAAGACCAGGAACCACAAGAGTAAGCATCAACAACAGAATATAAGATATGGAAGAGAGAATCTCAGAGTAGAATATACAATTGCAAAATTGATACATCTTTCAAAGTAAAAGTAAAATCTAAAATGTTACAAACTCAAAACATCTAAGAAATAAAGGACACCATGAAAGAAGAAATCTAAGAATAACAGGAATAGACCAAAGTCCAGAAAATATTTCCAAGAAAATCATAGAAGAAAAATTTCACAACTTAAAGAAAGAGATGTTCATAAACATACAAGAGGCCTAAAGAACACCAAATAGACTAGATCAGAAAAGAAACTCTTCACGTCACATAATAGTCAACACAATAAATATATAGAACAAATTTTAAAAATATTAAAAGCAGCAAGGGAAAAGGCCAAATAACATATAATATTAGACCTATCAAAATCACACCAGACTTCTCAAGAGAAACTGTGAAAGTAAGAAGGGTCTGAGCAGATGTGATGCAGACTCTAAGAGACCATAGATGCCAACCCAGACTACTAAACGCAAAAAAACTTTCAATCAACATAGATGTAGCAAACAATATTCCACGACAAAACTAAACTTAAACTCTCAGCCTCTGAGTTTCTACTGTACTAATAGGACCACCAAGTACTAATGTAAAGATAATAGTAGCCTTGATTTAAAGCCTACTTGTTCTAGAGCATTAGTACCTAGAAAAGTACTGGTGCTCAAAAAGTTGTTCTTATTATACGTGTGTAATCTGTAGCTATAGTAATACGGGTAGCAGGACAGTTGGTATAAAGGCGGTTCTTCATGATATATAAGTATATTTCATTAAGTATGAAAGCTTTAGTCTTGCTCTTTGGATCTACCAATGGAGGTTGTTTTCTGGGCTATGGTAACATGGTCAAGTGCCATCGCTAATTAGTGAAATGCCAGTGCACTGGACTTCAATTATTGAGAAAACCTGGAATCCACTCAATTGCTACCTCCATTAGTGACTCCTAATTTCACCACTGGACCCACTAATCACCACTTCGTTACCCTATTTTACACCTTTGTATAGCAGTAATTATTAGTTTTTATTTATTGGTTTACATTATTCATTCATTTTCTTGTTTATGTCATCAATATGTATTATATTGTCACATGTCACTCTATTAATAAGGCAATGAATGGAATAAAAGGATGAAATAAAAGGCATTCCTTGTCATTGTGGGCAAGGTGGATTAAAAAATAAATAAGTAAATAACTTAAACAATATATACATAGCAAATCATTTCTACAGAAGATACTAGAAGGAAAACTCCAATCTAACGAAATGAAATCCACCCCCTCAAAAAAACAGGATACAGATAACTTCACACCCCCCAAAAATTAAAACAAGCACACAAACACACTATAACCATCAACCTAACAATAACAGGAACTAACATTCATTGGTCAGTATTACCTATCAACATTAATGGACTCAACTCTCCAATAAAAAGACAGAGACTGAAAGAACAGTTGCAGAAAAAGGATCCAACATTCTGCTGTATCCAGGAAACACAACTCTGCAACAAAGATAAACACTACCTGAGAGCAAAGTGCTAGAAAAAATGTTTTTCAAGCCAAATGAGCCAGAAAGCAAGCTGGGGAAGCTATCCTAACTTATAATAAAATAGATTTTCAACCAAAATTAACCTCATCAAAAAAAGATGAGGAGGGTCGCTTCATTTTCATCAAAGGAAAAATTCACCCAAAAACATCACAATCCAGAACATCTATGCCCCAAATTAAAGAGCACCTACACTTGTAAAGGAAAAATTATTTAAGCTTAAATCACACATTGATTGCAACACCTTAAAATTGGGAGCCTGCAGCACTCCACTCTCACATAGGGACAGATCATCTAGATAGAAGTTAAATAGGGAAATAATGAAACTTACAGAATTCCTAAGTAAAACGGACCTAATATATGTCTACAGAAATGTTTATCCAAACTCAAAAGTATATACTTTCTTTTCAGCACCTCATGGAACCTTCTAAAAAATTGACCATGTAGTCAGACACAAAGCAGGCCTCAACAGATACAAGAAGATGGAAATAATCTTGTGTATCCTATCAGATCAACATGGCCTAAAACTAGACCTCTACCACAAAAGAAATGAACTCAGTGGCAGGCCTTTTGACCTCCCCCTACTGGAGGGAAGAAAGCCTTGCTAGGCCACAGAGGAGGACATTGCAGTCAGTCCTGATGAGACCTGATAAACTAGGGTCAGATGGAAGAGGAAGAGGACCTCCTCTAACAGAGGACTTAGAGAGGGGCAGGGAGGAGATGAGGGAGGGAGAGAGGGAGAGTGGGATTGGGAGGGAATGAGGGAGCAGGATACAGCTGGGATACAAAGTTAATAAACTGTGATTAATATAAAAAATAAAAATTATAATATAAATAAATAAATAAATGAAGACAACTACAAGAGACCAAGTGGATACAAATAAGAAAGGAAGTCAAAGTGATGAATATAAAAAATTATAAAATAAATAAATAAATAAAGACAACTAAAAGAGACCAAGTGGATACAAATAAGAAAGGAAGTCAAAGTATCAGTATTTGAAGGTAATATGATCATATACATATTTCATATTTCAACCAGAGAACTCCTTCAGCTGATAAACACCTTTAGCAAAGTGGCTAGATACAAAATTAACTCAAAAAATATCAGTAGCCTTCTTATATACAAAAGCATAAAGGGCTAACAAAGAAATAAGGGAAATAACACCCTTAACAATTGCCACCAATGACATAAAGTACCTTGGAGTGACTCTAACCAAGCAAGTGAAAGACCTGAAAAAAACTTCAAGTCTCTGAAGAAAGAAATTGAAGAAGATATCAGAAGATGGAAAGATGTTCCGTGCTCGTTGATCTGTAGGATTAACATAATGAAAATGGCCATTCTGTCAAAATCATTCTACAGATTCAGTGCAGTTCCCGTCAAATTACAAACACAATTCTTTACAAACCTTGAAAGAATAATTCTCAACTTCATATGGAAAAAACAAATAAACAAACAAAACACAGAATTTCTATAGTAATCCTGTAAAACAAAAGATCCTCTAGAGGTATCTCCATCCCTGATCTCAAGCTGTATGGCAGAAAAATAGTAATAAAAACTACACGGTACTGGCATAGAAACAGAATGGTGTATCAATTGAATCCAATAGAAGACCCAGATATAAACATACACAGCTACAGATACTTAATTTTTGACAAAAAAGCAAAAACCATGCAATGGAAAAAAGACAACATCTTCAACAAATGGTGGTTTTCTAACTAGATGTCTACATTTAGAATAATACAAATAGATCTCTATTCATCACTTTGTACAAAACTAAACTCCACATGGATCAACGACCTCACTATAAAACCAGACACATTAAATCTGTTAGAACAAAAAGTAGTGAAGAGCCTCGAACTCATTGTCACAAGAGACAAGTTCCTGAACAGAACACCAACAGCACAGGCTCTAAAGTCAGCAATCAATAAATGAGACATTGGATCCAAGATGGTGGCAACCAGCTCACACTGTTTCTGAGAGGCAGAGGATTTGATACTCCGAAACTGGTGAATGGAGGGGCAACTAAAGCCAGAAAATCGACGTTATAGCTTCCTGAAGGAGAGGGGACATCACAGGAGTGGAGAACATTTAGATTCAGGTAAGGCATACAATTCTCTGGAAAGAGAGAGGGGCACTTCACTTATTTGGGCCTTCCTCCTCCTTGGGGGAGTCTATCCACAGAGACAGTGACACTGAGTACAGAAATCACTGCCTGGGGACCGAGATAGCAGAGGCAGAGCTCCTAGCTCCTCAGCCTTGGCTACCAGCTGTACCCTCCAGCTAAGTACTCACCTGCTGAGACCCAGATCCTCAGTACAATCCTTCCCCTTCCCAGGTCCCATGTCGGCAAGCAGCCATACTGCCTGCGCTGGACCTCCCAGCCAGTGACTGCACTGGCTGCCCAAACCCTCAGTGGCAGGTAGCCAGCTGTACAGCCACCAAAGGCCAGCAGACCTGCAAAACCACCCAGGTACACCAGGCACCAGGCCATCTAGGTCTGTGGACCACTTTTATTGCTCCCGTGGACTTCCCAGCAGGCACCTGGACACTCCAGTTCTGCAGCCACAGCTGGACTACCTAATTCAGCGGCTGCAGCACCACTGAGCTGACTGAACTCACCCTGTAACATTTGACTCAGCAGGTACCAATTGGCCAATAGAGAACAGGACCAACCTCTTTGCTTTACGATTTGACCTGCTAGAGAGTGAGTGCGCCCTCAAGTGCCTACAGAGCCCCAGTCCAGGCTGTTTCAGAGCCAGCAGCCAGACATCAAATCCCTCCCACGCACGCATCCACTGTGGGAAACAGAGGGTTTCTTGGGACATTGAGCCCCTACTCTGCGAATCTACCAGTAGAGTTTAGGAAATAACTCCTGGAGCTCAGTTAGAGATGAATACCAGTAGCTTATAAGCCACTGACATACTCAGGGAATTTGTGCTTGCTATCATCACCAGCACTTGCGATACCTTTAGCACCTGCAACCTCTTTGTTGCCTGCAAGGCACTCCTCCCTCACACTGAAGGCCACTACATTTTCTAGCACCCTGTTCATCAGGGCACATTTCCAAGCACACACATGCACACATGCTTGTGTGCATTTGAACTTCTGTGCCCACGGACTTTAATCCCACAGGTACAGCTGAAACACCAACGCACATGCTGAAACCACTGGACCTTTCTCATCTGCATGAAAAATTCTCCAGACACCAGAAAAAGACAGAACCAATCTGAACTGCAGAATCCAAGAACAAACAGTGAAGGTTACAGATAAGCAAATGGCCAGAGGATGGCAAAGAACACATCCAACAAAAATAAGAAAATCATTGCTTCACAAGCAACCCCCAAAATTGATGGATACTCCAATTCATCAGAAAAGCAGGAAAATGACTTTAAAGATATGCTTATCCAGTTATTACAGGCACACGGAAGAGGAAACATATCTTTCAAATAAATTGCCACACCGATGGAAGAAAATAAAGACGAAATGAACCAAACTCTCAAAGAAACACAGGCAAATATAGCAAAACAAATAGGGACAAAAGAAGAGGCACAATTACTGGCATATAGAGAAGAAACAAACAAATAAATAGAGGACATCATACGTAGACAGGAAGCTACATTCAAAGAGAAGAAGGAAATTGTGTAAGGCATAAAGATAGAATTAGAATCAATAAAGAAAACAGAGAAAACTCTGGAGCTGGAGAACTTAAAGAAAAGATCAGGGAACAGAAAAGTAAGCATCACCAACAGAATAGAAAATATGGAAGAGAGAATCTCTAGTGCTGAAAATACACTTGCAGAATTTGCTAATTCTCTCAAAGAAGAGGTAAAATCAGAAAAGTCCCAAACACAAAACATCCAAGAAATCAAAGACGCCACAGAAAGGAGAAATCTAAGAATAATAGGAATTGATGGAAAGGAAGATTCCAGGCTCCAAGGTCCAGAAAATATCTTATAGAAAATCATAGAAGAAAATTTTCCCAACTTAAAGAAAGAGAGGACCATAAACATACAAAAAGCATACAGAACACCAAACAGACTGAGCCAGAAAAGAAACTCCTCACATAACATAATAGTGAAAACACTAAATCTACAGAACAAAGAAAAGATATTAAAAGCAGTAAGGGAAAAATGCCAAGTAACATATAAAGATAGACCTATCAGAATCACACCAGCCTTCTCATCAGAAACTATGAAAGAAAGAAGAGCCTGGAGAGATATCATACAGACCTTAAAGGACCACAGATGTCAACCCAGACTACTATACCCAGCAAAGCTTTCAATCAACATAGATGGGGAAAATAAAATATTCCATGACAACTAAATTTAAGCAATTTCTGCACAGCAAACCGGCCCTACAGAAGATACTAGAGAGAAAACTCCAATCAAATGAAAACAAACTATACCAAAGAAAACATAGGATACAGATAATTTCCCTACAAAAATTAAAAGAAAACAAGCAATGAATCACAGTAAGACCACCAACTCCACAATTAAAGGAACTAACTTTCATTGGTCACTATTATCTCTCAACATCAATGGACTCAACTCTCCAATAAAAAATAGACTAATAGAATGGGTGTTGAAATAAGATCCAACTTTCTCCTGCATTCAAGAAACACACCTCTGCAAAAAAGATAAGCACTACCTCAGAATAAAGGGCTGGAAAAACGTTTTTTCAAGCAAATGGACCCAGAAAACAAGCAGGAGTGGCTATCCTAATATCTAATAAAATGTACTTTCAACCAAAAGTAATCACAAAAATGAGGAGGGGCACTATTTTCTCATCAAAGGAAAAATCCACCAAGAGGACATCACAATTCTGAACATCTGTGCCCCAAATAAAAGAGCGCCTACATTCATAAATGAAACATTATTAAAGCTTAAATCACAGATCAATCCCAACACCTTAATAGTAGGAGACTTCAACACCCACTCTCACCAAGGGACAGATCATCTAGACAGAAGCAAAATAGGGAAATAAAGGCACTTACAGAGTCCCTAATTCAAATGGACCTAATAGATGTTTACATATGGAAACTGAACAACTTGCCACTCAATGATAGCTGGATTAAGGAAGAAACAAAGAAAGAAATGAAAGACTTCCTAGAATTCAATGAAAATGAAGATACAACGTACCCAAATTTATGGGACACAATGAAAGCAGTACTCACAGAAAAATTCATAGCACTAAGAGCCTTTGAGAAGAAATTTGTAATGCCTCATACATGGAACTTAATGACCCAATTGAAAGCCCTAGGGGAAAAAAAGAAGCAGATACAACCAAGAGGAGCAGACAGCTGAAATCAATCAGTTAAAAGAAATAAAATAATTCAAAGAATCAATGAAACCAAAACCTGGTTCTTTGAGAAAATCAAAAGGATAGACAAACCCTTAGCCAAACTAACTAAAAGGCAAAGAGAAACTATCCAAATCAGCAAAATCAGAAATGAAAAGGGGGACATAACTACAGACACTGAAGAAATCCAAAAAACCATTATGGTCGTACTACAAAAATCCTCTATGTCACAAAATTTGAAAATATAAATGAAATGGATATTTTTTCTTGATAGATTCCATCTACCAAAATTAAGTCAAGATCAGGTAGAAAGACTGAATAACCCTGTATCCACCAAGGAAATTCAAGCAGTTATCAACATTCTCCTTTCCAAAAAAAGCTCTGGGCCAGATGGTTTCAGCACAGAATTCTACCAAACCTTCAAAGAAGTCCTAGCTCCAATTCTCTTCAAACTATTTCACAAAATGGAAACAGAAGAAACATTACCAAACTCATTATATTATCCCACAGGCATCTTGATACCTAAACCACACAAAGACCCAACAAAAAGGAGCACTTCAAACCTATCTCTCTTGTGAACAATGATGCAAAAATATTCCATAAAATACTTGCAAACCGAATACAAGAACACATAAAGATATCATCCACCACCAAGACCAAGTAGGCTTCATCCCAGGCATGCAAGGATGGTTTAACATATGGATATCCATCTATGTAATAAACCATAGAAACAAACTGAAGGAGAAAAACCACATGATCATCTCCTTAGATGCAGAAAACGCTTTCGACAATATCAAACACCCATTCATGTTTAAAGTCTTGGAGAGATGAATGATACAAGGAACATACCTAAACATACTAAAGGCAATGTACAGCAAGTCTAGAGCCAACATCAAACTCAATGGAGAGAAAATTAAATCAATCCCACTGAAATCAGGGACAAGGCAAAGCTGCCCATTGTCTCCATATCTCTTCAACATAGTACTTGAAGTCCTAGCTAGAGCAATAAGACAACTATAGGAGATCAAAGGGATACAAATTGAAAAGGAAGAGGTCAAAGTCTCACTATTAGCAGGTGATATGATAGTATACATGAGTGACCCCAAAAATTAAACCAGAGAACTCCTTCAGCTGATAAACACCTTCAGCAATGTGGCTTGATACAAAATTAACTCGAAACAAGCCCTTCTGTATACTCAAAACAAAAGGACCAAGAAAGAAATCAAAGTAACAATGTCCTTCACAAAAGCCACTAATACCATAAAGTACCTTGGGGTGACTCCAACCAAGCAGGTGAAAGACCTGTTTGAAAAAAAAAAAAAAACCTAAAAGCCTCTGAAGAAATTGAAGAAGATATTAGAAGATGGAAAGATCTCCCTTGCTTATGGCTGGGTAGCATTAACATAGTGAAAATGGCCATTCTGTCAATAGCAATCTACAGATTCAAAGCAATTCCCACCAAAATACCAAAACAATTCTTTACAGACCTTGAAAGAAAAATTCTCAACTTAATGTGGAGAAACAAAAAACACAGACTTTCCAAAATGATCCTGTACAACAACAGATCATCTGGAGGTATCTCCATCCCTGATCTCAAGCTGTATTACAGAGCAATAGTAATGAAAACTGCATGATATTGGCGTAGAAACAGAAAGGAGGAACAATGGAACAGAATAGAAGACGCAGAAATAGACCCACGCACCCATGAATACTTAGTTTTTGGCGAAGAAGCTAAAACCATACAATGGAAAAAAAAAGACAGCATCTTCAACAAATGGTGCTGGTCCAACTGGATGTCTATATGCAGAAAAATGAAAATAGATCCATATTTATCACCCTGTACAAAACTGAAGTCCAAGTGGATCAAACACCTCAACATAAAACCTGATACACTAAATCAGTTAGAAGAAAAAGTGGGGAAGAGCCTAGAACCCGTTTGCACATGAGACAGCTTCCTGAACAAAACAACAACAGCACAGGCTCCAAGAGCAACAATCAATAAATGGGACCTCATGAAACCGAAAAGCTTCTGTAAAGGAAAGCATACTGCTATAATAACAAAATGACAGCCTACAGACTGGGTAAGGATCTTCACCAACCCTATATCTGACAGAGGACTGATATCCAGAATATATATAAAAAAAGAAAGAAGTTAAAAAGCAAAAATATCAAGCAATCCAATTAAAAAATGGTGTACGGAGGTAAACATAGAATTCTCTGTAGAGGAATGTAGAGTGGCAGAGCAATACTTAAAGAGATGCTCAATGTCATTAGACATCAGACAGATGCAAATCAAAACAACCCTGAGATTTCACCTTACACCCATCAGAATGGCTAAGATCAAAAACTCAATTGTCAACACATGCTGGAGAGATTGTGGAGAAAGGGGAACCATCTTCCATTGCTGGTGCGAATGTAGTCTTGTACAACCACTTTGGGGATCAATCTGGAGCTTTCTCAGACAATCAGAAATAATGCTTCCTCAAGATCCAGGTATGCTCAAGTACACAATAAGGACATTTGCTCAACCATGTTTATAGCAGCTTTATTTGTAACAGTCATAACCTGGAAAAAACCCAGATGTCTATCAACGGAGGAATGGATACAAAAATAGTGATAATTTTACACAATGGAATACTACTCAGCGGTCAAAAACAAGGAAATCATGAAATTTGCAGAAAAATGGTGGGATCTAGAAAAGATCGTCCTGAGTGAGGCAACCCAGGAGCAGAAAGACACAAACAGTATATACTCACATATAATGGGTACTAGACCTTTAAGATAGGATAAACATACTAAAATTTGTATATCTAAAGAATATAAACAAGAAAGAGCATCTGGAGTAAGATGATCAGGCCTCACTTAAAAAGACAAATGGAAAGACATTGGATGTAGGAGAAAACAAGTAACAGGACAGGAGCCTGCCACAGAGGGCCTCTGAATGACTCTACCTAGCCGCGTATCAAAGCAGATGCCTAGACTCATAAGCAAACCTGCAGAGTGCAGGGAATCTTATATGAAAGAAGGGGGAGTTAGTATAACATGGAGAGGATAGGAGCTCCTTAAGGACCAAATATATCCGCGCACAGGGGTCTTTATTGAGACTGTTTCTCCAACCAAGGACCATGTATGGATATAACCTAGAACCCCTGCTCAGATGTAGCCCATGGTAGCTCAGTATCCAAGTGGGCATCTTAGTAAGGGGAACAGGGACTATTTCTGACATGAACTCCATGGCTGGCTCTTTGACCTCCTTTCTCCCTCTCCCAAGGGAGGAGCAGCCTTCCTAGGCCACAGAGGAGGACATTGCAGTCAGTCTTGAAGACAACTGATAAGCTAGGGTCAGATGGAAGGGGAGGAGGACCTCCCCTATCAGTGGACTTGGAAATGGGCAGGGAGGCAATGAGGAAGGGAGGGTGGGATTGAGAAGGAATGAGGCAGTGGGGTATGGTTGGGATACAAAGTAAATAACCTGTGATTAATATAAAAATTATAAAAAATAAAGAAATAAATGGAAAGTAACCTAAAGGAATAAAATGAATAAACATGCTACGTACATTAAAAAAATACAAAAAATGAAAAAAATATTACTTTGAACTTGGTTCTTCCAGCCAAAACAGCTTATCATCTGATAAACAGAATGTTAAATAGGTATGAAAATACATTTTTTTCCTCCTCTAAGATAGAAAATAAAGGAAATTTCAAAATCCAAAAATAAAATGAAATAAATGGGACCTTATGAAACTGGAATGCTTCAGTAATGCAGAGGACACTGTTCACAGTACAAAACGTCAGCCTATAGATTGGGAAAGGATCTTCCCCAACCCTATATCTGACAGAGGGCTAATATCCAGTATATATAAAGAACTCAAGAAGTTAAAAACTAACAAATCAAGTAATCCAATTAAAAATGAAACAGAGCTAAACAGAGAATTTTCAATAGAGGAATATAGAATGGCAGAGAAACAATTGAATATATTCTCAATGTCCTTAGTCATCAGGGAAATACAAATCAAAACCACCCTGAGATTATACCTTACACCCATTAGAATGGCTAAGATCAAAAACTCAAATGACAATACATGCTGGAGAGGATGTGGAGAAAGGGGAACCATCTCCCATTGCTGGTAGGAATATAAACACATACAACCACTTTGGAAATCAATCTGGGGCCTTCTCAGTCAATTAGAAATACTGCTTCCTCAAGATCCAGGTAGACAACTTCCAGGCATTAAACAAAATGTTCTCAAGTACAAAATTGGGACCAAGTTTGTAGCAGCTTTATTCATAATAGCCAGAATCTGGCAACAATCCAGATTTCCATCAATGGAGGACTGGATACAGAAATTGTGGTACATTTATCACAATGGAATACTACTCAGCAATTAAAATCAAGGAAATCATGAAATTTGCAGGCAAATTGGGGGAACTAGAAAAGATCATCCTGAATGAGGCATCCCAGAAAGAAAAATACATACATGGTGTATACTCACTTAAAAGTGGGTATTAGACATATAAGATAGGATAAACATACCAAAATCTTTACACCTTAAGGAAGCTAAGTAGGATGGAGGATCCTGGCTTAGATGATCAGTTTTCACTCAGAAAGGCAAACAGGAAGGACATCAGAAAGGGAAGAAAACAGGGAACAGGTCTGGAGCCTACCGCAGAGGGCCATTGAAAGACTACCCAGCAAGGTTTTGAAGATGTTGAGACTCAGGCAGAGTGCAGGGAATCTTATGAAAGAGTCAGAGGGGGGAGATAGAAAGACCTGGAGGGCACAGGAGCTCCACAAGGAGAACAACAAAACTAAAAAATTTGAGTCCAGGGATCTCTTTCCTGAGTCTGATATTCCAACAAAGGTCCATGCATACAGATAACCTAGAACCCCTGCAAAGATGTAGCCCATGGCAGCTGAGTCTCCAATAGGTTTCCTAGTAATAGGAACAGGGACTCTCTTTTACATGAACTCAGTGGCTGGCTCTTTGATCACCTCCCCCTGAGTGGGGAGCAGCCTTACCTGGCCACAGAGGAAGACAATGCAGCCATTCCTGAGTAGACTTGATAGGCTATGGTCAGAGGGAAGGGGAGGAGGACCTCCTGTGTCTGTGGACTTGGGGAAGTCCATGGGAGGAGTTGAGGGAAGAAGAGTGTGATTGGGAAGGGATGTTGGAGGGAACTGAGACACAATGTGAACTCAATGTAATCAATAAAATAAATTAATTTTTAAAAAAGAAAATAAAATGGAAAGAAATTGTATTTGTGAAATAATTGTTCTTTCAATTATTTTTTTCAAATACAGAAGTAGTAATTTATTTATTTATTTATTTACTTTTTCATTTTTATTTTAATTTTTATTAATTACACTTTATTCACTTTGTATCCTCCCATAAACACCTCCTTCCTCCCCTCCCAGTATCACCTTCCCTCCCTCTTCTCCACATATGCCCCTCCCCAAGTCCACTGATAGGGGAGGTCTTCCTTTCCTTCCTTCTGATCCTATCTATCAACGTTCATCAGGAGTGGTTGCATTGTCTCCCTCTGTGGCCTGGTAAGGCTGCTCCCCCATCAGGGGGAGGTGATCAAAGAGCAGGCCAATCAGTTCATGTCAGAGGCAGTCCCTAGTCCCATTATTATGGAACCCACTTGGATACTGAACTGCCATGGGCTGCTTCTGTGCAAGGGTTCTAGGTTTTCTCCATGCATGGTACTTGGTTGGAGTATCAGTCTCAGGAAAGATCCCTGTGTCCAGATTTTTTGGTTCTGTTGCTCTCCTTGTGGAGCTCCTGTCATCTCCGTATCTTACTATTACCCACATCTTTCGTAAGATTCCATGTACTCTGCCCAACAGTTGGCCATAAGTCTCAGCATCTGCTTTGATAGTCTGCAGGGCAGAGCCTTTCAGGGGCCCTCTGTGACAGGCTCTTAACTTGTTTCCTGCTTTCTTCTTCTTCTGATATACATCTGCTTTGTCTTTCTGGCTGGGGATTGAGCATTTTAGCCAGAGTCCTCCCTCTTTAATGTTTTCTTTAGGTGTACAGATTTTAGTAGATTTATCCTATTTTATATGTCTATATGAGTGAGTATATACCATGTGTGTCTTTCTGCTTCTGGAATAGCTCACTCAGGATGATCCTTTCCAGTTCCCACCATTTACCTGCAAATTTCATGATATCCTTTTATTTTATTGCTGAGTAATATTCTATTGTGAAGATGTACCACAATTTCTGTATCCATTCCTCAACTGAGGGGCATCTGGTTTGTTTCCAGCTGTTACAAATAAAGCTACTACAACCATGACTGAGCAAATGTCCTTATTGTGTACTTGAGCCTCTTTTGGGTATATGCCTAGGAGTGGTATAACTGGATCTTGAGGAAGTGTTATTCCTCGTTGTCTGAGGACGCGCCAGATTGATTTCCAGAGTGGTTGTACAAGTTTACAAATATTTTGGAAGGTGAGAATTCTAAAATGTAAATGATATCTGAACTATGTATTATAACATTGTACATATGTTTTACTATGTAAAATAATTACTATGTATTATAACATATGTTTTATAGTTTATAACACAGAAAAATATTTTCCAACTTCTTTAGACAAATAAAATAGGTTATTTAATGTTTTAAAATATAGATTGATTTAATTAATTATTTTTAATTATCCACTGAATGTTAATGATTATCTTAAGGTATCTATTCTCAGGTAGGGAGTCCTGTAAGTAAATACCCTGAAATAGAATCTTAGTGTCTACATGTATGCAGATGCTATGAAAACAGGGAGATTCATAAAAATATTGTTTTTGAACCAATTACATTTGAGTTTGTTTTAGAAATGTAAAGAAATTCACAGGAAAGAAAAGTAATAGACAAGTTTCCAGAATATAATAAAGAATATGAAATCAGACAATTTGGATCATTTCGCAGGGATTTGATTTTCATAATGAAAATTATGGGATCTCAAGTGGCCAAACCTAAAAACCATCTCAATCATATAAATGAAGGCCCACTATTTTGGAAAGAAAAGCCAATATATATTTAAAAGTTTTAACCCTTGTCTTTTGAGGATAAATATGACAAAACAGGAGCTATACACCTCATATGGAATCAGCTGGGAGAAAAGGGAAACACCAGCATTCATTACCATAATGAACTTATGACCAAATTAACAGCTTTGGTCAACTTAGCACCAAATATGGAATCAAGTTGATAGAATCTCATTCTCATTTTACTGACAACTGTGCAAGTTTTTAAAAATAATTTTATTGTAATGAATTCACAAATAAAAATGGCACACCAATAGAGTAAAGAAGCCATTCAATGGGATTGATTTTAGCTTCTCTCCATTGAGTTTGATGTTAGCTATAGGCTTGCTGTATATTGCCTTTACTATGTTTAGGTATGTGCCTTGTATCCCTAGTCTCTCCAAGACTTTAAACATGAATGGGTGTTGGACTTTGTCAAATGCTTTTTCGGCATCTAGGGAGATGATCATGTGGTTTTTCTCCTTCAGTTTGTTTCTATGGTGGATCACATTGATGGATTTGCGTATATTGAACCACCCTTGCATGCCTGGGATAAAGCCTACTTGGTCATGGTGGATGATATCTTTTATGTGCTCTTGGATTCAGTTT
>CM053742.1:106569057-106584931 GCA_028658305.1 Pachyuromys duprasi | reverse complement strand
ATTCATGAAATTTGCAGGCAAATGGTGGGACCTGGAAATGATCATCATAAGTGAGGTATCCCAAAAGCAGAAAGAAACATATGGTATTTACTCACTTATATAGACCTATAGGATAGGAAGGTCAAGCTGAAATCTACACACCTAGGGAGGATATACAGGAAGGATGACCCACGTTGGTATGATTAATGCTCGTTTGGATGAACAAATTGAATGGACATTGAGTGGAGGAGAAAACAACCAACAGGACAGGAGCATGCCAAGGAGGACCTCTGCGGGGGGGGGGTCAATGTAGGGATGTATCAGAGCAGATACTAAGACTCTCAATCAAGCCTTTGGCAGAGGGCAAGAAGTGATGATAGAAATGGAGGAGGTTGGTGAGACTTGGAGAGAACAAGAGCTCCACAAAGACCAAACTGAGCAGGGCACAGGGGTCTCGTGTAAGACCATTTCTACAACTTAGGACCATGTGTGGATGTGGCCTGGAACCCTTGCCCAGATGGGGCCCATGATAGCTTGGTGTACTACTGAAGACCCTAGTGACGGAAGCAGGGACTGTTTCAGTGTTGAACTTGATGGCTGACTCTTTGACCTTCCCCCATACATACCGGGTAGTGACAGATTGGCTAGATACCAGGGGAGGACATTGCAGCCAGCCCTGAGGAGACAGGATGAGCTGGGGTTGGATGGAAGGGGAGGAGGTCCTCCCCTGTTGGTGGACTTTGAGGGTTCGGGGAGGAGATAAGGGAGGGTCGGGGAGGGTCGGAGGGAATGAAGGAGGGGGCTACGCTTGGGATGCAAAATACCTAACCTGTGATTGATAACAAAAAAAATAAATTAATAAAAAATTAAAAAATACCATGAAAAAAAAAAGAAGCCATGCAAACAAACACTTGTCCATTCCCAAACTCTTTACACCTCAGTGAACTGTGCAGTCAACATGGCCATTCTGAAGCCATGGAGCTTCACTTAGGGTTTTCTTCTTTCATCATCAATTAAAATTTTATGGACCTATGCATCACAAAAAGTGACATATTTGAAAACACAATATTAGCTTTATATAATCTTCAGCACCTTTATATCATCTTCATCACTTTCTTGATCTCCTTTCTAAATATTATACTGTTAGTTCCCTTATGTAGCGTACACTTACATGGGCCTTAAATGGCTGAAATTTCTTTCAGTGTAGGTAAGCTACATGACCTCCATTAGTTCTAAGATACCACAGATTCATGAACAGACGGAAGAGGAAAATGCCCTTAAGGTTTTAGAGCATGCACTCCGAATAGAAGGATAAAAGCATCCCAGGGAATATAACTCTACAGAAGTTTAATTTGTTCTTAAATTACACCAACCCAGCTTATAGTACATGCATGTTCACAAAAGATTCATTTATTCCAAATCTGCCTCACTTCATTGATTTTATTGTCTAACAATAAACCTGTGTTAACCACCTCACTTTTCTACAAAAGACTTCTCAAGCTACTTTTCTCCCATTAATTTCTATCTATTACACGAATCTAAAGGGATGACATTACAGTAAACATTTGTCACTTGAAACTTTCCAAGACCTAAATTTTTGCATTTCCTCTTTGGTTTGGTTATTATTTTTCTTTCCTGAAGAGAAATATTGTCAATGATAGAATGGGAGGAGGTCGTCCTCTATAAGGGGACTAGTGGAAGGGCATAGGGGGAGAAGAGGGTGCATGAGTGGATGGGATGAAATGAGGGAGGGGGCTTCAGTGGGGATACAAAGTAAACGTGTAATAAATAAATATATAAATAAAATAAAATAAATGAGTAAGACATTACTGTCTTGTACACCAAACAATACATTATAGTTTGTTTGGTTGGAATGACTATAGGAACACAGGTAAATTAAAACATCAAATGTAGTTTGCTTATGATCTCATTGCCTTTTGTAGAAATATTCTTAGTAATAAGAACAACTTTTCTCTGTAAAGTGATGGGTTCAGTAGTAACAATGTTGATTTTAATAATTCTCTATTTCCTTTGTTTTATCTACTGAGTAATCTTCATTTTGAATAATAATATACTAATAACCGCTGCCTTCTAGGTTCTAGAGTTACAGCAGGGAACAAAAGAAGAAAAAGAAATCTGTGTCCTTGTAGAGCTAACAGCAAAGTTGAGATAAAAAAGAAAACTGTGAAAATGAATGAAGAAAGTAACTACACATACTCTTTAATGCTTGTGAAAATAAGTATCTCTTTGGGTTGGGAGATGATAAAAGGATATAGGAAAATGAAGAAGTATGATCATTAATAGACTTGCCAGTAATGAATAAGGGGTCGTGCTGAGATGAAAGGAAGACTTATTGATTCTGAAGAAAACTCTGATTGTGTCATAACTATCAATTCTGGTGCCACAGATATGATGTAAATCATTTCTTTCAAGGTCAGGAATGCCTTAGTAAGTTACTACTTATTGCATTACTGTCTTTTCATCACCAAAATTGATTAATGAGCATCAACTATGGACACTGATTTGATATTTTCTCAGAAACAGACCTCTTGTTTAGTTTCTAGAACATAGAGTTACCCTGAATAATTTTAATGGAGGTATTAAAATTATTGAAATTGGCAACTGTTTGTAATCAGTGTTTCCAAATGCACATTGCAGTCCATGGGACTGGAATTTAAAAATCTACCTATCTGTGTTGCTCATGGTAATTCAGGACAAGTGTCCACAGACTAGGTTTATAAAATTTCAAAGTCTATCAATAGAATATGGAAAACAAGACATTTAGCAAAGTGTTCCCTGACATAGGAGAACAGGGGAAAGACAAAATGTATAGAGTAGAAATATAAGATTCAGAACAGAATATGTCCTGAAGTTCTCTTTCTATATAAGGTCTTTGTGTGGTTTGTGTATGAAGGTGACCCTGGCTTCATAGAATGAGTTTTATAATGTTCCTTCTATTTCTATTTTCTGGAATAGTTTGAAGAGTATTGATGTTAGGTCTTTGTTGATTGTCCGGGAGGATTCTGCACTGAAACCATAGAGCCCTGGGCTTTTTTTTTTTTCTTGGATTGGAGACTTTTGATAACAGCTTCTATTTACTTAAGGGATATAGTATAATTTAATTTGTTTACCTGATCTTGATTAAGTTTGGTAAATAGAGTCGATCCAGAAAACTGTCCATTTCATTTACGTTTTCAAATTTTGTTGCATATAGCTTTTTGAGGTAGGACCTAATGATTCCTTGGATTTCGTGTGTGTGTTTTTTTGTTTTTGTTTTTTTGTCCTCTTTTTAATTTCTGATTTTGTTGATTTGGATATAGTACCTCTGCCTTTCAGGCAGTTTGACTTGTCTATCATGTTGGTTTTCTCAAAGAACCAGCTCTTGATTTAGTTGATTCTTTGAATGGTTCTCTTTGTTTCTCTTTGATTTCACTTCGAGTTTGATTATTTCCAGCCATCTACTTCACTTGTTTATGTCTGCTTCTTTTGTTTCAAGTGCTTTCAAGTGTGCCATTAAGTTGCTTGTACTGGATTCCTCAAATTTCTTTATGAAGGCACTTCCCCTTAGCATTGCTTTCTTTGTGTCCCACAAGCTAATATAAGTTGTATTTTCATTAAGTTCTAGGAAGTCTTTAATTTCTTTTTATTTCTTCCTGGACACTGGTGTAATTGAGTAGAGAATTGTGCATTTTCCATCTGTGTAGGCTTTTTTGATATTTCTGCTATTTTTGAGGTCTAGGTTTAGACCATGGTGGTCTGATAGGATGCAAGGGATGATTTCAATATTATTGTATCTCTGAAGGCTTACTTTGTGCCTGACTATATAGTCAATTTTGAAGAATGTTCCATGAGATGCTGAGAAAAAGGTACGCTCTTTTGCGTTTGGATGAAAGATTCTGTAGACAGCTATTAGGTCCATTTGATTTAAGACCTTTGTAAGTGTCAGTTTGTTGTTGTTTAGCTTTCTTTCTCAATGCTCTATCACTTGGCAACAGTGGGCTGTTGATATCTTCAACTATTAAGGTGTTGAGATCAATGTGTGATTTAAGCTTTAATAATGTTTCTTTGACAAATGCAGGAGCCCTTGTGTTTGGAGCATAGATATTTAGGATTGCACTGTCCTCTTGGTGGATTTTTCCTTTGATGAGAATGAAGTGTCTCTCTCCATCTCTTTTGGTTAATTTTGGTTAAAAGTAGATTTCATTAGATATTCGGGTGGCTACTCCAACTTGCTTCTTGTGTCCATCTGCCTGAAGAATCTTTTTCCACTCCTTTACTGTGAGTTAGTGTCTGTATTTGTTGCAGAGGTGCATTTCTTGAATGCATCAGAATGTTGGATCCTGTTTCCGCAACCAATCTGTTAGTCTGTGTCTTTTTATTATAGAGTTGAGACCATTGATGTCAATAGTTATTAGTGCACAATGATTGTTAGTTCATTTTATTGTGGAGTTGGTGCTGATTGTGTGTTTGTGTTTTTGTTGTTGTTGTTCATTTTTGTTGTTTTTGCTTTGTTTTTAGATGTGATGGTGTCTTTATCCTGTGTTCTCTTGGGTGTAGTTGATCTCATTGGGTTGAAATTTTCCTCTGGTATCTTCTGTAGGGATGGATTGCTGTGTATATAGTGTTTAAATTTAGTTATGTCATGGAATATTTTGTTTTCTCTATCTAAATTGATTGAAAGTTTGGCTGGATGTATTAGTTTTGGTTGGCATCTGTGATCTCTAAGCTTCTGCATGATATCCATCCAGGCCCTTCTGGCTTTCATAGTCTCTGTTGAGAATTCTGATTTGATTTTGATAGGTCTGCCTTTATATGTTACTTGGCTTTTTTTCCCTACCAGTTTTAATATTTTTCTTTGTTCTGTAGATTTAGTGTTTAGATTATTATGTGGCAGGAGGAATTCCTTTTCTGGTTTAATCTGTTTGCTTTTCTGTAAGACTCTTGTAGGTTTATGGGCATCTCTTTCTTAAGGTAGGGAAATTTTCTCCTATGATTTCCTCTAAATCATTTTTTTGGGTTTTGGAATCTTTTTATTTTGTCTATTTCTATTTTTCTTAGGTTAAGTCTTTTCATGGTGTCTTTGACTTCTTGGATGTTTTTAGCTAACTTTTGCAATTTTATTTTTTCTTTGAGAAATGTGTCAGTTTCTTCAATTATATCTGCAGTGCCTGAGATTCTTTTCCATCTCTTTTATTCTGTTGGTGATACTCAAGTTTTGGTTCCTGATCTCTTCTATAAGTTCTCCAACTCCAGGGTTTTCTCTGTTTCTGTTTTTTTTTTATTGATTCTAATTCTGCTTTCATATCATGCATCACTTCCTTAATCTGTTTGAATGTGGATTCCTGTCTGTCCATGATGGCCTCTATTTTTTTCTTTACTTTTCTTTATGTACCTCTATTTGTGCCTCCATTTTGTTATTTGTTTCTTCTTTATATGCCTTGAATAACTGCATAATTATAGATTTAAGATGATTTTTCTGTTTTTAAGCTTCAATATAGTATCCATTGATTTTTTAAGGTTCTAGAAAGCATGGTGTCCTGGTTTTTGCTGCCTGTATTCTTATGCTGGTTGTCTGTAGTGTTGGCTGATTATTTTGAGAGACTGTACAATGGACTGTATCTAACTATCTCTGGAGTCTCGAATAGTCTCCCCTGGATTCATTGTCTCTGGATTCAACAGTCCCAGTTCACTCTTTGTGGTCCAGGTAGCTGGGGCACAGGCAGAGGATCTCTGGGTATAGAGCTGCTCCAGTGCCCCACAGGCTCCCTTAAAAAGGTGGAGGGTCAGTAAGATTAACATAGTTAAAATGGCCATCCAACAAAAAGAATTTACTGATTCAATGCAATTCCCAAAACAATAAAATGGAAAAATGATAGCATATTCTGAAAATGGTGCTGGTCTATTTGGATGTCTACATGTATATAATGGGACCTCATGAAACGAAAAAGCTTCTGTAATGCAAAGGAAACTGTCCCCAGCACAAAATGTCAGCCTATAGATTGGGAAAGGATCTTCACCAACCCTATGTCTGACAGATGGCTACTATGCAGAACATATAAAGAAGACAAGACGTTCAACACCAACAAACTAAGCAATCCAATTAAAAAATGGGGTACCAAACTAAACCAAGAATTCTCAATAGAGGATTGTCGAATGGCAGAGAAACAAACAAGAAATGTTCAACATCCTTAGTCATCAGGGAAATCCAAAGCAAAACAATGCTGAGATTTCACCTTACACCCATCACAATGGCTAAGACCAAAAGCTCAAATGACAATACATGCTAGAGAGGATATAGAGAAAGGGTAACTCTCCTCCATTGCTGGTGGGAAAGGAAACTTGTACAACTACTTTGAAAATCAATCTGGTGCTTTCTCAGACAATTAAGAATAGTGCTTCCTCAAGATCCATCTCTACCCCTCCTAGGCATATATTCAAAATATACTCAAGTATACAATGAGGACATTTGTTCATAACAGTTCTGGTCTTAATAGCCAGAAGCAGGAAACAACCTAGATGTCCCTCAGATGAGGAATAGATACAGAAATTGTGGTACATTTACACAATGGAATACTACACAGCAATTAAAAACAAGGAAATCATGAAATTTGCAGGCAAATGGTGGGAACTAGAAAAGACCCTCTTGAGTGAGTTTACCAGAAGCAGAAAGACACACATTGTAAATACTCACTCGTAAGTGGATATTAGCCACATAATATAGGATAAACACACTAAAATCGCTATGCCCAAAGAAGCTATGTAAGAAGGAAGACCCTAGGGAAGATGCTCAATTCTCATTCAGTAGAACAAATGCAATAGACATTGGAAGCAGGATTAATCAGGGAACAGGACAGGAGCCTACCACAGAGGGCCTCTTAAAGACTCTTCTAATTGAGGTATCAAAACAGAGGCTGAGACTTATAACCAAAGTTTGGGCACAGTGCAGGTAATCTTATGAAAGAATGGAGTGATAGAAAGGCCTGGAGAGGATAAGAGCTCCACAAGGAGACCAACAGAGAAAAACAAACAAACAAACAAACAAAACCAAAAGAACCTGAGCTCTGCAGCCAGTCCTGATGAGACCCGATAAGCTATGGGGTCAGATTGAAGGGGAGGAGGATCTCCCCTGTAAGTGGACTTAGAGAAGAGAATGGGAGGAGATGAGGGAAAGAGGTTGGGATTTGGAGGGAAGTAGGGAGGGAGTACAGCTGAGATACAAACTGAATAAACTGTCATTAATATAAAAAAATAAAAATTTAAGAAAATAAAACTGAGCTCTGGGGTACTTGCAGAGACTGATACCCCAACCAAGGATAATGCATGGTGAGGACCTAAAACCCTTTCTCAGATGTAGCACATAGACTCAGTCTCCAAGTGAGCTCCCTAATAAGGGGAGCAGGGACTCTCTCTGGCTTGAACTCAGTGATAGGCTCTCTGATCACCTCCCCATGGGGTGTGGGGTGGGGGTGCAACCTTGCCTGGCTGCAAAGGAAGAAAATGTAACCAATCCTGATGAGAGCTGATAGGCTAGGGTCAAATAGAAGGGGAGGAAGACTTCACCTATCAGTTGACTAGGAGAGGGGAATAGGAAGAGAAGAGGGTGGGAGTGTGGGATTGTTAGGAGACTATGGAGGCAGCCATAGACAGTATACAAATTGAATAAATTTTAATAAATTATAATAAAAATAAAAAGGAGGATGATGGGATTTCAGTCTCAGGCCTGGATTAGCTCTGCTGGATTCACTTGCTGTGCTGACTGCTTTGTTTCTGACCCAGGTGGGCTAAGCTGCTGAGAAGCCAGCAGAAAGATCTCAAGTCCTAGAGCTGCTCCAATGCCCAACAAGTCTCCTTGGGGAGGAGGATAATGGAACATGGGTCAGATGTCTAGCTCAGCTCTACTGGGTTCTCTGTGCTGGGCTTGCTGATTCTGGACTATGTGAGCCAGGCTGCTAGAGCACTGCGGGACAGATCTCTTTGCCTAGAGCTTTTCCAGTGTCCCAGAGGTTTCTTTGAGATGATGGAGAATAGAACCTGGGTCCCAAGCCTAGGTCAGCTCCACTGTGTTCATTGTCTGTGCTGTGCTGACTGATTCTGAACTGGGTGAACTAGGCAGGCAGAGAGTAGGCAGAATGGAGTCATCCCTGCCCCATAGTACTAGAATGTATCACCTCCAGTGGGCTGTGAGAGTGAGCCCCCTAGCTGCTGTGACCATTAAGTTGTCCACAGGATGTTGTGTGTGGTCTCCAGTGTTTGGAAACAGGAGGCTTTATTACCTAGAGTGTGTACACAGGACTGTGAGAGTGGGCACCCAGGTTTGGAGTCTCACCAACAGTACAGGCTGGAACCCAAGGTCAGAGCTGCCAGGCTCTGGTTCCAGGAAGATATCCACAGTAAGCAGGCCCCATTGCTGCCTGGAAGGTATCCACAGATGGTGTGTTTGGGTGTGTGGGTGGCATAAGGCTATAGAGTAAGAGCACTGCATGCAACCTGCTGGTCCCAAGAAAGTATTCACTGATGGTGGGTTCCAATGGGTGGCCTAGGTCTCAGAGGTTAGAGCTGAGGAAGATGTAGCTGCCAATCAGTTGTGTTCTAGCAGGTGGTCTAAGGCTGCTGGGTAGGAGCACTCCAGCCCTGCCAGGTACACTGCTGCTGCCTATCTCAGGAATATTTTCACAGATGGTGAGTTTGTGGAAGTGGTCTAGGGCTGCAGGGCCATAGCCCAGAGAACCACCACTGTTCCAAGGAAGGTATCTGCAGATGGCGGGATTGGGAAGGCAGCCTAGGGCTGTGGTAGATCTGGGCTGGTACCTGGGATTTTTGCTGGTATTAGACAAACAGCCTGAAGAAGGAACTTCAAGTATCCCTGTGGATTCCTCTCTCACCTGAGAAACACAGACATTGGGGTTTGGAGACCTACAGTTCAACCTGCAGGTCATCCTGCTCTCTCTGCTGAGCTGCTGTTCAGAAACCCTATGTGGTTGGTGACACCATCTTGGATCAGTCTGAAAAATTTATTTACTATTGAGAATGGTCTTTTATTATGTATCATATTTTAAAATTTTATATAACTTCTAAAAGACTATACCCACCAGGGTATTGAAGAAGATACTAACACTCATAGCCAAACATTGGGCAGGCTGCCAGAATCCTTATAGAAATGGGAAACAGAAAAACCTGGAGGACATCTGGGTTGTTTCCAGGTTCTAGCTACTACAAATAAAGCTGCTACAAACATGGCTGAGCAAATGTACTTATTGTGTACTTGAGTATCTTTTAGATAGATGCCTAGGAGTGGTATAGCTGGATCTTGAGGTAGCACTATTAATTGTCTGAGAAAGCCCCAGATTGATTTCCAAAGTGGTTGTATAAGTTTTCATTCCCACCAGCAATGGAGGAGAGTTACACTTTCTCTATATCCTCTCCAGCATGTGTTGTCACTTGAGTTTTTTATCTTAGCCATTCTGATGGATTTAAGGTGAAATCTCAGGGTAGTTTTGATTTGCATCTCTCTGATGGTTAAGGATGTCGAGCATCTCTAAGTGTTTCTCTGCCATTCTATATTCCTCTACAGAAAATTAGGAATGGATAAATAAATTGTGGTACTTTTACACAATGAAATACTACTCAGCAATTAAAAACAATGAAACCATGAAATTTGCAGACAAATGGTGGGATCTAGAAAAGATCATACTGAGTGAGGTATCCCAGAAAGAGAAAGACACATATGGTATATACTCACTTATATAGACCTATAAGATATGATAAACATAATAAAATCTGTACACCTAAAGAAGATGAACAAGAAGGAGGACCTGGGGTAAGATGATCAATCCTCACTTACAAAGACAAATGGAATGGATATTGGACGTAGGAGAAAACAAGTAACAGAACAGGAGCCTATAACAGAGGGCCTTTGTAAGACTCTACCTAGGATTGTATCAAAGCAGATGCTGAGACTCCTAACCAAACCTTTGGCAGAGTGCAGGGAATCATATGAAAGAAGGGGGAGTTAGTATGACCTAGAGAGGACAGGCGCTCCACAAGGACCAAATATATCTGGGCACACGTGTCTTTTATGAGACTGTGTCTCCAACCAAGGACCATGTATGGATATAACCTAGAACCCCTGCTCAGATGTAGGCCATGGTAGCTCAGTATCCAAGTGGGTACCCTAGTAAGGGGAACAGAGACTATTTCTGACATGAACTCAATGGCTGGATCTTTGACCTCCCCCACCTCCCCCCTCCCCCCGAAGGAGGAGCAGCCCTCCTAGGCCAAAGAGGAGGTCTTTGCAGCCAGTCCTGAGGATACCTGATAAACCAGGGTCAGAAGGAAGGGGAGGAGGTCCTCCCCTATCAGTGGACTTGGAAAGGGGCAGGGAGGAGATGAGAGAGGGAAGGTAGGATTGGGAGGGAATGAGCAAGCAGGATACAGCTGGGATAAAAAGTGAATAAACTATAACTAATATTTAAAAAATTAACAAAAAAGAGAAAAACCTGAAGGCGACAGGAACTCCAGAAGAATAAGAGAACAGCAGAGCCAAAATACCTGGGCCCAGGGGGGCCTTTAGAAATCAATACTCCAACAAAGGACCATGCATGGAGACGACCTAGACACCCTGTTCAAAGGAAGTCCTATCAGCTGCTCAGTTCCCAAGTGGGTTCCCTAGTAACGGGAATAGGGACTGTCTCTGATATGCACTCAGTGGCTGGTTCTTTGGTCACCTCCTGCTTGGAGGTGCAGCCTTGCCAGGCCACAGAGGAAGATGATGCAGCCAGCCTTGATGAGACCTGGTAGGGTAGGGTCAGATAGAAAGGGAGGAGGTGTTGTCCTATCAGGGGACTAAAGAAAAGGCATAGGAGGGGAAGTGGGAGGGTGGGTGAGACTGGGAAGAAAGGAGGGAATAGGCTGCAGCAAGGCTACAAAGTGAATAAATTGAAATAAATAAATGTATAAATAAAATTAAATTAAAAATTTAGACAAAACTAATTAAAATCATTAAGAAAAGTAGCAGTAGCAAAATCCTAACAGAAAGTCTATGTGAATATTTTTTTAATTGGTGACTTTAATTTAAGTTCTAAGGTATGGGACACTAGAATAGGTATTAAACATGACTGTACATAGAGAGAAGAAAACTGAAAGAGTGTGTCCATAAAAATCTAAGGACCTGGCTTGCTGAATAGATTGCACAGACCTTCACTAGAATGTAGTTTTAGAGGGGAAAGACAAAACTATAGAAAAAGTGATACTTCTTTCATGATATCCATATCTTTGCATGCTTAATTTTATAAGTGAAAATGTAAAATAAAGATTTCATTATTAAGTAAAAGAAAGAATGAGGGCCCAAGCCTTTAACTCTCAGCAAGACTTTTATGACCTGGCCAGTATACATGGTTTATAAGAAATTATGTGACAGCCGGGAGTGGTGGTAAATTCCTGCAATCCCAGCACTGTGGGAGGCAGAGGCAGGCAGAGAGTAAGCAGAATGGAACTTACCCTGCTCCACAGTACCAGAATGTATCACCTCCATTGGGTTATGAGTGTTCAAGTCCAGCCTGGTCTATAGCCAAGGCTACACTGAAAAACCCAGTCTCAAAAAAGAAAACAAAAGAAAGGAAGGAAGGAAGAAAGGAAGGAAGGGAGGGAGGGAGGAAGGAAAGAAGGAAGGAAAGAAAGAAACAAACAAAGAAAAGAAAAGATATGGCTTTCCTTATTCAGGTTGTAGTAAATTATGAAAAATAAAACCACAAAATGAGTAAATAAAAATAAATTACAGATTTTGAAAAAAAAAGAAAGAAATTCTGATTGGAAAGAAAAAAATTACAGTTGGATCATGGAGAAAGAAATAGCTCCAGATTAGTAAGACTTCATTTGATATGTGTGAATGTCTTCATGACAAATTATGTTAATCAGCACACTCTGTTGAAAAAGTGTAAAAATGGAAGATCACACACACAAAAACTCATTGGCATTACCCCTCCAAATATTTTTCAAATGAAAAATGTTCTAGTTCCTGGATCTAATTCAAGTAATTTTTTTTGTGCAAAGAAGAGGAAAATTTAAGCAAACAAAATGTAATGTTTTAATTAAGCACTTACACTCTTCACATAAGCTGCAGCATGTTTTATCTTCCTGTATATTGAGAAAAATGTGTGGTTATTTCACTTTCAAACATCCTAACCTTTAGGGAAATTATTCTCCATTTTAAAGTTTGTATTTTGGCCCATACTTTCAGTTGCATTAGTGTTGTGTGCTTCATCTTGTTTTTATGAAAGACTGAAATTATGGAATGTCACTTGAGCTTTTCTCTTTGGCATTTGATATAATTTGATTAATGAGTGATATCAAGAAGAGATAACACAAATGGAGATAGAGAATGTGAGTTTGCGCTCAGATTGGCAATGGGTACTTTTCTTCCTATAGCTACACTTTTTGTAAGTAAGATTTCATTTTCAACCACATATTTGTCTGTGCTTTGGTAACGGTTCTGATGCCTTTTCATTCCAGAGCTAGTTGCATGAGAGATTTTCAGTTTTAAGTCCCTGTAGAAATGTGTTAGGCCCTGTTACATTCTCATATTTTCTCATACTTTTCGAAACAATCTTTTTTATGTTTTTTAAATGTAATTTATTTATTTTTATATTCATCACAGGTTAGGTACTTTGTATCCCAGGTGTATCCCCCTCCCTCATTCCCTCCCACTCTCCCCATCCCTCCCTCATCTCCTCCCTGCCCCCCTCCAAGTCCACTGATGAGGGAGGACCTCCTCCCTTTCCATCTGACCCTAGTTTATCTTGTCTCTTCAGGGCTGGCTGCAATGTCCTCTTCTGGGATCTAGCTAGGCTGTTACTCTGGGGCATGTGTGGGAGGGTCAAAGAGCCAGCCATTGAGTTCATGACAGAAATAGACCCTGTTCCCTTTACTAGGGTCTCCAGTTGGATACTGAGCTACCATGGGCCACATCTGAGCGGGTGTTCTAGGTTATATCTATACATGGTCCTTGGTTGGAGAAACCGTCTTGTAAAAGACCCCTGTGCCCTGATCTATTTGGTCTTTGTGGAGCTCTTGTTCTCCCATTTTTAAAAATTTTGTTTACAATTGCCTAATTTCAGTGTGGCAAACTTTACCTACTCTGTCCTATATAGTTAATCATAATATGGTTAATGTGATTTCACCCCTTGAGTGGTGGATGCATACTCAACTGCATGAATATTCACCTGTAATATAGTAGTAATTGCTGAATGAACAGAGGTATATCTGCCTATATTTTAAAACTCTATTAGATTATCTGACTTTGTAGTACGATAATCAATATATACCACTAGGCATGAACTTATCTACTTATTGAGAACTGAACTGGAGAATATGAAGAGATAACTGGAGGATGACCTTGGAACCACATTTCTACATAATCCCAAAATTCATTTGTAGAACAGCCTTACCATCTCATGCTGATTGTGGTCATTTTTTTTCCTTTCCAGAAAATCTTCCCTTCTTGTGCCCTGTGTTCTCATGATGCAAAGATACTAAAAGCTTGGGATACCTGGAATAAACAGTGAAGAGCTGTTCTTTTTGAGGTTGAAAAGTGTACAATAAAATCACCTGGCTGATTGCAATTGATTGAAATTCTTTTTTATAATTTATTTATTTGTTATATTAATCACAGGTTATGTACTTTGTATCCCAGCCATAGCCCCCTCCTTCGTTCCCTCCCACTCTCCCTATCCCTTCCTCATCTCCTCCCTGTCCCTTTCCAAGTCCACTGATAGGGGAGGATCTCCTCCCCTTCCATCTGACCCTAGCTTATCTGGTCTCTTCAGGGCTGACTGCAATGTCCTCTTCTGGGGTCTAGCAAGGCTGCTTCTCCCTCGGGGGTGGGGAAGAGGGTAGAGAGCCAGCCATTGAGTTCATGACAGAAATAGTCCCTGTTCCCCTTACTAGGGTACCCAGTTGGATATTGAGCTACCCTGGGCTATATCCGAGCAGAGGTTCTATGTTATATCCATACATGGTCCTGGGTTGGAGAAACAGTCTCATAAAAGACCCCTGTGCCCTGATCTATTTGGTCTTTGTGGAGCTCTTGTCGTCGCCAAGTCTTACTACCTCCCCCTTCTTTCATATGATTCCCTGCACTCTGCCGAAGGTTTGGTTATGAGTCTTAATATCTGCTTTGATACACTGCTAGGTAGGGTCTTTCAGAGGCCCTCTGTGGTAGGCTTCTGTTCTGTTGTTTGTTTTCTCCTACATTCAATATCCATCCCATTTGTCTTTGTAAGTAAGGATTGATCATCTTACCCCAAGTTCTCTTTCTTGTTTATCTTCTTTAGGTGTATAGATTTCAGTATGTTTATCCTATCTTATAGGACTATATATGGTTGAAATTCTTGTGCTGTGGTTCCAACCTGAGGTTTTAATATTGTCATTTTTTACTCTCATGTTCTGTGTCTGATAGAAGTAGTTATGAGGATAGCATAATGATATAGATGTTATATTTTATATTTGACACACAGTGTCTATTCCTCCAGCCTATGTAATCTGTGTGTCCATTCTATGAACTTGAGGCAGCTGATCACAGGATGATATTGCTAATTACCTGAATCATTCTAACCACATGTTTATTGAATCCCTCTTGATTTATTATATTTTCAAAACATTTTTCACAGATATTAATTTATGTCGAGAATCTTGGAGAGGGGACAAATGGCGGCGCCAGGTGGACTCCGCTTCTGACCTGCAGAACAACATTTTCCATACAGCGACCAAGGGACTGAACTCTGGGCCCTAAAACAACAGTGATCTGGTTTACCAGGTGAGAGGAAGCTCCAAGGTGCGGGAACTGCCAGGTCCATTCCCAGGTCACCCATATATATATATATGCAATGACCAAAGGACGACATAAGAACTCACCCAACAAAAAACAGGACACCATGGCACCATCAGAATCACCGAAAACTAATGGATATTTTAACTCAGCAGAAATTCAGGAAAGTGATTTTAAAGCTATGATTATCCAGTTAATTCAGGAACAAAAAGAGGATATGAACAGAGCTCTCAAAGAAATTCAAAAGAATATAAAGGCCCACGTAGAGGAACAATTAGAAACATATAGAGAGGAAACAAAAGCAGAAAGAGGAACAACCTTCAGTCAGATGAAGGAAATGGTGCAAAGCATGAAAACAGAATTAGAATCTATAAAGAAAACCCAAACAGAAAAAAACCTGGAACTAGGAAGTCCCAACAGGAGGACATCTCAATTTTGAACATCTATGCTCCATATACAAGAACAGCTAAACTTGTAAATAAAACATTATTAAAGCTGAAATCTCACACAGATTCGAATACCTTAATAGTGGGAGACTTCAACACTCCACTCTCACCAAGAGATAGATCATCCACTCAGAAGCAAAACAGGGAAACAAGGGCACTCACAGACACCCTAAATCAAATGGACCTAATAGATGTCTACGGAACTTTCCATCCAAAATCAAAAGAGTACACCTTCTGTTCAGCACCACATGGAACCTTCTCCAAAATAGACCATATAGTTGGTCACAAAGCAAACCTTAGCAGATAGAAGAAGATTGAAATAATCCCTTGTATCCTATCTGACCATCATGGTGTAAAGCTGGACCTCAACAAAAACAGAAACAGCAAAAAGCCTGCACATACATGGAAACTGAACAACTTGCTACTCAATGACAGCTTGGTGAGGGAAGAAATAAAGAAAGAAATTAAAGACTTCCTAGAATTCAATGAAAATGAAAATACACCATACCCAAACTTATGGGCCACAATGAAGGCAGTGTTAAGAGGAAAGGTCATAGCACTAAGTGCCTTCAAGAAGAAATTTGAAACATCTCATACAAGCAACTTAATGGCCCAACTGAAAGCCCTA
>CM053742.1:106544630-106568957 GCA_028658305.1 Pachyuromys duprasi | reverse complement strand
GAGAAACTGTCCAAATCAGCAAAATCAGAAATGAAAGGGGGGACATAACAACAGACACTGAGGAAATCCAAACATTCATTAGGTCTTACTACCAAAGTCTATATGCCACAAAAATTGAAAATCTAAATGAAATGGATGATTTTCTTGATAGATTCCATCTACCTAAATTAAGTCAAGATCAGGTTGAAAATTTGAATAGACCTATATCCCTGAAGTAAATAGAAGCAGTCATCAGCAGTCTCCCTGCAAAAAAAGCCCTGGGCCAGATGGATTCAGTGCAGAATTCTACAAGACCTTCAAAGAAGTGATAACTCCAATTCTCTCTAAACTATTCCACAAAATAGAAACAGTAGGAACATTACCAAACTCATTCTATGAAGCCACAGCCACCTTGATACTCAAACCACACAAAGATCCAACAAAAAAAGAAAACTTCAGACCTATCTCTCTTATGAACATTAATGCAAAAATACTCAATAAAATACTTGCAAAATGAATCCAAGAATACATAAAAGATATCATCCACCATGACCCAGTAGGCTTCACCCCAGGCATGCAGGGGTGGCTCAATATGTGGAAATCCCTCAATGTGATCCACCATATAAACAAACTGAAGGAGAAAAACCACATGATCATCTCCTTAGATGCCAAAAATGCTTTCGACAAAGTCCAACATCCATTCATCTTTAAAGTCCTGGAGAGATCAGGGATACAAAGCACATAGCTAAACATAGTAAAGGCAATATACAGCAAGCCTATAGCCAACATCAAACTCAATGGAGAGAAACTAAAATCAATCCCACTGAAATTAGGGACTAGGCAAGGCTGCCCATTGTCTCCATAGCTCTTCAAAATAGTACTTGAAGTCTTAGCTAGAGCAATAAGACAACTAAAAGAGATCAAGGGGATACAAATTGGAAAGGAAGAAGTCAAAATATCACTATTTGCAGATGATATGATAATATATATGAGTGACCCCAAAAATTCAATCAGAGAGCTCCTTCAACTGATAAACACCTTCAGTAAAGTGGCTGGATACAAAATCAACTCAAAAAAATCAGAAGCCCTCCTGTACACCAAAGACAAAAGGGCCGAGAAGGAAATTAGGGAAACAACTTCCTTCACCATAGCCACTAATAACATAAAGAAGTACCTTGGGGTGACTCTAACCAAGCAAATGAAAGACCTATATGAAAAAAGTTCAAATCCCTGAAGAAATAAATTGAAGAATATATCAGAAGATGGAAACACCTCCCGTGCTCATGGATTGGTAGGATTAACATAGTAAAAATGGCCATCTTATCAAAAGCAATCTACAGATTCAATGTCCCATCAAAGTACCAACACAATTTGTTACAGACCTTGAAAGAAAAATTCTCAACTTCTTATGGAATAACAAGAAACCTAGAATTGCTGAAACAATCCTCTACAATAAAAGGTCTTCCATAGGTAACTCCATCCCTGATCTCAAGCTGTACTCTAGAGCAACAGTAACAAAAAACTGCATGGTACTGGCATAGAAACAGAATGGTGGATGAATGGAAACAAGGAGAAGACCCAGAAATAAACCCACAAATGTATGGACACCTGATTTTTGACAAACATGCCAAAATCATGCAACGGAAAAAAAGATAGCATCTTCAACAAATGGTGCTGGTCTAACTGGATGTCTACATGAAGAAAAATGCAGGTATATCCATACTTATCACCCTGCACAAAACTAAAGTCCAAATGCATCAAAGACCTCAACATAAAACCAGACACATTAAATCAGTTATAAGAAAAAGTGGGGAAGAGCCTTGAACTCCTTGGCACAGGACACAACTTCCTGAACAGAATACCAACAGCACAGGCTCTAAGATCAACAATCAATAAATGGGACCTCATGAAATGGAAAAGCTTCTGTAAAGCAAAGGACACTGTTGTCAGAACAAAATGACAGCCTACAGACTGGGAAAGGTTCATCACCAATCCTACTTCTGACCGAGGGCTAATATCCTGTATATATAAACAACTCAAGAAGTAATCCAGTTAAAATATGGGGTATGGAGCAAAAAAGAGAACTCACTGTAGACAATTATAGAATGGCAGAAAAACTTAAAGAAATGCTCAACGTCCTTAGCTATCAGGGAGATGCAAATTAAAAGGACCCTGAGATTTCACCTTACACCCACCAGAATGGTTAAGATGAAAAATTCAAGTGACAATGCATGCTGGAGAGGTTGTGGAGAAAGAGGAACCCTCCTCCATTGCTGGTGGGAATGCAAACTTGTACAACCACTCTGGAAATCAATTTGGCATGTCCTTAGACAATTAGGAATAGTGTGTCCTTAAGACCCAGCTATACCACTCTTAGGCATATATCCAAATGATGCTCCAGTACACAACAAGGACATTTGCTCAACTATGTTCGTAGCTGCTTTATTTGTAATAGCCAGAACCTGGAAACAACCAAACTGTCCCTCTGTTGAGGAATGGATACAGAAATTATGGTACCTTTACACAATGGAATACTACTCAGCCATTAAAAAGGAGGAAATCATGAAATTTGCAGGCAAATGATGGGACCTGGAGACGATCATCCTTAGTGAAGTATCCCAAAAGCAGAAAGAAGAACATGGTATATACTCACTTATATAGACCTATAAGATATGATGAAAATACAGAAATCCATACACCTAAAGAAGATAAACAAGAAAGAGGACCTGGAGTAAGGATTAATACTCACTTAGAAAGTCAAATGGGATGGACATTGGATGTAGGAGTAAACAAGTAGCAGGATAAAAGCCGGCCACAGAGGGCCTCAAAAACACTCTTCCTAGCAGTGTATCAAAGCAAATATTAAGAAACATAACCAATCCTTTGGCAGAGTGCAGGGAATCATATGAAATAAGGGGGAGTTAGTATGACCTGGAGAGGTCAGGAGCTCTGCTAGAACCATATATATCAGGGCACAGGGTTCTTTTATGAGACTGTCTCTCCAACCAAGGACAATGTATGGTTATAACCTAGAACCCCTGCTTGTATGTAGCAAATGGTAGCTGAATTCCTAAGTGGGTATACTAGTAAGGGGAACAGAAACTATTTTGGACATGAACTGAATGGCTGGCTCTTTGACCTCCCCCCTGCCGCCTGAGGGAGGAGCAGCCTTGCTAGGCTACAGAAGAGGATATTGTAGCCATTTTCGAACAGACCTGATAAGCTAGAGTTAGATGGAAGGGGAGGAGGTACTCCCCTATCAGTGGACTTAGAAAGGTGCAGGGAGGAAATGAGGGAGGGAAGGGGGATTGGGAGGGAATGCGGGAGGGGGCTATGACTAGGATACAAAGTATATAACCTGTGATTAATATAAAATAAAAATGAAAAAATAAAAAATAAAATTTATGTCATCAAAATTTTTACTCTTCTAGACTTACTCATAACTTTATCTATATGCCCCTTCCCTGTTACCAATGTACACTAAGTTTGTGACCAATCATCAAATCATTTTTCACTCCATATTTGCTGTATTATAACCTCAGGGTACTTATATTTCCATAGATAAACAGGGAGATAGATAAATATATATATATATATATATATATATTGAAGTAAAGATATTAGTGTGTGTGTGTGCATGGGCACTTGCTAGCATGCAGGCACTTATATTAAGTTCTAGGGGTTCCAGGTCAGTCTTTAAACATAATACCAGATACCCAGTTCAGATAATGGAAAGATGAAAAACAAAACAAAACAATGAAGCCTACTGTTTAAGGAAGCATTTTTTCACATATATTCCTTTATTCATGAGCATGGTTTTGAATTATTAATGAAAGAAAAAATATCATGGTGGCTCTTGGTGGCTTTTTTGTTCAAATTTTATTTTTAAAAATTATAATTTTTTATTGTTTGATACAACAGTAATAAGTCAGGATCAATTATTATTATTATTATTATTATTATTATTATTATTCAAGTGCTGCTAATGACTTCTATGTCACATAAAGGTAAGGGTGAAAAATATAATAGCCCAGACTAATGTCTCCAAATTTTACTAAGTTTATAACTAGGACCAAATATAAATTATTCCATGTTCTTCACGTAAAAATGCATATGGACAATTGGTAAGAAATACTGGTGTTTAGAAAGGTACTATTTCTGAAAAGAAGAAGAGTGAAGAAAGTATACGTATTAGAATAACATATAATGAAATGCCAATGGAACACATGGTTATGTTTCATTAGAGCCAGATACATGATGCTGTAACTGTGTTTACATTACCCAAAATACACTGTCAGATAGGAGCTGTTCAATGCTTGTTAGACTTTTGAAGAGTCTCAATTAAATGGAACTTTCACATGAAGTAAGGAAAAAAATGAAAAGATCACTGAACCCCATGGCATGCACTGCTACTATATTTAGTAATGCATATTTTCACATTGCTCCTTTTTGATACCTTCAGCATTTTAAAAATGTTTGTAAAATGGACTAGAGCTAATAGCTTAGGTTCTAAAACTACCAACATATTTGGAATGTTGTGAAGGAAAATATAAAACAAGCAAAAAAAGAAAGTACTAGTTAAATAAAACAAAACCAATCAGTTATTAATTAAGCAAGCTTTTATTAGATATATATTTTAATGAAATAAAGAGGGTGGAATGGCACCTAGTGTCCCACCCTCTTCTGAGGTAACCTAAAATGTTTTTTAAGATCAGATCATTCTCTCAACAAATAAGTCAAGTGAAATATACCAAATACAAGCAGTATTCACAGGCGATGTAACATCATGGAATGGGGCAAAGAATAAAGCCCAAATGCTGGCTAATTTTAGTTCAACTTTATACAAACTACAGTCATCTGAGAGGAAGGACACTCACTTAAGTAACTGCCTCCATAAAACAGGCTATAGGCAATCCTGCAACACATTTTCTTAATTAGTGTTTGATGTGGAAGTGTCCAGTAACTTGTGGGTTGTGTCACACATGAGCTGGTATTCCTTGGGATATAAGAAAGCAGGTTGATCAATCTATGAGGAACAAGGCACTATACAGCACTCCTCTGTGGCTTCTGCATTATTTCCTGTCTTCAAACTCATGCCCTATTCAATTTTCCATCCTAATTTCTTCAATAATGAGCAGCGATGTAGATGTGTAAGCCAAATATATCCTTTGCTCTGCACATTGTTTTGATCATGGTGTTTCATCACATGCATAGTAACTGTAACAAAGGCTGCCTGGATTTCTCTCATCAGCATTTCTATATCACCATACTCTTTTTTTTTTTAAATTTTGTCACTATGTAAAACACAAAACCCTGCAAAGAAACTGAACATTATTAGTTTCAACATATGTGTATAATGGCCATTTGTTATATTTTAGAATGGATGCAAATTTACTTTTATAATCTTACTTGAACTTTTTGTCCTCTTATCGTCTTTTAAATTTTCAGTTGCACCAAATGAGGAGATAATAAAGACAGCAGGGAGTTCACAGAGCTTTTGTACATTCTTCTTCATGCATGTCACTATTATGATTAAAATGATAGCTGTAAGGAAGAAGAAATATGTATCACTTCAAAGTTATTGTACATTAAAATTTTATTTACAATACCTTTGGTTAGAAAAAATACTAGTAAAATGCAAACAAATATTTTTCTTTAATATTTTGCAATTTTAAGGGCATAACTCATGAAAGCTTCTCTTGCTAAAATGATTTGAAAGCCATTGATCCATTAAAGGTACACACAGAGAGAGAGAGAGAGAGAGAGAGAGAGAGAGAGAGAGAGAGAGAGAGAGAGAGAGAGAGAGAGAGAGAGAGAGAGTGTTTTGGGGACAGGAGGAGAAACAGAAAGATAGAAAGAGAAAGAGAGATCACCCATTCACAAACACTCATACTTGGAGTTTCTGGGAAACCTTACAATCACTGTAGAGTCTGGCTCATTAGGGTAACAGCATTCCCAATTTCTCATGGGCAAGCTGGTCTTGGAGTCCTCAGCAAGTCCTGCCTATGCCAAAAAAAAAAAAAACAAAACAAAACAAAAAAACAAAAAAACTACCCATTCACTTAGGATTTTATTCACCCAGGACTTCCTTTTATCCCCATATTAAATTGGAATTGATGGAGGTGATACGAAAATAAAAGTAAAAGGAGAACATCCTCAACAGAGGCAGATGGTCCCTGATTTAGATCAAGGAAGGGCAGCAGACTTTATAGGAATGGAGACTGTAGACCAGAGTGCAGGTTCTTGGGGACTTTATGGGGCAGAAGGAAACTCTTTGGGTTGAACATTTCATCTGTGATTTTCTGCATTTTTAAGCTCACATATTCTAAGGAAGGTGCTATCTATATGTTGACTCCTTTGTTATGACTTTCCCTGCTCATATAATTCTAATGGAGGTTGTTATGCAATGGACTTCTCTTACAGGCACTTCCTAGCTCTTAATTGCCTATAGATGTTATCAGCCTGTCAGCTTTCCTGCAAGGAATTTCTCAGTTTGTATGAGGTGATTAGGTCATTAACCCTTCACTCCACACCTCCCATTTGTTATTTCTTAGATGTTTAGGATAAATCTTCACACTGAGTCCAGGGGTGGTTTGCTGCAATGTTCAATACCAGAGAGTAATGATAAGATGGAAGAGCATAATAAAATCTATGCCCAGCAAAACAAAAGGGGTATTTTAACAATTTAAGGGAGTTAAAGCCTTGAAGTTCATTGAAGAATGTTTTGTAATAGTAGCAGAAGAGTCTGATCATAAGACTTTTGCTCTTCTCAGATGTGACACCATAAATGGACCAAATCATTGCTATCATTATTATGAGTCAAAGCACCCAGGAGGTAGATACTAATCATTTTCCAGTTAGATTTTCTCTCTTTTAAGGAGTTGGTGTCAAACAGATGTGTTGGTAATCCATGTAACACATTAAATATGATTGAAATCTCAGGACTGTAGCTAGTATAGAACAGTTGAACTTACCTACCTTGGATTTCAGTTGTTAAAGAAGTAACTCCCAAAATTTAGGGAGTTATTAATGTAACCCTGTAACCCGGCAGGATTCTTCCCTCACCAGACTTACCTGCACAGATAGATTACTAAATACCTCAGAGATGTAGTCACTGTGTTATTTCTCAATCACAGGCAAAAAGCAGGAAATGACCTTCAACCATAGAACTGTGCGTAATTAGCACACACGCACCTAGAGATGGCTTCATTTCCATGGGAAACTGAGTGGTATGCCAAGTGTTGAAGCTGGCTGAAATGGTTTACAGTGGCTTAATGAGTGGCTTAGAAATGAGAAAGTTGTTGCAGCTGTAGGGGACTATATATCTCTCCTTCCTGAAATTGTTTGCACAAGGTGAGACAGATTATCTTGAAAGACAAATTGTCTCAACATACATTCCTTTCTTTGTTGGCCAGCTGATCAAGGGCAGCTGCAGTATTACAGGAATTAATAGTCCTGTATGAATTAATATCCCCTTGGTTTACAAGCAAGGCTCTCTATGATACATTGGCACAGGAAATTGGTCAAGCTCTTTTCCCATATGACAGCTTTCTAACACACCTTGGACCTTCAGTATTCCCCCTAATTACTTCAGTAAGGTAATCTTCATTACCTTACAATTAAAAATTGTAATGTAAATAATACTTTAGTTAGAGAATTAATGGAGAAAAGAGGTGTAAGTAGAAATATAAAGCATTATGAATGTCACACAAGGTAAATGTAGCCTTTTGTTTTCCTGTGAACTACAAGCACCATTTATTTTCAAGACACCATTTGGCCAATGGATCCCAAACACCTCACTTGGAGTGCATGGCCTCAATTTAAGTCACTGAATAGAAGCAACATATTGCATCTCTGCTCTGCAACATAGCTTGGCTATCTAAGCAAACCTTAGGGCATTATTGCTCAGTTACCGATTTAGACCGCTTAGACCACTTGAGCATTTTCTTCGAGACCAAAGGTTGATTGTTTTGGGTTTGGGGATTTTTCCTACTTTTATGTTTTCCGAAAGTGTCCTTTTACTTCTCAAAATGGCTTCTCAAAATCTTCAGATCATCAACAAATAACTGCATATCTCCAGATGTAACTTGTCCTAATAATCACTTTCAAAATATTAACATATAACAATTTATCATTTAGAACTACTTGTTCCAAATATTATACTTGTTATACAATGCTCTCCTTCCCTTTTCCATTATTACTGCCTATCTTTTATTTTATGATTTGCATGGTTTTCTCAGGAGCAGTCCCTTCACATATGACTTTATGTGAATTTCAGTGTGTGTTTCCTGTAGTTCAAGTTTTCACTTCGAGCTCCAGTTGTTGTGTCTTGCACTCCTTGGGTCCTGGAACCCTAGATAGGTGGCTGGAGGAAGTGAAAAATGGAGTTCAAAAATATTTTTAAAATACATATTTTCTCACTGATGAGGATCAGATCTTCAGGTTAAAAAGTGTAATATCTACCTTTATGGTTATCACATGTATCTTACCCTCTATACCTCATCCTTTTAAACAGTAGAGTCATGGACAAAATATTAGCACTGAGCATCCTCATATAAGGGGGAACATGTGGAGACACATATTAGTACTTGGTATATGCTATTATAAAATCCCAATGAACTGAAGTTCTGAAAGCTCAGAACCTCAACTCTGTGAAGACCTGTCTTGCCTACCCTTCTGGTAGGATACAGACCTTGCCATTTGAGAGATTCAGATTCATCCAAGAATCTCCTCAGTGACAAAAAATAGGCTTACAGGGGCCTCTAGTGTTATTTTGTTGCTGTAACAGAATAGTCTTACCAAAATCAGCATACAGGAGGTATGGGCTTATTTCAGCTTCCTTCCTAAGCAATTATTATTTTAAATCTGTCTGAAAGTTGCAGTATTATTCCAGTGAATATTTGGATTGACTTAGTAATATTGTGCCCTCAGAAACTTAGTAAGCTGCTGAATTTTTCTATATGCTGGCAAACCTATGCTTTATTATCTGATTTTCTCTGACTTGTCTAGGTACTGTTTGAAATCTCTTTTCTTTCTGTGCCCATTATCTCTTACCTCATTCTTTCAGTTTAATCGATGACATCTGTTTGAGAGTATCAAGTTTCTGGGTGAGGGGGGGAATCCATGCTTTTCATCTGACTTTGTTATGAAATAGTCAGTTAGTTAAACTATAATGTTGTGCAGATATATCAGACTACATTTCGTTGACCAAAATACTGAACCTCTTAACATTTTTCCAAAGTTTTGTGACTGCAAAATTGACAAATTCAGTATTTAACTAAATACAACTACTACAAACACACATAAGTAAAATTTTACAGTTTGGTCCTATTTTCCTTAAATTAAGTCTTGGTGACATATGTTGCTGGTGACAGTTGTAATAATCTTCTTGCTTATATAACATATTTTAGCTTCTGATTTTGTTCCCTACTATGTTATTTTTTCCTTTTGTTATATATGCGTACATATTCATTATACTGAAATAAAGTTCTGACCTTTAGATTAAGCAAATAAGAAAATTATTGTCTATTTACCTCAGAATCCTTTCAGATCACGACAGAGGGCTACACTTTTTCAAGTTACCATCCCATACGCTCCTCCATGTTCTTTTTCAAATACATGGCCTCTTTTTTCATTATTTTGTTACATGTATCTATTTATAGATATACAGACATGAACATTCATATATATTCACATGTGTACACTTCTAAAAACATATGTGCAAAAATCTAAATCTGTATATTGTTATTTTATGTATATTTTAAGTGTTGGATATTTCATATTGTATAATCAGTTGGTCTTCTCTTCTCTTCCTCTTAGTATTTCTTAGTTGCTTATACCTCTTTGGGTAGAGTTAAGGTATATCCTGGGCTGGCTGCCATTCATTTAACCATGTCTATTGTTATTGTATTTGTGCAGCTCATATTAGGCAGTGATGCCTCTGAGACTATGAGGATGTAGGGTTTTCAAGTGACTGGAAGATTGAGATACTCTAAGGATTCCTTTATGTTTGTTATTGAGTCTGAGCTTCTCTACAGAGATTTAAAAAATCAAAGGAGGGAACAGTCAGATTTATTTTTATCAGATTTCCCCATGGAAAGGGCAATCAGTTTTCATCAGTTAGGTGTTAAAACTGGAGTAACAATCTTTGTTACAGTTAGTTCTGTTCTATAGTTATTGTTACTCCCATAGCTTGTCATTCTTACATAGGAGAAAAAGTGTGTGAAATCTAAAATGTATTCATTTCAGTACACCAAACTCCTTAAACTTACTCTTCTTCTCAGAAATTCTTTTTTTAGAATCTTTATTTTTTTATTAATTAGTTTATTTACTTTGTATTCCAGCTGTAACACCCTCCCTCATTCCCTCCCAATCCCACCGTCTTTCCCTCTCCAAGTACGCTGATAAGAGAGGTCCTTCTCCCCTTCCATCTGACCCTAGCCTATCCAGTCTCATCAGGACTGGCTACATTGTTTTCCTCTGTGGACTGGTAAGGCTGCTCTCCCAGAAATTATTTAAGTGATGTTTTCTATGTGATATGATAACCATACAGAAAAAAGTATAATCATGCCTTTCTAAATAAACAATATAAAATTGAACCATGCTTGGACCTAGAACCCCTGCTCAGACATAGCCCATGGAGGCTCAGTATCCAAGTTGGTACCCTAGTAAGGGGAACAGGGACTGTCTCTGACATGAACTCAGTGGTTGGCTCTTTGACCAACCCCTCCTCCCCGCCCGCCAAGGGAGAAGGAACCTTGCTAGGCCACAGAGGAGGACATTGCATCCAGTCCTGAAGATACCTGATAAGCTCAGGTCAGATGGAAAGAGAGGAGGACCTCCCTATCAGTGGACTTTGAAAGGGGGGCAGGGAGGAGATGAGGGAAGGAGGGCGGTATTGGGAGGGAATGAAGCAGGGGACTATACCTGGGATACAAAGTAAATAGTCTGTAATTAATATAAAAATAAAAATTATAAACAATCTTTTTAAACTGCAAAAAAAAAATTAGTGGATTTTCTCTTCTTGACTTAACATGTTGTTTCCCAGAACTTTGTATATAATTAAAGATAGAACAACACTTGTATAAATAAATGAGTAGTTGGAGAAATAATAAGACTGGGATGTGAAACAAAAGCAATTAGCAAATGTTTGCCATTATTTAATGTAGCTAATTTTCTTCTATTGGAAGATAAAGTTAGTAGGGAGTAAGTACAAGGAATTAGGCATAAAAGAACACTGATTGGTGACACTATTTCTGAAGTTTTTCTGCGTGATACTGGACATGTAATTAGTGTGAACCTTAGTCATGGAGTGATATTTTATGGATTGTCTTGTATATCATATATCTTATCTTAATTTCTTTATACTTTGCTGTTTTACACAAATGACATTCTATTCCAGACATTTCTTTAATTTTCCTGTCTCATACAAACTCATGTACACTCATTCCTACTATATTATCACACAAAGAAAACAGATAATAATCAAAACACATAGATCTAAATTTTATGTGTCCTAGAAACAAATAAGAGAAGATTCTTGACAAATTATTTCATAAAGTAATTTGGATTATTTTTAAGGAATTTCTTTTTTTGCATTTATTTGTTCAAATTAGTTTATGCAAGTTTATGAGCAAAAGCAAACGTCTCTATGCTGTTTCAAGTTCCATAAATCTTTCATGCCGCTGACACATACAAGTAATTTCTCACTTTTTCTCTTTCTTTCTTTCTTTCTTTCTTTCTTTCTTTCTTTCTTTCTTTCTTTCTTTCTTTCCTTCTTTCTTTCTTTCTGTATTTATTTTTTTTTCTAAAACAGTCAGTATTCTGAGGAAATTTTCTAAATCAAGTCTTCACTTCTGTTTTAATATGAGGCCTTTTACTTTAGTCCTAAAAGTTTTTGTATTCCACCAAATTTAAAGATGAAAGTCATTAAACATTTCATTACTTTGATAATTTGTAATTATAATTGAGTAAAATACCCTTAAGTATAATGTTGTTTATTTCAATCTGTGATTTTTGGAGAAGCTTTTCAGGACTTGGCAAGCCCAAGGAAAGACAGAAGGATTAGAGATATTCACAGAATAAACAAAAATCACAGAAAAGTACCAGAGCCAGCACACTAGCAGAAATCAGAACAAAACAAAACAGTATGATTAGGCAAAAGAAAATACTCTGTTCTTTGATTTTGAGTTATTTCAATTTCAGTTAAAAGGGAAAGAAAAAAATCCCTTTGGTTGCAAGCAACATAGAAAAAATGTATTTCACAATTGAGAGTACTAAGGACTTTGTTCTAAAATCAGAGGAGATCAGAAGACTGTGAGTCTTTTTGATGGTAGCTATTTTTCTAACACTTTTCTACTTTTCTTATTTTGTTATTTTCCTGTAAAGTATTTTAAGTGCAACTACTGAGTTTTAGTCTTCAAGTATTTGTAAAAAAATGGAAAAACATGGAGTTATCAGCTTATTTTTACAATATTTTAATAACACTATAATTTAAATATATTTGAATTCATTTATGGTGGGAATTGATATTGCTATTGACAAAGAAAATTATAAAGAAGGTACTTTCAAGTATAAAATTTCTCTTTTATTTTTTAGTTCATCACATTATTTTTGTTTTCTTGATGCTGGTCTTAAAACAGAGCCTCCAGATTTCTCAGAAGAACATCTAGATTTTCTAGGAAAAAAAAGTTTATATACAGTTACTAAAGTTATATATGGTGGTGCATGACTAATATCTTATCACTATGAAAGGAGTGGCAGAAATATTAACAAAGACTTCAAGAATATCCACACTTATATGATATGGGCTTCAGGAAATACTCTAGCAAACCCCTAAAATTTACTATTATATTTTTTGAGGCAGTACCTAGGACCTGGTACATATTAAGAAATTACTAATTCGTTTATAACCCCGAATCTGTTTTTATTTTTACTTTTGGTCAAATTTTGTTAAGTTACCCAAGCTAGCCTTGAAATTGTTCAATCACTCAAGAAAGACATTTATTTTTGATATTCTAGTATTAGTATCCCTTGAAGTGGGGATTATTAGTCTTTCTTACCAGACATTGATGAAATACTACTCAAAAACAGCATATTTATTCATCATTAGAAGTAACACAATGGGAAGAAATTTGCATAGGAGGAAGAGTTTGAGTTTCATTGCCTTTGTGGTAAACCCATCCATTATGATTGTTCCAACCCACAGATTTGATTTTAAGTTCCAGTGATTTATCATTCCATATTTACTGAAAGACAAAATATAGCAGACTCTGTGTTCTTATTATACAGTTCATAGGTTTCACCAACTCAAAACCGATGGTTCTGTAAAGAAATAAATATGTATTATGCAGAAAATCTCAGTATTGCTGATATGTACTTTCTAAATGTATGGCTGCAGCTAGATGGGATTCTGTGTTAAAAAGTAAATTATTTTCCCTACTGAATGAGAATTAAGCATATTAACTGGGTCCTCTTTGTTGTTTAGCTTCTCTACGTTTGTAGATTTTAGTGTGTCTATCCTATATAATATATGGCTAATATCCACTTATTGGTGAGGATATTTCATGTGTTTCTTCCTGCTTCTGGGTTAACTCATTCAAGATCATTTTTTCTAGTTCCATCTATTTGCCTGCAAATTTCATGATTTCCTTGTTTTTAATAGCTGAGTGGTATTCCATTGTGTAAATGTACCACAATTTCCATATCCATTCTTCAGCTGAGGGACATCTAGGTTGTTTCCAGATTCTGCCTATTATGAATAAAGTTGCTAAGAATATTATTGAGCAAATGTCATAGTTGTTTGGTGAAACATCTTTTGGATATATACCCAGGAGTGGTATAGCTAGGTCTTTTTGTTTGTTTGTGTTTATTATTATTATTATTATTATTATTATTATTATTTACAGTTTATTCACACTGTGTCTTGGATGTAGCCTCCTTCCTTATTTTCTCCTGGTCCCCCTCCCCCGTGTTGCGCCACATGTCCCTCCCCTAGTCCATTGATAGGGGAGGTCTTCCTGCCCTACTATCTGACCCTGGCCTATTCGGTCTCATCAGGATTACCTGGATCCTCTTTCTTTGTAGCCTAGTAAGGCAACCTCGCCAGGAGGGAGGTGATCAAAGAGGAGTTAACCAAGTTCATGCCAGTGACTGCCCTTGCTCCCTTTACTAGGGAACCCCTATGAAGACTGAGATGCCCATGGGCTACATCTAAGCAGGGGTTCTAGGTTCTCTCTATGCATGGTCCCTGGTTGATTCATCAGTCTCTGCAACCCCACCCTGGGCCCAGATTTTTTGGTTCTGTTGGTCTCCTTGTGGACTTCCTGTTCCCTCTAGGTTTTTCTATCTGCCCCTTCTTTCATAAGATTCCCTGGAATCTGCCCAAAGACTGGTGATGAGTCTCAGCCTCGGCTTCGATACACTGTTGGGTAGAGTCTTTCAGAGGCCCTCTGTGCTAGGCTTCTGTCCTGTTCCCTGTCTCCTGTCCTGTTCTCCTGTCTCCCACTTCTGATGTCTATTCTGTTTGCCCTTCTGAAAGTTGATATTAGCCATATAATATAGAATAAGCATGCTAATATCTATAGTCCTAAATAAGCTAAACAACAAGGAGGACCCTAGGGAAGATAGCTGGGTCTTGAGGTAGTACTAATCCCAGTTTTCTGAGAAAATGCCAGATTGATTTCATTCAAAGGGAAAACAAGATAGACACCAAGAGTGGTTGAAAAGAGAGAACAGGACAGGAGCCTACCACAGATCTCCTCTACAAGACTCCACCAAGCAGGTGATTGAAGCAGATGCAGAGAATCACATCCAAACTTTGGAGAGACCATAAGGAGTCTTATGAAAGAAGGAAGAGATAGAAGGACCCAGAGGGGTCAGGAATCCCAAAAGGAGACCAACAAAGCCCCAAATGCTGGGCCCAGGATGGGACTACAGAGACTGATGCTTCAAACAAAGACCATGCACAGAGAGGACGTAGACCCCTGTCCAGAAGTAGCCCCTGTCCAGAAGTAGCCCATAGACAGCTCAGTCTCCATGTGGGTTCCCTAATAAGGGGAGAATTTATAGTATCTGAAAAGACCTTGGTTGCCTGCTCTTTGGTCAATTCTCCCTGGTGCTACCTAGCTAGCTTACAGAGGAAGAGGATCCAGATAGTCCTGATGGGACCTGATAGGGTAGGGTGAGACAGTATGGGAGTAGTACTTCCTCTATAAGTGGACTAGGGAGAGGGATAGGTGAATAAGAGGGAGGGAGAGTGGGGCTAGGAGGAGATATAGGAGGAGGCTACAACTGGAATACAAAGTGAATAAATTGTAATAATAATAATAATAAAGCAAATTAGTTGACAATGCAAATTTCAAAAGAAAAAAAGATAAAGATGTAGAAGCAAAAAAACAAAATTTTATATAGAGAGAAAATAATTTTTTATTTATTACCGAAATAAATAACATATAAAGGTAAAAGTAATTTTGAAGCAATTGCAAAGAGTGAATTAACAAACACATCCACTGATTTGTTTATAATCAATTGATCTTTAACACTCTTACTTCTACTGCTAGAGAATCAGTGTGCTATCATAGAAAACCTGCAGTTTTTGAAATTAAAATGACCTCAAAGTATACCTTGAGTCTCACACTTAGGAACTGTGGGATTCTAACATCTTCCTGCCTCTTTGTACTAAAAATGAATTAGAAAGGAAAATGACTAAGTTGCTTTAAGGATTTCATTTACACAATTAATACTGTATAAATCATAGTTATACTTTTCATTATACTTAAACTACTTACATGATGTGTGTAGCAAACTAATTGGTGCAACCAATATTAAGCAGGGAACATAAATGGAAAGTGTACAAATATCCGTTTTATTGAATTTTTATCATTAGGCATGATATTTAAATATGGTAATGTGATAATAATTGAGCATATTTTAGATATTGGCCTAGGAGTGGTATAGCTGGATCCTGAGGAAGCACTGTTCTTAACCTTGGTGTGACTCTAACCAAGTAAATGAAAGACATTTTTGAAAAAAAAATTGAAATCTCTGAAGAAATTGAAGAAGATATCACAGGATGGAAATATCTCCCATGATCATGGATCAGTAGGATTAACATAGTGAAAATGACAATCCTGCCAAAAGCAATCTACAGATTCAATGCAATTCCCATGAAAATACAAACACAATTCTTTACACACCTAGAAAGAACAATTCCAACTTCATATGGGAAAAAAATATCAGAAATGCCAAAACGATCCTGTACAACAACAGATCGTCTGGAGGTATCTCCATCCCTGATCGCAAGCTGTACTACAGAGCAATAGTAATAAAAACTTCATGATACTGGCATAGAAAAAGAATGGTGGATCAATGGAATCGAATAGAGGACCTAGAAGTAAACCCACACACCTACAATTACTTTATTTTTGACAAAGAAGCCAAAATCATACAAACGTTTAAAAGATATCACCTTCAACAAATAGTACTGGTCAAACTGTGTATCTACATGTGGAAAAATCCAAATAGATCAATACTTTTCACCCTGCACAAAACTAAAGTCCAAGTTGGTCAAATACCTCAACATAAAACCAGAAACACTAAACTTGTTTGAAGAAAAAGTGGGGAAGAGCCTTGAACTCATTGGCACAAGAGACAACTTCCTGAACAGAACACCAACAGCACATGCTCTAAGAGCAACAGTCGTTAAATGAGACCTTGTGAAACTGAAAAACTTCAATAAAGGAAAGGACACTGTCATCAGAACAAAACGACAGCATATAGACTAGGAAAGAATCTTCACCAACCATTTATCTGACAGAAGGCTAATATCCAGAATATATAAAGAACTAAAGAAGTTAAAAAGCAACAAATTAAGCAACCCAATTAAAAAATGGGGTACTGAGCTAAACAGAGAATTCTCTGTAGAATTCTCTGTAGAGTGGCAGAGGAACACTTAAAGAAATGCTGAATGTCCTTAGTCATCAGGGAAAACCAAATCAAAACTACACTGAGATTTCACCTTACACACATCAGAATGGCTAAGATCAAAAACTCAAGTCACAACACATACTGGATAGGTTGTGGAGAAGGGGGAACCCTCCTCCACTGCTGGTGGGAGGTGTAAACTTGTAAAACCACTCTGGAAATCAATCTGGCATTTTCTCAGACAATGGGAATAAAGCTTCCTCAATAAGCATCTATACCACTCCTAGGCATATATCCAAAAGAGGCTCAAGTACACAATAAGGGCATCTGCTCAACCATGTTTGTAGCACCTTTATTTGTAATAACCAGATGCTGGAAACAGCCCAGATGCCCCTCAATTTAGGAATGGATACAGAAATTGTAGTACATCTACACAATGGAATACTACTCAGCAATGAAAAACAAGGAAATCATGAAATTTGCAGGCAAGTGGTGGGAACTAGAAAAGATCATCTTGAGTGGGGTATCCCAGAAGCAGAATGACACACATGGTGTATACTCACTCATAAGTGGATATTAGACATATAGGATAAACCTACTAAAATCTATATACTTAAGCTAATCAACAAGGAGGACTCTGGCTAAAATGCTTAATCCCTATTCAGAAAGGCAAAGAGGAAGGATAATCAGTAGAGGGAGAAAACAGGGAACAGGACAGGAGCCTGCCACAGAGGGCCTCTGAAAGGCTCTAACCTCAGAGGATCAAAGCAGATGCTGAGACTTATGGCTATCCTTTGGGCAAAGTGCAAGGAATCTTATGAAAGAAGTGGGAAATTGTAAGATCTAGAGAAGACAGGAGCTCCACAAGGAGAGCAACAGAACTATAAAATCTGGGTACAGGGGTCTTTTCTGAGACTGATACTCCATCCAAAGATCTTTCATGGGAATAACCTAGAACCCCTGCACAGATATAGGTCATGGCACTTCAGTGTCCAAGTGGGTTCCATAGTAATGGGAACAGGGACTCTCTCTGACATGAACTGATTGGCCTGCTCTTTGATCACCTCCCCCTGAGGGGGGAGCAGCCTTACCAGGCCACAGAGGAAGACAATGCAGCCAGTCCTGATGAGACCTGATAGACTAGGATCAGAAGGAATGGGAGGAGGACCTACCCCATCAGTGGACTTGGGGAGGGGCATTCCTGAAGAAGTGCGAGGGAGGGTAGGACTAGGAGAGGAGGGGAAGGTACAGGGGCAATACAAAGTGAATAAAGTGTAATTAACATTTTTAAAATGTAATATATATATATATATTAACACCAAAATGTGGTAAAATACCTTAATATCTGTCCTATGTGGGAAAAATATATCCAACATAGATGAGCACCAATAAGCAAACACAAATATCTTAATCTGAATAAAAAATAAAATAGAAATTAATGTGGAAAACTCAGAAATAATTCCATTCGCTCCACAATATACTCCACAGTGATCAACCACTCAACTGACATATTACTTCACTACTCCAATAGCTCACCTCAGGGTTAAAATCCTTTTCATTTTTGTTTAACAGTACTTTCATTAGTTTAGTCTTTATTTTGCACTGCTGTAGTCTATTAATATTCCATAATTATTTAAATTTTAGATAAACATCAGTTATTTTTAAACAAGCTATATACCCAAATCACCACACAGAGACTAGTATTTATTTCATTAACCTAGAGCACAATGCTGAACAATAATTATACCATCCTAAACCCCCAAGCTTACATAGCATCATCCCATTCATATTTCACACATTATACTTGCTTTTAGTCATATCTTAAGTCCAGTCTATTTCTCCTGGTGTTTTCTGATCCTCTCCTCTCAGATCTCTCCTCTCATTCCTTCCTCTCCTCCACTCTGGACAAGGATGTCCTATTCTATTCTTTCCCTTTGTTCAGCATTTGGCTGGTTGTTTTTACCGGCAATAACTAGATCACATGGTAGCATGTTTACATGAACTTGAAACACAGGTGATGCTTAGGAAAAACATCAAAATGCAATGTCCAGATTGAAACCAGATAGTGGGGTAGAGAAATCAGCATTTGAATGAACAATGGTAAATTGTGTATATTCCACAAGTATATTATACCAACATTTTCCTCTTTACGTCCAATAAAAGTCTCATTTTCTTTCAATACAATAATAATTATTAAAATGTTATGAAAACTTTTTAGTCAGATTTACATATACAATGTTTAATCTATGTGTTTTTGACAATTTATGAGAAAGTATTTGTTTATCTATCATATCTTGACAAGTTTAGAGTTCAATACCTAAATTAATTTTTATTCTTATTGCTATTCCTTATCTTAAAACATTTTCTTAAATTCTAAACAACTTATGCTTAATTGTGGAACTATAAGTATTAGGCCCTACCAGAGACTTGAGAAGGAATAAAATTAGTTACTTGAATAAGTAGTTAATGATGTTAGCAGCTTCCAAGAAAAAAAACCCAAAAACAAAACAAACAAACAAACAAACAAACTACGACAACAAAAAAACACCAGAAAATTTACAGACCGTTTTCTGCCTAAACAGTCACCCAAAACTCTCTATAACATTTGAGTAACATCTTCAGCCTTCTGGCTTAGTATATTTGGCAGACATATATATGAAGCAGAAACTGGGACATGCTTACCTTGTCTAGGAAGATTTTGGCAGTCGAATTGGCCTGCATTTAAGTTTGCCCATTTTTGCCAGAAATTCTGTCTGTAGTGAAGTGAGGGTATTTTCTTTTCACAGGTGGCTGTTTTGAAATATTTGAAGCGATCACCATATGAAGGTTCTTCAATGGCCATCATCTTCTATGTGGTAGGCTGGGTGCTGCCAGCAGATGACAAGTACCATTGTCAAAGAATCCTTAAAATAATTTTAAAAAACATTTTAAAATTACATATTCTGTAGGTCTCCGGGGTTTTTGAAGACTTACCTATCTTTATATATTCTACCTGTATATAGAATCATATCTGCTGTTAAACCTAGGATGTATACTCCTGTAATAATTTAGCTGAGGGTCCAACATGACTATGAATTGATTAACTAGCAACTAACTTACATTACCTAAAATCCTAACCTTATTTTCTCTCTGAATGAGATCATTAATAACTTATAAGCATCTCCCAATGACAGTATACTTTCATAACACCAGAAAAAACCCTACCCAACTATCTTTAAGGGAAATTGGACATTGTTCTCATGGATTTCTTCTAGCTGACTTTTTAGACATGTAGAAACCCCAAAAGAAATTGGTAAAATCCTTAAGCATTAAAATTTGTGGTCCAGTCTTTGAATGTTCAGAAATTTCAGAAGTCCTGTTTAGAATAGTCTAAAATGTTGGACTAATTGAGATTAGTAGCTTTCTTCAAAGCTCTCTTGGGAGCAGGCTTTGATGACAAACAGCAATTGAAGTAGCTGAGGCAGGAACAAGCAGAATGCTGGAACATGCAAGATTCTTGAACACATGTGTCAACCTCTCAGCATGCTGGAATGATGAATCCTGTCAGATTTGATACAGCATCTCCATTGTCTGGTCCTTTTGTTCTAAAAACATATAATTTCTCACAAGATTTATGTAGTCCTAAAATTATTAAAGGTATGATATGCACAGGATGAAACAAAACTGTAAAACAGTTTTATCTAAGCAATTTAAAAGATTGCCATAGCCAAGGGTTTATTGGCCTTGTATTTTTGAAGTTCTAGCTGGAGACCTCATTTTTTATTTATTTATTTATTTATTTATTTATTTATTTATTTATTTATTTATTTATTTTAGTTTCTGTGCTCATAAACTTTTTTCCATGTTCAATTTTTTATTTTAATTTTAAATATTAGAGTTTATTTATTTTGTATCTCAGCTATAGCTTGCTCCCTCATCCCCTCCCAATCCCACCCTCTCTTCCTCATCTCCTCCCTGCTCCTTTCCAAGTCCACTGATAGGATAGGTCTCCTCCCCTTCCATTTGACCCTAGCACATCAGGTATCTTCAGAACTGGCTGCAATGTCCACATCTGTGGAGCAGCAAGGCTGTTCCTCCCTCAGGCGGGGGAACTGGAGGGGCAGGAAATCAAAGAGCCAGTCATTGAGTTCATGTCAGTTAGTCCCTGATCCCCTTACTAGGTTACCCACTTGGATAATGAGCTGCAATGGCCTATATCTGAGCAGGAGTTCTAGGTTATATCTATACATGGTCCTTGGTTGGAGACACAGTCTCATAAAAGACACCTGTGCCCAAATATATTAGGTACTTGTGGAGTTGCTGTCCTCTCCAGGTCATACTAACTCCCCCTTCTTTCATATGATTCCCTGCACTCTGCCAAAGGTCTGGTTATGAGTCTCAGCATCTGCTTTGATACACTTCTAGGTAGAGTCTTACAAAGGCCCTCTGTCATAGGCTCCTGACCTGTTTCTTGTTTTCTCTAATTCCAATGTCCTTCCCATTTGTCTTTCTACGTGGAATGATCATCTTACTCTGGATGCTCTTTCTTGTTTAACCTTTTAAGGTGTATATATTTTAGTATGTTTATCCTATCTTATAGATCAAATACCCACTTGTAGGTGAATATATTCCATGTGTGTCTTTCTAGTTCTGGAATACCTCACTCAGTATGATCTTTTCTTGATCCCATCATTTGCCTGCAAATTTCATGATTTCCTTATTTTTAATTGCTGAGTAGTATTCCATTGTGTAAAAGTTCCACTATTTCTGTATCCATTCCTCCTTTGAGGGACATCTGGGTTGTTTCCAGGTTCTGGCTGTTATAAACACGGTTGAGTAATTGTCCTTGTTATGTCCTTGAGCATCTTGTGGATTTATGCTAGGAGTGGTATGCTTGGATCTTGAGGAAGCACTATTCCTAGTTGTCTGAGAAAGCACCAGATTGATTTCCAAAGTGGTTGTACCAGTTTACATTCCCACCAGTAATGGAGGAGGGTTCCCCTTTCTCCACAACTTCTCCACCATGTGTTGTGACTTGAGTTTTTGAGCTTAGCCATTCTGATGGGTGTAAGGTAAAATCTCAGGGTTGTTTTGATTTACATCTCTCTGATGGCTAAGGAAGTTAAGTTTCTCTTTAAGTGTTTCTCTGCCATTCTATGTTTCTCTACAGAGAATTCTCATTTTAACTCCCTACCCCACTTTTTAATTGGATTTCTTGATTTACTGCTTTTTAAATTCTTTTGTTCTTTATATATTCTGGATACCAGTCCTTTGTCAGATAAAGATTTGGTGAAGATTATTTCCCAGTCATTAGGTTCTTGTTTTGTACTAATGACAATGTCTTTTGCTTTACAGAAGTTTTTCAGTTTCATGAAGTCCCATTTATTGATTGCTGCTCTTGGAGCCTGTGCTGTAGGTGTTCTGTTCAGGAAGTTGTCTCCTGTGCCAAAGAGTTCCAGGATCTTCCCCAACTTTTCTTCTCACTCATTTAGTGTATCTGGATTTATGTTGAGATCTTTGATCCCCTTGCACTTCAGTATTTTGCATGGTCATAAATATGGATCTATTTGCATTTCTTTGCATGTAGACATACAGTTGGACCAGCACCATTTGTTGAAGATCCTCTCTTTTTCCATTGAATGATTTTGGTTTCTTTGTCAAATATCAAGTATTCATAGGTGTGTGGGGTTTTTTTCTGGGTATTCTATTCAGTTCCATTGATCCACTATTCTTTTTCTATGCCAATACCATGCCGTTTTGATTACTGTTGCTCTGCAGTATAGCTTGAGATCACGGATGGAGATACCTCCAGATGATCTGTTGTTGCACACGATTGTTTTAGAAATTCTGTGTTTTCTGTTTGTTCATATGAAGTTGAGAATTTTTATTTCAAGGTCTGTAAAGAATTCTTTTGGTATTTTGATGAGAATTGCATTGAATCTCTAGATTGCTTTTGGCAGAATGGCCATTTTCATTATGTTAATCCTACGTATCCATGAGCATGGGAGATCTTTCCATCTTCTGATATCTTCTTCAATTTCTTTCTTAAGAGACTTGAAGTTTTTTTCAACCAGGTCTTTCACTTACTTTGTTAGAGTCACCCCCAAGGTACATTATGTTATGAGTGGCCATTGTGAAGGGTGGTTTTTGCCTGATTTCTTTCTGAGCGCTTTTTTCTTGGGTGTAAAGGAGGGCTTCTGATTTTTTTTTTGAGTTAATTTTGTATCAAGCAACTTTGATGAAGGTGTTTATCAGCTGAAGAAATTCACTTGTTGAATTTTGGGGGTTACTCATGTGTACTATCATATCATCTGTGAATAGGGAAACTTTGACCTCTTCCTTTTCAATTTGTATCCCCTTGATCTCCTTTAGTTGTCTTATTGCTTTAGCGAGGACTTCAAGTATTGTGTTAAAGAGTTATGGAACGAGTAGGCAGCCTTACCTTGTCCCTGATTTCAGTGGGATTGATTTAAATTTCTCTCCATTGAGTTTGACTTTGGCTTTAGGCTTGCTGTTTATTGCTTCTACTATGTTTACATATGTGCCTTTTATCCATAATCTCTCCAAGACTTTAAACATGAATGGGTGTTGGATTTTGTCAAATGCTTTTTCAACATCATGTGTTTTTTATCCTTCAGTTTGTTTATATGGTGGAGTACACTGATGGATTTCCATATGTTGAATCACCCTTGGAAGCCTGATATGAAACCTATTGGGTCATAGTGGGTGATATCTTTGATGAGTTCTTAGATATGGTTTGTAAGTATTTTATTCAGTATTTTTGCCTCAATGTTCATAAGAAAGATAAGTGAGATCCACCATGACCAAGTAGGCTTCATCCCAGACATGCAAGGGTGGTTCAATATACGCAAATCCATCAATGTGATACACCATATAAACAAGCTGAAGGAGAAAAACCACATGATCATCTCCCTAGATGCCGAAAAAGCATTTGACAAAATCCAACACCCATTCATGTTTAAAGTCTTAGAGAGATTAGGGATACAAGGCACATACCTAAACATAGTAAAGGCAATATACAGCAAGCCTATAGCTAACATCACACTCAATGGAGAGAAACTGAAATCAATCCCACTGAAATCAGGGACTAGGCAAGGCTGCCCATTGTCTCCATATCTTTTCAACATAGTACTTGAAGTCCTAGCTAGAGCATTAAGATAACTAAGGAGATCAAGGGGATACAAATTGGAAAGGAAGAAGTCAAAATATCACTATTTGCAGACAATATAATATACATGAGTGACCCCAAAAATTCAACCAGAGAACTCCTTCAACTGATAAACACCTTCAGTAAAGTGGCTGGATACAAAATCAACTCAAAAAAATCAGAAGCCCTCTTGTACACTAAAGGCAAAAAGGGCCGAGAAAGAAATTAGGGAAACAACACCCTTCGCAATACCCACTAATAACATAAAGTATCTTGGG
>CM053742.1:106525420-106544130 GCA_028658305.1 Pachyuromys duprasi | reverse complement strand
ATAATATACATGAGTGACCCCAAAAATTCAACCAGAGAACTCCTTCAACTGATAAACACCTTCAGTAAAGTGGCTGGATACAAAATCAACTCAAAAAAATCAGAAGCCCTCTTGTACACTAAAGGCAAAAAGGGCCGAGAAAGAAATTAGGGAAACAACACCCTTCGCAATACCCACTAATAACATAAAGTATCTTGGGGTGACTCTAACTAAGGCAGTCAAAGATCTATTTGAGAAAAACTTCAAATCTCTGAAGAAAGAAATTGAAGAAGATATTAGAAGGTGGAAAGACCTCCCGTGCTCATGGATTGGTAGGATTAACATAGTGAAAATGACCATATTGCCAAAAGCAATCTACAGATTTATTGCAATTCCCATCAAAATACCTTCACAATTCTTCACAGACCTTAAAAGAAAAAATTCAACTTCATATGGAGAAACAAACAAACAAACAAAAAAACAGAATCTCCAAAATAATCCTCTACAACAACAGATCATCTGGAGGTATCTCCATCCCTGACCTCAGGCTGTACTACAGAGAAATAGTAATAAAAACTGCATGGTATTGGCATAGAAACAGAATAGTGGATCAATGGAACCAAATAGAAGACCCAGAAATGAACCCACACACCTATGGAAACTTGATTTTTGACAAAGAAGCCAAAACCATTCAATGGAAAAAAGACAGCATCTTCAACAAATGGTGCTGGTCCAACTGGATATCTGTATGCAGAAAATTAAAATAGACCCATATTTATCACCCTGCACAAAGCTAAAGTCCAAGTGGATCAAAGACCTCAACATAAAACCAGACACCCTAAACTGGTTAGAAGAAAAAGTTGGACAAGACCCTAGAATTCATTGGCACAGGAGACTACTTTCTGAATAGAACATCCACAGCACAGGCTCTAAGATCAACAATCAATAAATGAGACCTCATGAAACAGAAAAGTTTCTGTAAAGCAAAAGTTACTGTCATCAAAACATAACGACAGCCCACAGACTGGGAAAGGATCATTACCAATCCTACTTCTGACAGAGGGCTAATATCCAGTATATATAAAGAACACAAGAAGTTAAAAAGCAACAAATCAAGCAATCCAATTAAAAAATGGGGTATGGAGCTAAAAAGAGGACTCACTGTAGAGTAGAGGATTATAGAATGGCAGAAAAACACATAAAGATATGCTCAACATCCTTAGCCATCAGGGAGATGCAAATCAAAACGACCCTCAGATTTCACCTTACACCCACCAGAATGGCTAAGATCAAAAACTCTAGTGACAACGCATGATGGAGAGGTTGTGAAGAAAGAGGAACCTTCCTCCATTGCTGGTGGGAATGCAAACTTGTACAACCACTCTGGAAATCAATTTGGCGCTTTCTTAGACAATTGGGAATAATGATTCCTCAAGATCCATCTATACCACTCTTAGGCATATATCCAAAAGATGTTCAAGTACACAACAAGGACATTTGCTCAACTATGTTCGTGGTTGCTTTATTTGTAATAGCCAGAACAGGGAAACAACCCAGATGTCCCTCAGTTGAGGAATGGATACAGAAATTGTGGTACTTTTACACAATGGAATACTACTCAGCAAACAAAAAGGAGGAAATCATGAAATTCGCAGGCAAATGGTGGGACCTAGAAACGATCATCCTAAGTGAGGTATCCCAAAAGCAAAAAGAAACATATGGTATATACTAAATTTATATAGACCTATAGGATAGGAAGGACATGCTGAAATCTATACACCTAGGGAAGATAAACAAGAAGGAGGACCCAGGTTGGTATGATCAATGCTCGTTTGGATGAACAAATGGGATCGACATTCAATGGAGGATAAAACAAGTAACAGGACAGGAGCATACCAATGAGGGCCTCTGAAATAATCAATATAGCAATATATCAAAGCAGATATTAAGACACACAACCAAGACTTCTGCAGAGGGCAGGAAATAATAATTAAAATAGAGGAAGTTAGTAAGACTTCAGGAGAAGAAGAGCTCCACAGAGACCAAACTGAGCAGGGCACAGGTGTCTTATAGGAGACAGTTTCTCCATTCAGGGACCATGTGTGGATGTGGTCTAGAGTCCGTGCTAGGATGTGGCCCATGGTGGCCCGGTGTCCATCTGAAGACCCTGGTAGGGGAAGCAGGGACTGTTTCAGTCAGGACTCGATGACTGGCTCTTTGGCCCTCCCCCATATGCGCCGGGGAGTGACAGCCTGGCTAGATCCCAGGGGAGGACATTGCAGCCAGCCCTGAGGAGACAGGGTGAACTGGGGTTGGATGGAGGGGAAGGAGGTCCTCCCCTGTCGGTGGACTTGGAGGGGGCGGGGTGGAGATGAGGGAGGGATGGGAAGAGTGGATGGGAATGAGGGAGGGGGCTACAGCTGGGATTCAAGGTACCTAACCTGTGATTGATATAAAAATAAATAAAAAAAATGAAAAAAAAAGTTTGACAGTTCCATGAACCCCTTCCTTATATTGATGTGACTTATTTTGCTTTGCCTATAAAAAGGAGCTGTTGAATAAACTCTGGGCTTGACTATTTAAAAAAGAAAGAAAGAAAGAAAGAAAGAAAGAAAGAAAGAAAGAAAGAAAGAAAGAAAGAAAGAAAGAAAAGTCTGAAGGGTCATTTTTTTTTTTTTTGGCAAGGGGGGTTGGTCTTTGTGTGGTTTGTTATCAAGACGACCTGACAGTGGCTTCATAGAATGAGTTTGGTAATCTTCTTTCAGTTTCTATTTTGTGGAATAGTTTGAAGAGAATTGGAGTTAGCACTTCTTTGAAGGTCTGGTAGAATTCTGTGCTGAAACCATCTGGCCAGGCCTTTTATTTTTGGAAGGGAGACTGTTGATGACTGCTTCAATTTACTTGGGGCATATAGGATTATTCAATCTTTTTACCTGATCTTGACTTAATTTTGTTAGATGGAATCTATCAAGAAAATTGTCCATTTCTTTTAGATTTTCAAATTTTGTGGCATATAGGCTTTTGTAGTATGACCTAATAATTCTTTGGATATCCTCAGTGTTTGTAGTTATGTCAACCTTTTCATTTCTGTTTTGTTGATTTGGATAGTTTCTATCTGTGGTTTTATTAGTTTGGCTAAGGGCTTGTCTATCTTGTTGATTTTCTCAAAAAACCACTAGCTGGAGACATTTTTATGTCTCAGTCAGTTTCAGAGTTATTCCCATGTGAGGGGATCAGCAATATATGTGGCATGTTCTGTTTAGTCTTCTTGATTTCTTTCCTTCTGTTTTTAGCCAATATCTTCAGGTGGTCTTCCTCTGTCAAATCTGGTTTCTACCAGTTTATATGGAATATATATTATTTCCTGTTGAGACAAGAGCATGTTCTCCTTCCCAATGCAACACATTTCCTGTTTTCCATTTTAGAATTAAGATCCTTACATGCTGATCTAATTCTTTCTAAAATACAGTATGTCTTAGTAGGTGTGCCAATTGTCTCAATGATACATGAAAAATTTAAAATCAATAAAGCAACATCTAATTTATTCTTGAGAGACGCCTTTTCCCACTTATATTCTGTGTGCATTTTCTTAAAAGTCCTGTTATATTTCTCTAAAATTTTCCATCCTGTAAGATTTATAGGTATGTATGTAATACTATCTATGCCATATTTTCTAAAATATTGTTTTTTTAAATGTAATTTATTTATTTTTATATTAAGCACAGGTTAGGTACTTTGTATCCCAGGCTTAGTCCCCTCCCTTACTCCCTCCATTCCTCCCTCATCTCCTCCCTGACCACTCCAAGTCCACTGATGGGGGAAGACTTCCTCCCCTTCCATCCGACCCTATTCAGGGCTGACTGCAATCTCCTCTTCTGGAATCTAGCTAGGCTGTTACACCTGAGCGTGTGTGTGTGAGGGTCAAAGAGCCAGCCATTGAGTTCATGACAATTTCTGTCATGTTCCCCCTTACTAGGGTCTCCAGTTGGATACTGAGCTACCATGTGCCACATCTGAGCAAGGGTTATAGGTTATATCCATACATGGACCTTGGTTGGAGAAACCATCTCCTAAAAGCCCCCTGTGCCCTGATCTATTTGGTCTTTGTGGAGCTGTTGTTCTCCACAAGTCTTACTAACTCCCCCTATTTTCATTATTATTCCCAGACCTCTGCCGAAGGCTTGGTTGTGAGTCTTAATATCTGCTTTGATACCTTGCTATATTGATACTTTCAGAGGCCCACTTTGGTATGCTCCTGTCCTGCTGCTTGTTTTCTCCTACATTCAATGTCCATCCCATCTGTCCATCTAAGCGAGCATTGATCATCCCAACCTGGGTCCTCCTTCTTGTTTATCTTCCCTAGGTGTATAGATTTCACCATGACCTGGATGCAGTCTGGTCTGGAAAGGTACCCGGGGCCTTCTCAGTCTGGCCAGGTGACTCTGTGACCCAGTCTGGAATGGCAGCTGTTGTCTCCCAGGGCGACGTTCAGGTCAGGGCTGTGCGCAGCCGGTCACCAGGAGTTTTCCGGGGAATAACTGGATGTTCCTAGGATTTTTCCACTTGATTTCCTCACTGTAAGAATACCGCTCACCTGGCAATCACAGATGCTGGTGTTTTAGGACCCAGAATTCAGTCTCCTGGTCGCTGCGCTGTCACTGCTGTCCTACTCCTCAGACACAGTGTCCTCTCGTGGCAGCCATCTTCCTAAAATATTGTTGTATTTCTATGAATATACATACTGAAACACCATCAGCTCAAATTTGCAAAGGTGTCTCCTATTATGCCTAGTTCATGAGACCCCAAAGACTACCAGGAATCGACTCTGCTGCAAAACACAAGAGGATCTTTATTACAAGCTCGAGCAGGGTTGCAAAAACTTCCTGTGGAAGCAGGAGAGGAATGCAGCATGGCTGTTTAGGGGAACAACGTTTGTATAGGGAAAAATGCAAGCAGGGAAATCCAAGCCTTGGCATTATAAGATTGTGTAGGAGGGTCTTTAGGGAATTTGACCTTTAAAATAATAGGTCTGTGTTAGGCTCCAAGGTTGCAATGGTGCAGGCCCAGCCATCTTGCGGATAGCTGATGATGAGCAGTGCCTGAAGTGTCCTGTTACATGCTGTAATCAGAACTGTCTTGTTGGGGGACTGCTGGCCCTCTGGTCTGATTGCCAAGCAATGATATCTTTCAAAGCCTTCAAGGATGGGCAGGCAGCTTCGTCTAAATTAGAGTAAGTAGTTTCTTTGACTTACTTTGGACTAAACATTTTCCTAAAATGTGGAATTTTCAAGTTTAACACAGATAATATCTCAGGGAAACTGGGATATTTTTTCACCCTTCACCAAATGTGATATTTAATTATTCCTTAACCTGATCTGTGGAGTTTAGAAATACTAAGTACCCTGCTAATACATTCACGTTTCCTAGTTCAACTTTTATTTTTTCAAAATCTAGTTTCAGCTTTTTAAAGCAAAATTATTTTAAACAATGACATGACATCTCCAAAGAAATAACCAACATATACTCTTTTCAAATATTTTATACTCTGGAATAGGAAATATAATTTGAGATTACAGCATGCAGCATGAAATTACTAAAAAGTCCCTTATGGAATAAAACTGAAACAAAACAAAGGAAAAATCAACTTCAGATAGAACATTGAAATCAGATCTTTCAGCATAAAGCATTGAAAATAAATTCTTTAACAGGAATCATTCAGAAAATTCCAATATATATCTTTTAGAAAAAAAATAGTGTAGAAACAAGGAAGACTACTCCAGTTTGTGTTAGAGGAGAATATTTTTAATTAAATTTTTATTTTTTTAACATTAGTTACAGTTTATTAACCTTGTATCCCAGCTGTATCCAGCTCCCTCACTCCCTCCCAATCCTACCCTCCCTCCCTCATCTTCTCCCTACCCATTTCCAAGTCCACTGATAGGGGAAGACCTCTAGGAGAATATTTATTCATTGACTCTTATAGTGAAGGAATCGCCCACTATCATATGAACTGAGAAAAGACTTAAACAAAATAATTGAAAAGCTTTGTTGTTTACAAAAAGAAAAGGTTCATGTACACTCTGACCCTCTGAGGTGCTGATAAGGGAAAGTCCAAGGTGGGTGACTTGGAAGAGAACGTCTTTTAAGTTTTCTTGAGTGGCATGAGTTTTAAGAAAATTAAAACATATGAGAAATTTTCTATGTTCCAACCACTCTGCACTGAGTACCACAGAAGCTTTGCTTTAGGTTCTTGCAAGGGTTGATAAAACTTTTTTTTTTGAGTCAGCTTTATATTGCCACAAATAGTCCTTATTTATGTATTTATTTGCTTACCTGCTTATTTACCTGTTTCTTTCTTTGTTCATATTTTAAAGGCAAGTCCTTTATTCTCAGCTTAAATTAGGACAGAAATATGTTTATATGAGTATAATCTTTTTTTGTAAATAGCATAATATCCCTGCAAAAATTAAATCCATGGATAGTAGAAAGGGGCATATCTCCTTCAGGTAATAATATAAAACAAGAGAAAATTTTAAAACTTTATAACATCTCAGTGATCTTATTTCAGAATAGTTTTTGGATTTTGCACCCCTTATGAACATAGAAAAATGAACTGATAATAAGACATTTGACAACAGAGGCAATATCTTAACAGTAGGTTTGTAGCACGTGAATCCAGCACAATATGTTATGTATAATAAATGCTTAATACATTTTTCATATAATAGTGTAATTGGGAAAAAATATAGTAATCCCTTTCATTCTTACCTTGTGTACAAGAAATATAATAATATAAGTGAACACACTAATATTCAGTGATTTTCTTGTAGCAGATTGAACATAAAATAAAATATTTTGTTAAAATTTTTATTAAGACATTAGTAAATGTTTAAATTCAAAATAAAATATTCAAAAATGTGCCTAGTATTTATTGTACAAAGTTTTGATATATATAATTTTGTTTGAATATCCAAAAATAAATGAAAAACTAATTATATAATTAGTTATATAAATATAGACATTATAATCTAAAAGATATATGCACCACACTCCCAGGCATCCAATTTCATATAATGTTTACTGTTGGATGTAAAGATAAAAATAAAACTACTAATAGTAGATAATTAAAATACTCCAATTTCTCCAATATACAATTTACCAGCTAGTGTAGATGTGGGGGAATAGGAACACTTATAGACTATTTTGAAGAAAAATTGATGCAGGCACCATGGAAATTAATGTGGACATGAATATAGAAATAGAACTACCATATCACTCCACCTTACCACTTCTTGGCATATACCCAAACATCTTTATACCCTACTATAGAGATATTTCTTCATCCATGTTCACTGCAACTCTATTCACAATAGCAAATAAACTGAAACAGCCTTGATATACATAAAGTGGTGAGTGGATAATGAAAATGTGGTGTATATGCACAATTTAATTTTATTCAGCTGCAATATATATATATACATGTATACATATACACTTCAGGTAAATAGACATATCAGGAAAAGTGCAGAGTGAAGTAACTCAAGGTTAGAGAAAATTTTCACATGCTTTCTCTTATATGTGGGTGCTAGCTTTCTATCTTTACCTATGTGTGCTTAAATTACTGCATTTGTAGATGTCAAAAAACTAATAAGGGACTATGACAAGGACTTGCATACAAGATATTTATTTTTAGCTTTTGAGTAGTCTCCACATTACTCCGTTGTTGCTAAACCAGTTTGCAATCAACAGATGAAGGCTCCATTTTTCCTACACCATCTCCAGATAGTTTTGTTAGGTCTTCTGTTTACTTTTGCTACTCTGTCTAGAAATTTCAAAGTTATTTTACTTTTCATTTTGAGGCATATATCCTAAAGATGCTCAAGTACACAAAAAGGACATTTACTCAACCATGTTTGTAGCAACTTTATTTGTAATAGCCAGAACCTGGAAACAACCCAGATGTCCATCAACTGAGGAACGGATAGGATTACAGTTTGTTGAGTCCATTTGCTTCTATGCATATGTGGTTAGAGTGTTAAATTGGGATTATATAACCTAACAGGCGCTCGTTAATAGAGAATACTGATTCTCCTCAGTGTAGCCATTTACTGCCTATAGCTCTTCATCTAGAAGAGTGGCACTATGAAATTTCCCCCATCCATGTTTGCATTCCAAGTTCAGATATGTTCATATAAACTGGACCAACTACAGAAACCACAAAAGTAAAAATAATAAATTAAAAGAGACCATTGTGAGGGAAATTTAAGGGAAGGGGATATTAAGAAGCAGGCACTAGAAAGAGGGGAATTTGAAAAACTGGGGTTATTAAGTTGTTAAGGTAGGAGAAGGGTGATACAAAGGATTGGGAACAGGGAAGTACTAATAACAATAAGGATGTTTGAAAAAGACATATGGGAACACGTTATTTCATGTTTACTAAATCATACCCAGAGACCAAATGGAACTATTCCACTAGAATAATAACGCTTTCCAGACATACATGATCTAACAAATATCCAAGCGCCATATACGTGGGAAATTTTCCTTCTAGTTGCTGGTCAGAGAACTCAATAAGATTCCTAAAATAATATATGCTATTGCCATTTCCGATGGTTGCCTCACAAAAATTGAAGGTAATATCGAATTACTTCAGACACCAAATTTAAAGGAATCCAACTGATCTAGAATCCTCCTCCCTTATGACTAACTCTCATAGTACCTGACAGTGCTATGTAAACTGGTAGTTTCAAAGAGAAAGACCCCCATAGAATCACATATTTGAAAGCTTGGTCACTAGTTGGTGGAACAATTTTGGGAAGGATTAGGAAGTGGTGTGGTCTTGTTGGAGGATATGTGTCACTGAGAATGGTCTTTGAGGTTTCAAAAACCCATACCATGCCTACTCTCTCTGCATCCAATTTGGGATCAAATTGTAAGTTTAAACTACTGTGCCAATATAGAGGAATTTTAATCCATGAACATGACTCCTCTGGCAGGGATCACATCCAAAAACCTAAGTCTCTGTGATCAGGCTAGAATATAAACATGCCCTTAGTACAGACCTTTTGTCTCTCTAGATGGAGTACATACCGGTAACCCATCTGGGTGAAATACAGACACACCTTTAGTATACACCTTTAATTCCAAACAATGACATATAATTGAGGGGAAAGGTTAGGAATCATAGAAAGATTTGACAGAATGAGTCAGAGAGAGGATATACCCAAGTCTCACGTGGGAGAGAAACGGAGAGAGAGCTTAAGGCAGAGAGAGAAAGCAATGGACAGATAGTACAGTATAGTGGAGAAAGGAATACAGTACACTAGAATTCGGTTGTACAGTACAGTTCAATGCAGTTAGACTCAGTTCATACAGTCAAGGCATTATTAACTTCAATTCATGGAGTTCGGAGGAAGTTTTTCCAAGCACAGTAATTCAGTCAGAAACTAAGAAAAACTAAATTGAGTCAGTCAACATGGAGAGGAGTTTGAGCCAGAACAGGTGATTTGAACCAACAAGCCAGAGTTCAGAAAGAATTACTAAGGGTGAGCTTACTCAGCAGTATAACTTGGAGGTTGAAAACATACTAGGCCTAGGTTAGCAGACAGAGGCTAGAAACTGAAGCCTTCAAGGTCCAGGCTTGTAGAAAATTGGACAGTATGGAGGCTAGAAATTTCCAGGCATAGGCATAGGGGCAGTTAGATAGAAATGCTCTGGGTTCAGTGAAAGCCATGTATGAGTAAAGATTGGGTATGGCTCTAATCTCATCCCATCATCATAGGAAATAAAATCAACATTTACATGTCAGCATCATGATTGTCTCTCTGCTGCCATGCCCTGCAGTATGACGGTCATGGGCTTACCTTCTGAAACTGTAAGGAGGCCCTCAATTAAGTGCTTTTAAAAAATAAATTGCCTTGGTTGTTGTATCTCTTCAAAGCAAGAAAAGTTACTAAGACAGAAGTTACCAAGGGATAAAAACAATCCGTAGTTCTACCTAGCTGTAAAGTTTAATGTTGTGGTTACAATGATGCCAGCATGGCACAATATCGCCAAGTGTCCCAATTTTTCATCTATCTCTTGGGGGTAACTACCAGCCAGCTATCTGAACTGAAGGCCCATTCAATAGGAGGAAATTTATGCCTTGTTCTGCAAACCCAAACCACTATTCATGGCTGGTGAGATCATACATCTTAGAACAGAACCTACTATTCTCACTTTCCTAAATAAGTAAAATTTCAACCTGCTTTCTGAGTACTTATCCTAGTATACAGAGATAAGTATATTTCTAATTCAGCAGGAATTAAATTACTTCTTGCAAAAGAAGTTTTGGGCTGGAGAAATGGCTCAGTGGTTGGTTAAGAACACTGCCTGCTCTCCCAAAGGTCATGAGTTCAATTCCAGGTGACCAAATGCTGGCTCACAAAAGAAGTTTTGCAAAAAGAATGGTAGTATGTTCAAGCCAAGTTGATAGATATCCAATACAACCTATACACCTGAAGTTCAGGGAACATAGAAAGGGAAGTATTTGTGGAAAGATCATAAGAACAGAGAAACATAACATCTGTTGTGTAGTTCTCCTCCTACCTGGAGACTGCCTCCCAGCAGCCCACAAGTCACGAGGTGATGAGAAGCATGGCTGGAATGGCCTACAAGAACTGCACAGGAATTACATACCCAGGGAACAGATGATGGCTGGTTCAACTTTACTTACAGAGCACAAAGAATACATACCTCTAGAGGAGTGTTTAGGGGGCTCCAAGTATTAGTATACATAATCAACTGAAATTAGGCACTTAAAGAATGCTTGATTTGGATTATATAGCACACTCCAATAAAAACAGTAGAGAAGCATAGACAACTCCCTTCGCAATAGCCACAAATAACATAGAACACCTTGGTGTATCTCTAACCAAGAAAGTGAAAGACCTATTTGAAAAAAACTTCAAGTCTCTGAAGAAAGAAATTGAAGAAGATATAAGAAGATGGAAAGATCTCCCGTGTTCATGGATTGGTAGGATTAACACAGTGAGAATGGCCCTTCTGCCAAAAGCAATCTACAGATTCAATGCAATTCCCATCAAAATACCAACACAATTCTTTACAGAACTTGAAAGAAAGATTCTCAACTTCATATGGAGAAACAGAAAACACAGAATACCCAAAACAATCCTGTACAACAACAGATCATCTGGAGGTATCTCCATCCCTGACTTCAAACTCTACTACAGAGCAATAGTAATAAAAACTGCATGATATTGGCATAGAAACAGAAAAGAGGATCAATGGAACCAAATAGAAGACCCAGAAATAAACCCACACACCTATGAGTATTTGATTTTTGACAAAGAAGACAAAATCATTCAGTGGAAGAAAGACAGCATCTTCAACAAATGGTGCTAGTCCAACTGAATGTCTACATGCAGAAAAAGGAAAATAGACCCATATTTATCACCCTGCACAATACTGAAGTCCAAGTGGATCAAAAACCTAGACATAACACTAAACACATTAAATCAGTTAGAAGAAAAAGTGGGAAAGAGCCTAGAAATCATTGGCACAGGAGACAACTTCCTGAATAGAACAACAACAACACAGGCTCTAAGAGAAACAATCAATAAATGGGACCTCATGAAACTGAAAAGCTTCTGTAATGCAAAAGACACTGTTGTCAGAACAAAACGACAGACTTCAGACTGGGAAAGGATCTTCACCAACCCTATATCTGACAGAGGACTGATATCCAGGATATATAAAGAACTAAAGAAGTTAAAAAGCATTAAATCAAGCAATTCAATTTTTAAAAGGTGTATGGACCTAAACAGAGAATTCTCTGTAGAGGAATAATGAATGGCAGAGAAACACTTAAGGAAATGCTGAACATCCTTAGCCATCAGAGAGATGCAAATCAAAACGACCCTGAGATTTCACCTTACACCCATCAAAATGGTTAAGCTCAAAAACGCAAATGACAACACATGCTGGAGAGGATGTGAAGAAAGAGGAACCCTCCTCCATTACTGGTGGGATTGTAAACTGGTACAACCACTTTGGAAATCAATCTGGTGCTTTTCAGACAACTAAGAATAGTGCTTCCTCAAAACCCAGCTATACTGCTCCTGGGCATACATCCAAACGATGCTCAAGTACACAACAAGGACATTTGCTCACCTGTGTTTGCAGCAACTTTATTTGTAATAGCCAGAACCTGGAAATAACCGAGATGTCCATCAACGGAGGAATGGATACAGAAATTGTGGTATTTTTACACAATGGAATATTACTCAGCATTTAAAAATGAGAAAATCATGAAATTTGTAGGCAATTGGTGGGATCTAGAAAAGATCATTCTGAGTGAGGTATCCCAGAAGGAGAAAGACACATATGTTATATACTCATTCAGACCTATGAGATATTATAAACATACTGAAATCTATACACCTGAAGAAGATAAACAAAAAGAGGACCCAGGGTAAGATGATCAATCCTTACTTAGAAAGACAAATGGAGTGTAGTCGAAAACAAGTAACAGGACAGAGTCCTACAACAGAGGGCCCCTGAAAGACTCTACCTAGCAGTGTATCACAGCAGAAAGTGAGACGCATTACCAAATCTTCAGCAGATGGCAGGGAATCAAAAGAAAGAAGGGGGAGTTAATATGATCTGGAGAGGATAGGAGCTCCATAAGGACCAAATATATATATGGGCACAGGGGTCCTATATGAGACTTTCTCTAACCAAGGACCATGTGTGGATATAACCTAGAACCTCTGCTTGCCTGTAGCCCATGGTAGCTCAGTATCCACGTGGGTACCCTAATAAGGGAAGTAGGGACTATTTCTGACATGAACTCAGTGATGGACTCTTTGACCTCCCCATCCAGCAAGGGAGGAGCAGCTCTCCTAGGCCACAGAGTATTTTGCAGCCATTCCTGAAGAGACCTGATAAACCAGGGCCAGATGAAAAGGGAGGAGGTCCTCACCTATCAGTGGACTTGGAAAGAGGCAGGGAGTAGACAAGGGAGGAAGGGTAGGATTGGGAGGGAATGAGGGAGTGGTAGTCACCTGGGATACAGAGTTAATAAATTGTAATTAATAATAAAAAAGAAAAAGAAGAAAAGAAAAGAAGCTGCAGTGGTTGCTGTGGGTCATAGCATGCTAAGGAAACATTTTTAATGTTATTGATGGAAGGAAGGGCCCACCCATGGCTGTTGATGTCAAAGAGGAACAAGAGGAGGAGTCTTTTTTACCCTTAAGTAGGTCAAATAGAGGCAGTAATTGGCTGTTTGGTATGAATAACCAAGGTCTAAGACAATTTATATTTCCATTACTCAAAGTTAATGGACTGGGAAGGTCAATGACAGATTTAGTTGGCCAGACTGAAGTTAAGGTGATTTCTCTCCCTAAGACTGTAATGGGGGAATGAGCTGGACCTTATCTTGTGCTATAGTAAAGCCTTTTTCTGTTAAAGCCTTTATGGTTTGTTGTTTAAGGTTTTCTAAGGTTAGTTTTAGATCCTGTTTTTTATCTTGCCACATTAATAGATCACCCATGTAATGATATATATTGAGGCACAATTTCATAAGGGGCTTTAATGCATGGGCTACAGCTTCTTGGCAAATACTGGGGCTGTTAGCTCTGCCTTGAGGGAGCACTGTCTAATCATATCTATCCATTGGCCGCAAATTATTGATTTTAGCTACTCAGAAGACAAAGCATTTGCAAGCTTGTTCATGGATTGGTATTAAAAAGAAACAATCTTTAATGTCTAATAATAATATTGAGGTCTTTACTGGTATAGCAGAGGCAAAGGGAAGGCCATGTTGGGGTGAACCCCAGACTTTTATAGTTTTGTTGATTGCTCTTAAATCTTGGAGGAGCCTCCTGTCCCCCGTTTTCTTTTTAATTACAAAGACTGGAGTATTCAAGGGGCGTCTAGAGAGATGGATGTGTCCCATTTCTAATTGGTATTCAACAAATTGTTGTAAAATTATTAATTTCTCCCTGTTTTATTGGCCACTGTTCCACCCAGATGAAATCATTTGTGGTTTATTCTGGGCAGGGAATAAGGTACTCAACAGTGGCCTTTAGAATTGTGGGTGTTTTCTTTTTTGATCTGTTTGGACACTCTTTATTTGGAGGTAATCTCCCTCTCCTCCAGTAGTAATGATCACATTTAAGTGTTCTAAGATATCTCTGCCTAATAGGTAAGTAGCCACATCCACCACTACAGGCTTAATAGTTTCATTTGTTCCATCTGGGTCTTCACATTTACAAGAATTTTGGGTAATAAATGTTCAAGATAGACAGACTACCTAGGCATATAAGTTGGGAGCCTGGTAGAAGGGTCCAATGTTAGGGGTTCTCAGCCACTCTTAATCTTATTAGCTCCTGTGTCTATTGGGGATTTAAAGTTTTTATTGTCAATTCTTATTGAGAGCTTAGGGTGAGATTTTTCTAATATATGGGTGACTCAGTGGACTTGTTGGTTTTGCCATCTTGTTGGTGAGGTTGAGGACTACCCCATAAGCAGTTTAAAGGTGGCAGGATTCTGCCATCCTTATTATATCTGTATCTACAATCTTATTTACAATGAAAACCCCTTCTGCAATGAGAACATAGTCTTGTAGGAGGTATGAAGACAATTGAATTACCTTTTGGACAATTTCTTGCCCACTATCCATCCTTTCCACACTTAAAGCACATCAAGTTAGAGTGTGTTGCAAGAGTAAAGGCTTGTGCCAGAGCAAAGGCCTGATGAGAGGCAGTCCCAATATCACAGGTTACTACAATCCAATTGTCATAATGCCTTAGTTCCTGGCATGCTTGCCTATGTTCAGGGGTCATTCCATCCTAAATGAGATTGTTTAAAAGCATTGCTTTTGCAGCAGGGTCTGTTATTTTTCTGGTTAGACTGGCCTGTATCCTTAATATAAAATCCAGTAAAGGCTCTTTTGTTTTTTGTTTTAAAAGAGGCAATGGAGAGAACTCTCCAGGTCCCTCAGATAAAAGTGTGAAAAGATCCCTTGCCTGCAGTGCACATGGTCCAGGCATCCAGGAGTAAAGCCTGCTGGCTTCATGTACATAAATTGCCTTGGCCAAACCGTTGGTATTAGTTCCAGTTTATTAACTGAGCAGAAGAGTTTTGTCCTTCCAGTAATATTCATTCGTTATGTATTTCATTTTTTTTCTATCTGTAACTGGCATTCATCTCTAAATAGTGCATCAAGAAGCTGGGGAGAGATCTGCACATATCACTCCAGTCTTGGGGAGTTAAAAGGTTTCTATTAAAGCTTTGTAAACTAGATTTGGCACATGGGGCATGAATTCCATCTTAACCAACAGCTTGGCTTAGTTCTTTTAAATCTGTAGTTGTAAGGGGGTACCAGCCTAGGCAATATTGGCTGGTTGGATGTAAATTAACAAGGAGGTTCCTTGGGTCCTGGGCCATTGAGGCTGGGGTGGCTGGGGATAATAGTTTTCACACTGAGTGCAATTGTTCCCAACAACTCCAAGATTAAAGAGCTGTTGATCTCTGTAGTTGCAAAGCTGTTCTATGATGTGGGAAGAGGAGTCCAAGGCAGCTGCAAAGGTATGGGTAGGGGAGGGTTTATCTGAGCTCTTTGAAAAGCCTTAAGTCTCATTTGGTGGTTTTTTTTTTTTCTCTCTGCTTCCAATGGGAAGTCAGGGTCTTTATTCTCTTAAACCTATGAGGAATCATAGCGGGGGGGGGAGGGTAGTGCGGGCTGGAGAGTAACTTTTGCCTAGTTAAGTCAATTGTTTTTTCTAGGGCAGTTAGGTTGGCCATTGGACAATTCTCAGTGTCTTCCTCCTCATTTGACTCCTGTTATGAATACCCCTGTGTTTTTTTTTTCCTCTGATGGGGCATTCTGAGGCTCAGGGTGTTATGCTACTTATTGCCTAACAGTTGCTATCACTGGAAGAAAGGAGATAGACAATTGATAGCTTTCTTGAGCTTCTTTTTGTAAGTCAAATAAGCAACACAGTTCCAGACTGTGGATCTTAGATATCTGCTGTCAGAACTGTTAGCATCCATGAAATGATGATGTAGAAAAAAGATTTTATATGAGAACTTTATTGGGTGGAGATGGAGAGAGAGAGAGAGAGAGAGAGAGAGAGAGAGAGACAGAGACAGAGACAGAGACAGAGACAGAGAGACAGAGAGAGAGACAGAGAGAGAGAAGGAAAAAGTGAGATATGATGAGGGGAAAGAAAAGGGTGTCCAGATAGAAAAAGGGAAAAGAGGAAAAGAGCATGAGAGAGTAAGACAGCAAGAGAGCAAGAGAGCAACAAAGAGGCAGGTTAGTCCTTTTAAAGAGTAACTTAACCACACCTTTCAGGTGTGGCTACCTGGAAGACAACACATGATGAAATCACAGGTTGCTAGGCAACCTAGAAGCAGGCTGCCAAAATACTAACATTTTTCCATTTTTCTAATGTTAAAAAATGAGGGGTCAATCCAAGATGGCTGCAATGAGAGAACACTGTGTCTGAGGAGTAGGAGAGCAGAAACGACGCAGCTACCAGGAGACTGAACTCTGGGACCTAAAACGCCAGCATTTGTGAGTGCCAGGTGAGCGGAACTCCTACGGTGAGAAAATCAAGTGGGAAAAACCTAAGGACACCCAGTTATTACCTGGAAAAATCTCCGGGTGACCAGCGGAGCACAGCTCTGATCTGAAGGAGCAGCCACGCTGGGCGCCCACACCCGCCATTATAGACTGGATCACACAGTCTCATGGGCAGTCTGAGGAGGAACCAGGTACCGTTTTCAGGGAACTGCACACAGTGAGCGCACACTGCACCCGGGTTCTGCTTCAACCTGCAGGTGTGCTGCAGGCTCAGAACTATCACCGGAAGCACCCCAGACTGAGAGGGTTGGGGGACCATTTTGACCAGTCCGCACACTGCAGGCTCGCGCCAAACACTTCCGCCAGCAAAAACTCAGACAGTGTGTGAGTCTGCCTGTGGGTCCCGGAGGAACCCAAGTTCTGCCTCAACCCCCGGGTGTGCAGCTGGCATGCACCAATGGACGGAACCACCACAGACTGAGAGGATCCAGGGACCTTCTTGACCAGACAGCACACTGAGGGCGAAAGCTGCACACATCTGCCAGCAAAAACCCCAGTTCGGATGTCTGTCCACAGGCCAGACAGAGAAGGCCTCGCGCACCATTTCAGACAGGCCTGCATACAGCAGATGCACACCAACCCAAACCCACTGTGTGTGCCACAAATATCATCTTAGACCGTGGTGCACAGCCCCTGGCCCAGAAGGAGGCACCAAATCTCCATTCCAGGGGAGAGCCCTTAGCAGCAAGCCCAGGGCAGAGTGCACAGTCCCCAGCTGACATATCAAACCTGGACATTCAGACTCTAGCACAGAGTGAGGAGTAAAGACTCCAGACCAGAGGGGTGACCAGCCTGCAGTGCTCACAGCTTCGAGCACAGAGCATGAAGCCCTGCACACAGAGCCCACAACAGAGTTCAACTGAGAAACAACATACACCACAAACCACCGGAAATCCCTGATCTTCTTGAAGAATACTCCTGACACAAGAGATTTACAGATTCAGACTGAAGTACAGCCTTAAAGCACAAACAGCTCCCTGATTATATATAAACAAATGCCCAGAAATCAGCGAAAGAACTCACCCAACAAATATCAGGACAACATGACCCCACCAGAAACACCCAAAAGCAGTGGAGTTTTTCATTCACCGGAGACACAGGAAAATTGTATTAAAGCTTTGATTATGCAGATGTTGGAGGAACAAGAGGAGAGACAAAAAGAGCAAATGAACAAGGCCCTCAAAGAAATGGAGAAGAAATTAACTGCCCACATACAAGAACAATCCAAGATAAACAGAGAGGAAACATCCAAAATAGGAGACACAGTCAATCAGTTGAAGGAAACAGTAAAAAGCATGACAACAGAATTAGAATCTATAAAGAAGACACAAAGGGAGAAGAACCTGGAACTGGAGAACTTAGAGAAAAGATCAGGAAACACAAAGGTAAGCATCAACAATAGAATACAAGAGATGGAAGACAGAATCTCGGGAGTGGAGGATACACTGGCTGAAATGGATTCCTCACTCAAGGAAAAAAAAAAATCATGTAATACCTACACAGCAACCCAGCCCTTCAGAAGGTACTGGAAGGAAAACTTCAGTCCAAAGGAAACAACTACACCAAAGAAAATATAGGATACAGATAATTTCCCAATGACAACAACAACAAAAATAGCAATCAATCACAGTAAGACCACCAACTTCATAATAAAAGGAACTGTCATTTGTCACTATTATCTATCAACATCAATGGACTCAACTCTCCAATAAAAAGACACAGACTAACAGAATGGCTGCGGAAACAGGATCCTACATTCTTCTGTATCCAAGAAACACACCTATGCAAGGAAGATAAATACTATCTCAGAGTAAAAGGCTGGAAAACCATTTTCCAAGCAAATGGACCCAGAAAACAAGCTGGGGTAGCAATCCTAGTATCTAATACAATAGACTTTCAACCAAAGTTAATCAAGGAAGATGAGGAGGGGCACTTCCTTCTCATCATAGGAAAATTCCATCAGGAGGACATCACAATTTTGAAGATTTATGCCCCAAATACAAGACCACCTACATATGTAAATCAAACAATATTAAAACTGAAATCACACATTGATCCCAACACCCTAATAGTGGGAGAC
>CM053742.1:106450357-106524920 GCA_028658305.1 Pachyuromys duprasi | reverse complement strand
ATACTCACTTATATAAACCTATAGGATAGGAAATTCAAGCTGAAATCTACACACCTAGATAGGATATACAAGAAGGAGGACCCAGGTTGGTATGATCAATGGTTGTTTGAATGAACAAATGGGATGGACATTGAGTGGAGGAGAAAACAAGCAAAAGAACAGGAAAATGCCAAAGAGGACCTCTGGGGGTTCAATGTAGAGATGTATCAGAGCAGATATTAAGACTCGCGATCAAGCCACTAACAGAGGGTGAGAAGTAATGATAGATCTGGGGGATGTTGTCGAGGCTTGGGGAGAACAAGAGCTCCACAAAGACCAAACTGAGCAGGGCACAGGGTTATTGTATGAGACGGTTTCTACAATCAAGGACCATGTGTGGATGTGGCCTGGAACCCCCGCACAAATGGGGCCCATGATAGCTCGGTGTAGGACTGAAGACCCTAGTGAGGGAAACAGAGACTGTTTCAGTCATGAACTTGATGGCTGACTTTTTGACCCTCCCCCATACAAGCCGGGGAGTGACAGTCTGGCTAGATCCCAGGGGAGGACATTGCAGCCAGCCCTGAGGAGACAGGATAACCTGGGGTTGGATGGAAGGGGAGTAGATCCTCCCCTGTTGGTGTACTTGGAGTGGGTGGGGAGGAGGGAGATGAGGGAGGGAGTGGAAGGGTAGGAGGGAATGAGGGAGGGGGCTATGCCTGGGATTCAAAGTACCTAACCTGTGATTGAGATAAAAATAAATAAATTTAAAAAGAAAAAAATGAGGAGCTTGGGTTGCTTCTCATGTAAAGTAAGTTAACATATATAAGTTTAGGTTCATTGGAAGCAGCTCTTGGTTGCCATGCAAAAGGGTAAGAGAGAGAAAAAAAATAGCAAAAAAAAAATGTAAAGATTACATGGTCAAGAGGAAGAAGGGAAGTCCCTGCCCTGGAAAGTTCAGGGTAGAAGGTTGCAAGTAGAGAGCTGCCAGTGAAGTAAGGCAGCAGGTAGGGACTGAGGAATTCTGGGAGAACCTGGATCTACTTGTCCTGGGCCTGAAGCATACAAGTCTGGACTTTTTATTTTTTTTTAGTAATAAGTGAATAACAGGCTGAGATTATTTTCTGGGTATTTCCTGCTGTCACTAGGGACACTGTAGGGAGTCAAAAGGCTGAAATGCTGGCCAAGTACAGGAAGAACAGGCTGTTTTGATGTTGTCCAGGGTCTATGAGAACATCCATGGCTGGGAAAGAAAGTGCAGGTCCACCTTGACTGAAGTCTGTGAGGTCAGACCGGAACACCTGTGTTAGCTGCTTTGGCACTGCCGTGGATATAGGAAATACCTGGGTCTGGCAGGATACTGAAACACATATATAGCAGAAGAAAAAGTTAAAAGGTTATGGAGAAAAATTCTTTAGGTATACATTTAAAAGTTTTGGGAGACCAAACAGAGGTGGAATGTTGGATCAAAGAGATTTGAACATGGAAGCCTTCATTTACCTGCGGGAACCTCCACTTACCCAATCACTGGTGGTGATTAAAATATTTTGCTTTGGATTTGTCATCTAAGGAAATTGAAGCCAAGTTTGGTGTGTAAGCTTAGAGGCCCTTAAAGGGGTGCTAGGTATAGAAATCTGAAATTCTCCAGAAGACATTCCAGAGGAGAATCAGGAGGAACAGGTGAATCGACTGTTCCCATTGGGCAGGTAGGAGTCAGTGATCTGTCAAGATGACCCCAGAGCCAGGTTTGACTCAGTAGATTGGTACAATCTGTTCCAACAGCTTGTCAGCATTGGCCAGAGAACGAGAACAAGGGCACAGTCGTCTGTAGCAGACATGGTTTACCTCTTCTTGCAGAAGAGCAAGAAGGGGAAGGAGACAAACCGTGCCAGTAGAGGGATCTTTTTACCCAAAGGAGAAAAAGATTCTAGATGAAGGGTTTGGATGTAGGTTGGCAAAAGCAGTAGGAAGTGTTTGCACTAACCAGAAGTGAAGACTCACCAGTCAGCTGGTGTTGGTTGTACGAATGTAGCAAACAAGTAGCCAGGAAAGAGAAGTCCCAAAACCAGGGAAAGGGGAGGAATCCTAACCTCGGAGATAGGCAGTAAGTGCAGTACTTATCTGGAGCTCAGCTGACCTGAGAGGTGGATTCAGGTGGATTTCCTGAAGCTTACAAGAATTTCTTTTAAGTTTTACAAAGGAGATAAAACTTTAGACATGTTAACATCACAATTGTTATCTGCACTGAAACATACCTTGTAGAAAAGGAAGTAGATATACACATTCGTGTTAATAGCATAAGCATTTTTTAAAGTGAACTCTGAAAAGACAGGAACCTTTTGTGAGGTAGAAGGGACAAAAGCTCACTTGATCTTCACTTTTATTATGATTATACATTTTCGAGATTTAAAGACTTAAAATCGTGAGCTTGGAACCATGATAGTGTGTGGTATAGTAGAATGTTTACATATTATAGTTAGATTAGTAAATAAAAGCTCTATTGATAAAGGTCAAAGCTCTGGACAGTCAATATAACAGTAGCACAGCAACAGGAGGAAATATTAAGCACTTTTATCTATTTAGTATACCTTAAATCATCTTAGCCCTTGCAATCTTTATAACTTGCATTTATCAACCTTAAATTGTATTCTTAGACCATCAAACAACTATTACTCGCATTTACCAACCTTAAATCACCTTCTTAGACCCTCAAACAACATTTTTCTTAAGCTTTTGTATCTAGTTATTTACCATGAGACATAGGTGAGGCTAATATGAACATTTGCTTTCCTATAGTTAAAGGGATGGTAAAAAGTTACATCTGAGGCCTATTTTTGAGTCTGGCAACAAGACATATTGTGTCTAAGCCTATCAATAGCAATTCTATGATTCAGGCTTATGGCGTGGTCACCTGCATATAAAGAGAACTGAGAAGGCATTTGAAGTCTCTGAAGACAGAAGTGGGCATTATGTTTGTGGTGTCTGAGTGTGAGGCCAAAACAGACTAGCAATGTTACCCTGGGCTGGGAGATGTTGGCTGAGGTCACTGAATCTAGGAGCCAGTTGTCCTCTTCCAGGCCAAGGACCTCAAATGCCTGAAATGTCTGTGGATCTTGTGCTGTTTGAGCCTCCATGGTTGAACACAGAGGACAAGCCTGCATGGGAGCATTTTGAATTCCAGAAGCCAGCCTGCCAGCAGGCAGGATATGGCTCTTTAAGGCAGCCTTGGGCCCAGCATCCTTCCCGGCTGGATTTGAAACAGTTACCTGGCAAAGTTGACTTTTGGGTATACCTCTGTAGAATGGGGCATTGTAGATGACTTGTTTTCTATGCAGGAGTGCCAACAGTCTCAGAACAGCAGCCACGTTCTGGAGAATTTTTGTTGTAGATGAGACTCTCGGGAAGGCTCCTCTCTTATTATTTTTACCATCTCCTGTATGGCGACTCAAGGACTCAGCTCTTAATTAAATATGGCAGTGAGACCATGTTTGCATCAGTAGGACTATAAATATATTTTTGGATATGTTAGAGGACTTGATCATTTATAAGATGACTGAACTATTAACTTGCATTCATTAACCATCAAATATTAGGTTTGGTTTTGTTCCTGTTAAGTTGGAGCCTTAAAAGTCATAAATATAGTCCATTAAAGTGAGAGCATAACAGTTTTCTGTATTATTTAGTACATAAAAATTTCATAACTTTTAAAAGTCTAAGACTATACTATAGATTAATATTACCATTTTTAGAAAACAAGACCTAGCATATTTTAACGTTTTGATAGTGAAGATACAGCACCAGACCAAGTTTTAACATAAATAAATAAATGTCTCTAAAATGAATTGATCTTAATTCAGAGTATTGGTAAGAACTTTTACATAGTAGTCCCTGAGTTATGAGTTTTAAAAACAACAATATAGGAGAACAGTATAAAGCAATTTTAAAACTACATTTGAATTTACTATAGCAAACCTATTAGCCAGAAAGCCTAGTGGTGAATCTGGTTATAGGCAGCTCATGGCAGGAGAAACAGTATTTATTAATTTAGGACTTGATAAAGACATAGACAGTAAGACGTACATTTTAAATTAGTTTAATGTACATTTTAAATTAGCTTAATTTGAATAGACCTTTATAACTGAAATTTTAGCATTATATAAAAATTGCTTTGAACCAGGGTTGAATCATATATATTGTAAAATGTAACTTTTGAATTTTTATAAAAGTCCATACCAATTTTAAATGAGATTTGTTGCTGTCCTAGTCTAAAAGGAGATAAAAATAAACAGAGAATTAATTATGATTAAATTGTTCATATCACCTTAAGGTTTACAGTTTAATTTTAAGATTATTTTGAGAATGTAAAAAGAAACCAGAGTATATTTAGTGAGATAGCAGGCAGAGAGAAACGGATAAGACTTTGAGAAAAGAGAAATAGGCAATTGTTTATTTTTACTTCACAGATGGCTCTTAGTATTAATGGATAATACTGGATATTAAACATTTGAGTAGGGCAAATATAGGGATAGAAGCCACAGGTTTCCCTGAGAGGAAAGACTATAAGGAAGCCATTCCTGCAAATAAGAAAGGGGAAATGGAAATGGACCATGCAGCTAATGGTTTGTCAACCAAATAGCAAGGCAGGTCATAGGCTTAGCCTGGCTAAGACTGAGAACCTCAGTGCTTGGTACCAGGGCTTTATCAGGGAAGTTCACAGAGGGAATCTCGTCTGCAGGATAGTATAGGGACAGATAGACAGCTTTCGAATGGAGGTAGGAAGGGGTGTGGTAGCCTTTTAGGATCTACAAGAGACTGCAGTTTTGCAGCTCTGAAGACAGTGAGACAGAGATAAAATAGTAATAGCAGCTAGCAGTGGCAGAAACCATAGTGTATGTGTGTGTGTGTGTGTGTGTGTTTATAACCAAGATGGCTGCCAATCATGTGACTGCCCTTGATTTCCCTAACATAAGATGGCAGTGAAACCATGTGCTTGCCCTTAGTGGAGATGACAGTGAAGCCACCCTCTTTATACACAAATCAAAATCACGGCTAGCCATGTGTATGTGCGTGGCCATAGCAACATAGAGAGACCAGATTCTTGCTGCTGGGATGGCTGTCCCAGCCAGGTTTGAAACTCTGAGTGCATATGGCACAGCTGATTGGAAGTCTGTGCAACTGAAAGCCCTCCTGTGCAAGCCAACCTCTTGGGGCAGGTGTTCTGTGGGGGATTAAAAACTTACCCCATGGGGCCTGAGGGAACACCACAATCTGAAGTTATCTGTGTGTGCACAGGGTCCCCAGCAATTGCTTACATAACTTCATTAGTTTAGAAGCAGGCTGTGTCTGTGTCTGAAGTGGCAGTTTCAGCATCTGGCATGGGTGTTTTAGTTTCCCCAAGCTGATTTTGGCACAGTGTGAGTGTCTGCCATGTCCCTGATGCTTGGAGCATATGACAGGATGTTCAGGAGTCTGAGCAGCTGCAAGCAGAGAGTCTGGCGTACAGGGCAAGGACAGGGCAGTTGAGAGAAAGTGTAGGTTTTAAGACATATATGGTTGAGTGGTGGTTAGGAATAGGCAGAACAGAAAAAAAAATCTGTTTCAAGCATCATGGTCTGATCAAAGGGGTCCTGGCATGACCAGACCAGTAGAGACCTTCCCAGCCAAAAGCACCAATATTAGGATTGTACAGCAAAGTTACAGGGAGAGTTCATAAATCATACCAAGTGACTGGTTCCACATGAGAGGGAGGTTTTATTAAGGGAAGGAAGAGGGAGACACAGAGACCCTCTCTGGGAAGGGTAGGAAAGAGAGAGAGAGAGAGCAGGTGTTGCGAGTTCTCCTATAAGGTGACCCAGAACATGAGCAGGTGGTGGTTTTAAGTGGTCCACAGGTAGTCTGTTGGTTGCCTCACAGATGCCTGATATCCCCTTTGCCAGATCCCGTGGGGCTGGCTGTAGAGATGCTTGCTTATGGATTCCAGCATTTCTCCCTTTTTGTTTTATTAAAAAGTGAGGAGCTAGGAAGGGGGTGGTGGTGGGGAGGGCATAGAGGCAACCTTTGCTCTTCAAGCTACTTCCTGATGATTAGGGGCATTGACAGACATCCCACAAAACAAACACTTATCTCACTAAGCCGCTATGGTCATGCACTACACATGGCTAGCCACCATGTTGATTTTGGTATCATGAGAGTAGAACCACATCTTCAATGTCTTCTCCACAAAGGGCAAGCACATGGTTTCACTGCCATCTTAACTTAGAGCAATCAAGGGCATTTGAGAGAAAGTGTAGGTTTTAAGGCATATATGGTTGAGTGTTGGTTAGGTATAGGTAGAACAGAAAAAACAATCTGTTGCAGGCATTATGGTCCAATTTAAGGGGCCCTGGCATGACGAGACCAGGTGCTACCAGGAGAACCTTTCCCAGCCAATGCACCAATATTAAGACCAATGAAATCATGGTGCACACAACAGATTTTAAATGAAAGGGATTTACTGGATGGAGATGAAGAGAGAGAGAAGGGGAAAGTGAGACATTATAGGGGGAAAGGAAGGGGCCTAGACAGAGCAAGAGAAGAGAGGAGAGAGTATGAGAGCAAGAGAGCAAGAGAGTGAAAAAGTGGTAGTCTGGTCTTTTTAAGGAGCAACTTAACCAAGCCTGCCAGGTGTGGCTACCTGGAGGAGGACACATGGTGACATCATAGGTTGCAAGGCAATACAGAAGCAGGTTGCTTAAATACTAACATTAACCCATGGTGTGAATTGAAGCACCTCATTCCAGATTTCTAAGCCTTCCTTTTGAGAGATTTTAATTCCTCTAGATTTAAGTAGAGGTCTAAGGGAGTGAATTTGGAGATTTCTCTGATGTGACATTGAATTACCCATAATTAAAGGCATCAGGCAAGATTTCGCTAGCTGCTGCCTGAGCGAGAAAGCCCCCTGGGGTCTGAGACTGCCCATTACCTATAAGTGTGGGGCTTCAAACTTCTAACAGTCCGAAGGGGTGTGTGGGTGATGAAGCCAGATTCTGCCCACTGACTGTCATGGTAGGTGGCTTCATCAAACTGCTAATTTGAAACTGGAGCCCTAGGGGGACAATCCCTTCATTTTCTTCTTTGCCAGTCCCCAAGGGAAGGCAGGAGTACAGCTGAAATACCCTTTTTACAGGGGTAAAAATGGGGTATTCATCTTTCTTGGCGAAGTCCAGAGCCCCAAGTTTTGGGAGCCAAATGAAGTTCTCCTCCTGCTTGGAGGCTGCCTCACAGCAGCCCACGAAGTCAGGAGGGGCTGGTGACAAGAAGCATGCCTGAAATGGCCTGCAAGAACTGTACGCACACCCTGGGAAGAGCTGATGGCAGGTTCAACTTTACTTCCAGAGAACAAAGAATATATACCCCTAGGGGAGTGTTTAGGGGGCTTAAAGAATAAGTATGCATAATTGGCTAAAACTAAGTAATTCAAAGATGCTTGATTTGCATTAAACAGCACACTCTAATATAAGAGTAGATTGTCAGTGCTTGATTGACATATAGATAAGCATAGGGAGGGGAGAGCTAGCAGGAAGCTGTGTCAGAGGCAATATACCAAGTGTGGCTAAAGGAATTTATGTCTAATGGTATTCTCCAGATGAAATCAGGCAGAGAGCAGGGGACCCAGCTAAAGGGAGGGAGTTCAGCCTTTTGTGTTGAGCGTGTAATGGCTATCTGGTTCAGGCAAGAACTGCAACCTCAACCAACAGAGTACCTCCCACACTGTTGTGAGATAATGCCGTCTATGAATGTCAGCGAAGCTGCACTTATAAAAATTTAACAATGTTTAGAATAAACAAGACATTTACAACGAGTGTTACCTTCCTTATAACTTTTGACAGAGTTTTGTTTATAATTGTATGTGTTACAGCTTAAAAATGTTTATCTTATTACCTTGTCTTTGGCACTACATCAAAAAAATATTGTCCAAACAAAGATCACATGACATATATTGCCCTTATTTTTCCTACAGGTCACTCACAGATATTTAATTTTAGACTTAACTCTTACATATACATCTCATACCCATTTTGAGTTAAGTTTTGTGTGTAGTATATGTCCAGTGATTTGCAGCATCATCTATTAGAAAGCCAATTATCATCTAATATTCGATTATATTATAAACGTTCAAAAGATCAATTGTTCATAATATTGCAAAAGTTATGTATTTCAGAGCTTGTTTACTGAGTCCACAGTTTGTTTATTCATCAGATTATTTTTATGCAGGTGACACACTATTAATACTCATACTTTCATAAGAAGTATATAAAATTAAAAGTATCAGTCATTTTCTGTGATCTTATGATTTAATCTAGTGAAATTTTGAAGAAAAATTTAATTAATTAGTTGTGTCAAGTCGGTGAATTTTCCTGTTCCATAGCTCTTCTTGCATTGTACCATATCCACTTTCTGTTATATTTTCATGTCACATTTCTACTTGTGCCTCCCTGCATACTGTCACTTTCTATCCCAGCTTTATCCTCATCCCTTATCCTCTCCCAATCCCTCCCTCTTCTCCTCTCATCACCTTCCCCAGTCCACTGGCAGGGTAGTTCCTCCTCCCCTTCCATCTGACCCTAGCCTATCAGGTCTCATCAGGACCACCTGCATTGTCTTCTTCTGTGGCCTGGTATGGCTCCCCCTCTTCAGGGGGAAGTGACCAAAGAATTCATCTCAGAAAGAGCCCCTGTTCCCCTTAGTAGGGAGCCCATTTGGAGATTGAGCTGCCATGGGCAACATCTGTGCAAGGGTTCTAGTTAATTTCCATTCATGGTCCTTGGTTGGAGTATCAGTCTCAGAAAAGAACCCCTTGCCCAGATTTTTTGGTTTGGTTGATCACCTTATGTATCTCCAGTCCCCTCCACGTCTTTCTAAGTCTTTGCTTACAACACTCATATTTACATGCACACATACATTCATTTTAAAGTAAGATTCATATATAAGAAAGAACATACAATTTCTGGTTTTCTAAATTTTGTCCACCTATTTAATAGAATGATTTCTAGATCCATCAATATCCTATAGGTTTTCAAATGTCTTCTTCTTTTCTCTTTTCCTCCTCATCTTCCTCCTCCTCCCTTTTCTCCACCTTCTTCTCTTTTACAGATAAGCTTTGGAATATTTTTATTTCTATTTTTATATGAATTATAGTATTAGTTTATCAACTATATCAATAAAATGCAGCTGGTATTTTAACACAATTGTGGTAAACACAACACTTAATTTTGTAATATTTTGCCATATTACCAATATTAAGACTTATTTTCTATGAGCTTGGAATATGTACTTTTACTGAAATCCTTAAGTTCTTTCTGCAATATTTTATAGATTGTAAAATGCAAATCTTAAAAATATTTACAAGCATGCTACCATGTATTTTATGTTTTTTGGTAGTATTAGAGACGGGCTTGTGTGTGTGTGGGGGGGGGGAGGTCCAAGATGGCAATGAACAGCGTACACGATATCTGAGAGGCAGAGGATCTGAAACTCAGAAATTGATGAGTGGAGGGGCAGCTGAAGCCAGAAAATCAACACTGAGGTTTCCTGAACGAGAGGAGACATCACACGAGCTGAGACCATTTAGATTCAGGGCACCATCGGACTTTTCTGGGGATGGAGAGTGGTGAACATTCAAACCCCTTGCATTTCACTTTTTCAGGCCTCCCTCCTCCTTGGGGGAGCTGGCACACAGTGCCAGAGATTCTTAGCATAGAACTCACTGCCTGGGGACTGAGACAGCTAAGGCAGGGTTCCTAGCTCTTCAGCCACAGCTGCTAACTGTACCAGCCTTCCAAGTCCCAGATCCGAGGTACCATACTTCCAGGTCCTGGATCTGGGAGCCTGTATAGACTCCACAGGGCTTCCCAGCTAGTGACTGTACTGGCTGCCCAATTCCTCAGTGGCTGACAGCTGTCTGTACAGCCACCAAAGTCCAGCAGACCCTCCAAACCACCCAGGTATACCAGGCACTGGGCCACCAAAGTTTGTGGACCACTGTTGTGGATCCCCAGGACTTCCTAGCAGGCACTTGTATTGGCTTCCCAGTTCCGCTGCTGCAGCTGTACTCCCAAGTTCTACAGCTGCAGCACCACTGAGCTGACAGAATACGTACACCTGCATTTGCCCCAGCAGAACCCAACCTGAGAGTAGAGAACATGGGGAACCCCTCTGTATTCCAACTTGACCTGCTAGGGAGTGAGTATGCTTTCAAGTGCCTGCAGAGCCCCAGATCCAGAGTCCAGCTAAAATAACAGCCAGACATCAGACCCCATCCACCCACACACCCACTGTGGGAAACAGAGGGATTTTTAGACACTGAAGCCCCTGCACTGCAGGTCTACCAGTGGAGTTCAGGCAAAATACTCCTGGAGCTCAGTCAGAGTCGAATACCAGTAGCCTGTAGGCCACTGAGGTAATCAGAATTTGCACAAGCAAATTGTACCTGTGATCACCACCAGCCCCTGCGAATACAGTCAGTGCTTGCAACCCCTTCAGTTCCTACAAGGCACCCCTCCCTAACACTCAAAGCTTCTACATTCTTTAGCACCCTGTCCTTAAAGGCACACTTCCACTCACATGCACACTCACAGGCTCGCCTGCATTTGTCCTTCTGCACACACGGACTTTCCTCCCTCAGGTACAGCTGAAACACAAATCCACATGCTGATACCACTGGACCTCTCTCATCTTCCTGAAGAATTCTCCAGGAACCAGAGAAAGACAGTACCAGTCTGAACTGCAGAATGTAGGGACAGAGAATGAAGGTTACAGATAACCAAATGCCCAGAAGTCGGCTTAAGAACATACCCAACAAAAATCAGAACACCATGGCTTCACCAACAACCCCCAAAATCAATGGATACTCCAATTCATTGGAAACACAGGAAAGTGACCTTAAAGCTATGGGTATCCTAGTTATAAAAGGCATATAAAAGAGGAAATAAACAAATCTCTCAGAGAAAGAGCCACGAAAATAGATGATGATAAGGAGGAAATGAACAAATCTCTCAAAGAATTAGCTACACAACTGGAGGCAAATAAAGAAGAAATGAACAAAACACTTAAAGAAACAGAGGCAAATATAGCCAAACAAATAGAAGCACAAGTAGAGGCACAATTAGTGGCATATAGAAAGGAAACGAAAAAAAATAGAGACCATCAGAGAGAGAAAAGAATTCACATGCAAACAGATGAAGGAAATGGTGCAAAGAATGAAAACAGAATGAAAATCAAAAAAAAAAAAAAAAAAACCAGAGAAAACCCTGGGGCTGGAGAACTTAGACAAAAGATCAGAAACCACAAAGGTAAGCATAACCAGTACAATACAAGAGATGGAAGAGGGAATCTCTGGTACTGAAGATACGCTTGCAGAAATTGATACAACTCTAAAAGAAAAAGTAAAATCAGAAAAGTCCCAAACACAAAAATCCAAGAAATCAAGACACCATGAAAAGGCCAAATCTAAGAATTATAGGAATTGATGAAACAGAAGATTCCAGGCTCCAAGGTCCAGAAAATATTTTCAAAAAAATCATAGAAGAAAATTTTCCCAACTTAAAGAAAGAGAGGTCCATAAACATACAAGTGGCATACAGAATACCAAATAGAGAAGACCAGAAAAGAAACTCCACACCCCACATCATAGTCAAAACACTAAACCTACAGAACAAAGAAAAAAAAAAAACATTAAAAGCAGCAAGGGAAAAAGGCCAAGTAACATATAAAAGTAGACCTGTCAGAATTACACCAGATTTCTCATCAGAAACTAGGAAAGCCCAAAGGGCCTGGACAGATGTCATGAAGACTTTAAGGAAGTGCTGATGCCAACCCAGACTACTACACCCAGCAAAGCTTTCAATCAATATAGGTGGAGAAAACAAAATATTCCATGAAAAAACCAAATTTAAGCAATATCTACATAGCAAACCAGCCCTAAAGATGATACTACAAGGAAAACTCCAATCCAACAAAAACAACTATACCCAAGAAAACATAGGATACAGATAATTTCCAAGAAAAATTCAAAGAAACAAGCAATGAATCACAGTGAGACCACCAACTCTACAATAAAAGGAACTAAAATTCATTGGTCAGTATTATCTATCAACATTAATGGATTCAACTCTCTAATAAAAAGACACAAACTAAGTGAATGGTTGCAGAAACAGTATCCGACATTCTGCTGCATCCAAGAAACACACCTTTGCAACAAATACAAAAACTACCTCAGAGTAAAGGGGTGGAAAAATGTTTTTCAAGCAAATGGACCAGAAAACAAACTGAGGTAGCTATCCTAATATTTAATAAAACAGAATTTTAACCAAAATTAATCAAAACAGATGAGGAGGAGGCACTTCATTCTCATCAAAGGAAAATTCCACCAGGAGGACATCACAATTTTGAATGTCTATACCCCAAATACAAGACCACCTACATTTGTAAATGAAATATTATTAAAGCTGAAATCACACATTGATACCAACCTTAATAATGGGAGACTTCACCACTCCAACTTCACCAAGGGACAGCTGCTCCAGACAGAAGCTAAACAGGGAAATAAAGGCACTTTCAGAGGTCCTAAATCCAATAGACCTAATAGATGTCTACAGAACTTTTCACCCAAATTCAAAAGAATACACATTCTTTTCTGCACCTTATGGATCCTTCTCCAAAATAGACCATATAGTTGGTCACAAAGCAAGCCTCAACAGATACAAGTAGATTAAAATAATCCCTTGTATCCTCTCAGATCACGATGGTCTAAAGCTGGACCTCAAAAAGAGAAGTAGCAAAATGCCTATACATATGTAGAAACTGAACAACTCATTACTTAATGACATCTGGGTTAGGGAAGAAATAAAGAAATTAAAGACTTCCTATAATTCAATGAAAATGAAGGCACAACATACCCAAACTTATGGGACACAATGAAAGCAGTGCTAAGAGGAAAGTTCATAGCACTAAGTGCCTTCCAGAAGAAATTTGAAACATCTCATTTAAGCAACTTAATGGTACACCTTCAAGCCCTAGCAAAACAAACAAACAAACAAACAAACAAACAAAACAGTCACACCCAAGAGGAGTAGACATCTGGAAATAAACTCAGAACTCAGGGCTGAAATCAATAAATTAGAAACAAATAAATGATTCAAAAAATCAAATAAACCAAGAGCTGCCTCTTTTAGAAAAACAAGATTGACAAACACTTAGCCAAACTAACTAAAAGGCAGAAAGACACTATCCAAATCAACAAAATCAGAAATGAAATGGTGGACATAATGACAGGCACTGAGGAAATCCAAATAATCATTAGATCTTACTTCAAAATACATATACCACAAAATTGGAAAATCTAAATGAAATGGACAATTTTCTTGATCAATTCCACTTAGCAAAGTTGAATCAAGACCAGGTAAATCAATTAAATTGTCCTATGTCCCCTATGGAAATAGAAGCAGTCATCAAAAGACTCCCATCCAAAAAAAGCCCAGGGACAGATGGTTTTAGTACAAAACGCTATCAGACCTTAAGAGAAGGGCTAACTCCAATTCTCTTCAAATTATTCCACAGAATAAAAACAGAAGAAACATTACCAAACTCATTCTATGAAGCCACAGTCACATTGATACCTACACCACACAAAGACCCAACAAAAAAGAGAACGTCATACTGCAAACTGAATCCAAGAACACATAAAAGATATCGGCCACCATAACCAAGTTGGCTTCAACCTAGGCGTGTAAGGGTGATTCAATATATGGAAATCCATCAATGCAATCCACAGTATAAACAAACTGATGGAGAAAAACCACATGATCATCTTCTTAGATGCCGAAAAAACATTTGACAAAATCCAATACCCATTCGTGTTTAAAGTCTTGGTAATATCAGGGATTCAAGACATATATGTAAACATAGTAAACGCAATATACAGCAAGCCTAAAGCCAACACCAAACTCACTGGAGAGACACTTATATCAATCCCACTGAAATCACAGACAAGGCAAAACTGCCCACTCTCTCCATATCTGTTCAACATAGTACTTGAATTTCTAGCTAAAACAATAAGACAACTAAAGGAGATCAAGGGGATACAAATTGGAAAGGAAAAAGTCAAAGTATCAGTATTTGTGGATGATATGACAGTATACTTGAATGACCTCAAAAATTCAACCAGAAAATTCTTTCAGCTGATAAAGACCTTCAGTAAAGTGGCTGGATACAAAATTAATGAGAGAGAGAGACAGAGAAAGAGAGAGAGAGAGAGAGAGAGAGAGAGAGAGAGAAAGAGAGAGAGAGAGAGAGACAGAGAGAGACAGAGAGAGACAGAGAGAGACAGAGAGAGAGGCAGAGAGAGACAGAGAGAGAGAGAGAGACAGAGACAGAGACAGAGACACAGAGAGAGAGAAGCCCTCCTAAATACCAATGACAAAATGGCCAAGAAAGATATTAGGGTAACAAGAAAGATATTAGGGTAACAACATCCTTCATGATAGCCACGAAAAACATAAAGTACCTTGGTGTGACTCTAACCAAGCAAGTGAAAGACCTGTTTATGAAAAAACTGCAAGTGAAGGAGTGGCCTGTGAGACCTTGACACTCCGTGTTGCTGTTTGAAATAAGAGAAGTTATGAGAAGGCCTGAGCCTTTAGGCTTGTGGACTGCATCACTAAGTCCAGAAAAAAAAAGTTCCCATAAGATTCACGTGAATATCCAGGAAGAGCTGAGAAGACCTATTGTGATATCCTCATGAAAATTCTCACTCTCTGGAGGAAAGAGAACAGAAGGTGTCTGTTCAGGAAACAGTTCTTTCCCCTTTTACGAATTTCTTGATGGTAGCTTCCTATAGAGAAAGCAGAGCCAGGTGCCACAGGCATGCTTATCTTCCAGCTGCTGAGGTTGCACAAAAGGTCTTTGTCTAAAATATAAGTGCAAAGGAGCACTTGGACTATATGAAGGAGCACAGAATGCCATGCAGAACTGGAAAGATTTCATGTGATCAAAGATGCTGTGGTTTTCTTTGTCAACATATGAAATGAGATAGTACATTCACATATGCTTAGGAGTTGAGATAATGGTGTAAAAAAGGAGTAAGCTATAATCCTGCTTCACTTATAGTCTAGTTCAGAATCTCATGTCAAACTCTGGGTTTCCCCTGTTGCTGCCCACAGCTGTAATATCTTATCAGATACTGTACAGTAAGCAGAGTTGGAGGATACAGAGACTTTTTGTCTTGGCACCTCTTTAGGAGCACTTTCTTTCCTAAAACATTCCATTGTGTTTCAGAACTGTCCACATCATCCCTCTTATTTCTGTCACCAATATCTTGTGCTACATAGGACAATTTTTACATATTCCTTCTAGTTTCACTCTGTTAGAAGACATGTGATTACATACTTATACATAAAGTCATTCTTTAGCTCACCAAGTAGTTTGGGTATATTTACTATGTAAGAATGGGCACAAATCACTGAACAAAACAAAACATTCCATTCTGAAGAAAATTTTGCAGTCTGAAATTAGATCCAAGTCCTACATCTTTCTTTGGCATAAGAGTAGAGTTCATCTGTTCAAATGTAATAAATACTAATTAAACTAGTATAGCTCAAAGTACCTCATGAAATTTTATCAGAATCCCTTACTGTCCTTGTCAATGTAGATTAAAACTTCCCACCAATTAAACTCTAATATCTGAGAAGAATATAAAAAGGGAGTGACTCAAATGCTTTTGTACTAACTAAAGTTCAAGAATCCATTCTATGAGAGAGAGAGAGAGAGAGAGAGAGAGAGAGAGAGAGAGAGAGAGAGAGAGAGAGAGAGAGAGAGAGAGAGAGAGAGAGAGAGAGAGACTCATGTGATAGAGTTCAGGAATCATCTATAACTACATTTTAAAACTTCCTAACAAAATCAAGGGTAAGAGTTAAACATGGAGATTCTTGAACTCGTTTTATACAGATTTTGACGTAGTGATTCTTGCTCTAGTAGAAAAAAAAAACAATATTAAACACAGACCTCTCAATCTAAAATGTCAACAAAATCACCTTTGTACTATACTCAGAAAAACCTATTCATGAAACTGTGTTAGTCATTCTTCTTCATTCATCTAGTAAAGAAAGAAAATGAAACAGGTATATGATTTCAGTTAATCTTTTAAAACATCGTGGCACATAGTTGGTGTTTGTAACATTACAGTAGGCAATGTTGACAGTGTGTAGGATTCCCTGCTGAGAAGTACTATAACTAGTTTTCTTGAAGAGAACCATTGACTGAGCGTAGTAAATGAGAGGGTGACTCAGGTGATATGAGTTATTTTCTTCAGATGAGTATTTGTCCCTTTTTGTCCCATTCCCTGTTTCTGATGAATATATCCTTGGAATTCAGTGAGATAAAGGATGTTTTCATTAAGGAATTTGTTCTTTTTTATACTTAACACTCTAAATATTGTCCTTCTAAATCATTCCATCTTCTGGAATTAATTCTGTCAACCAACTACCAGTCCACCGTGTCTTCCTGATAATACCTCAATGAATAGTTCACTATTACTAACCTGGTTTATACTATTCTAAGGAGTTAGAAGGTATTTGGAAGAAGATTAGAGCAATCTGTTCAATTTAGAACATTCGCGTATCTTTTTTTTCTTTTTAATGAATAAATTACTAAGTTGTGCTATTCACTAAATCTTCCCAATTTGGGTTTTGTTTCTCCCACTCTAGGGATAATCATAGAATAGAACAAGCTGGTTTAGTAAATGGGAGTGAGAGACACACGTAAAAATTATAATACCACTAATATTTTAAGGGGACCTGTAATAGGCTCATCAATTCACCATGCACTATTATTTTAGCATTTAATAAAAGATACCAATATAATGCAATGATGTGAATTTTTATTTTTGATATTTGAATAAAATTTAATAAACATTGCTTTGCATTTCTATTAGTATGGCACACTAAAGTTTCAAATTTCTGAGATAAATTTGTAAAAATATGTATAGGACTGAAGACTACTTAAAATGTGTTTAAAAATTTAAAGAAAGACATACAAAAGGAATATGATTGGAAGATATTTTTTGAAAATATAAATGTATGCATACTTAAAGTATGCATCATGATGTGATATATGTGTGTGTGTATGCATATGTATATGCATATGAAAGTCAGAAAATAAACCAAGATAAACTAGACTCAGAAAGTCAAGTATTACATTTTCTCACATATGCATAATCCAGATTGCAAAGATTAAAGAGAAATAAGTAGAAGAACTATTTGGAAAGATGAAGGGGATCTGAGGAAGAGGCTCCGGAACAAGAAGGGATAATGAGTATTGAGTATGGTCAAATATATCATCTACATGCATGAAAACATCATAATAAAATCTGTTCTTTTGCATAATATATGGTAAATAAAAAAGAAAAAAGTACATTGTCAAAAGACAATATAAAGACAGTTAAATTAGAGACAAATAGAAAAAGCAAGCTGTGGACTTTGTTATCATGGCAGCTGTTTGAATTTAAAAGTGCAAGGAATTAGAAACTTGTGCTGCAGGAAAAGAACATAAAAGACTGGTAGGCTTGCCATTAAGTGTCCAGGACATGCGGGCTTTTCAGTACATAGCTCATTAAAAGACACCGAATCCCCCCTTTTATACTCAGGTCTATCACTTTTCTACCTTTCTTTTCCTAATCTGGTTTATATTGTAAATCAGGAATTCTCAAGACTGGAATTTTATTGTTTACATCAAAGGAAGTTCCTGACCCTTTACAGAGAAGGTGCTCAGTGTTTGCACTGAACCTGGACCCTTCCATGTGTAGCAAACAATGCTATCAGCTAAAGTCAGGTTTTGAGTGGTTTTGTCATACTGATTTGCATATTCCAGGTGGGTGTCCAGTAAGCAGATGGCTGAACAGGCCTTTGTTAGTTCCTTTTCTTCTTGACTATTGTTTACTCTCATTGTTAACTGCACTTAATAGATGTCTAATATGAGCCATTAGCACAGATTTTTTTCAATTAATTTATTTCTTCATGTATTTTTAAATTTTTTTTCTTCACAATTTATTCATTAGATACCCTGATTGAAGCACCCTCCCTTAACTCCCCAAGTCCCACTTTCCCTCCCTCTTCCTCTCATCCTCTTCCCTTGTCCACTGAAAGGGGGAATTCTTCACCATTGTCATCTGCCCATAGCTTGTTAAGTCTCATCCGGACTGCTTAGATCTTCTTCCTCCGTGGCCTGGAAAGGCTGCTCATCAGGGTTGAGTGATCAGAGAGCAGTCAACTGAATTCATTATAGAGGCTGCCCTTGATCTCCTCACTCAGATATCCACATGGGAACTGAGCTTCCAATTGGCCACATCTGAGCAGGGGCTCTAGGTCCTCTTCATTTCTGGTCCTCATTTGGTGCATTAGCCTCTGCAGGACCCCCTGGACTTAGATCTTTTAGTTTTGCTGGTCTCCTCATGGGGCTCCTGCACCTACCATATCCCTCTAATCCTGCCCCTCTTTTCCTCTGTAATACTCCTTGAGCTAAGCTTGGTCCTGAGTCTTAACATCTGCTACTATGCAAAAGTAACCAAATCCCTATCCTAAATTAAACTGGATGGCTATAAATTATTGCTTAAACATGCAAATAAAAAACAGTATCAATAAATAAGCAAGAAGTAGGTAAGGCAGATAAAAGATTTTAACGTACATTCTCTGCAATTTTATTTTGAACTGTTAATTAAATTTATCTATTATATAATTTGAGTATTAGTTGAAATTTTCAGTAAATTCTTATCAATCTCAAAGTAGCATTTCTCACAAAGATCTGAAAAATTCTATTAATTACTACTCTGTGCCTTTGAGTAGAGATATCCTTAACTCTTAACTGTTTCACATAAGAAGTCACTAGTATTCCAAAACTGCACGACATAAATAGAGCTAGAGTTGGCAAGAAAATATTACCAAATTCAGGTTTCATGTCCAGTTTAATAGCTTTGTTTATGCCAGTACCTAGAGACAAGGAGTAGCCAGGGAATTGCTCACAGCACTGAAGAAACTATATTTCAGTAAACCAACTATTCTTGATTTATTACTTAGTAAAAACAATAACAAAGGCTAAAATCTCACCCAATTTTCTTCCTTAACGTGATGATAACATGAAATTTTAGCATTATTTAAAAAAAATTATTACAAATGAGATGGACAATAGACTTCAACAAATTCTCCTCATTACAAAGTGCTCAAAATTTGCAATCCAATAAAAGTTTCCCTCTAGTTTAACTTTGATATCATTGATATATAACCTACATTCACAAGTTATACAAATTTTAAACATAAGCAATTGATTTATTATAAAGTCTGTTTTTCTTCTGGAAAGCCTTGTCTTAATGCAAGAAACAGGCACAACTATAAAGCCAAGAGATATAGCAGTTTAAGGAAATATAAAAATCATATTTTCTATCCTTGTGTTGTCCTCAGACAGGCTCTACCCAACAGCACTTCAAAACACAGCCAAAAACTTGGCCAGACATAGGGAGTCTTGTAGGGAAGTCGGAGGAAAGAGAAAGGATCTGGAGGTGACAGGAGCTCCACAAAAAGACCAACAGAGCTAACTAATGAGGGCCAAAGGGGCTTGCTGAGACTGAAGCATCAACCAAGGACCATGCATGAACTGAACCTAGGATCTGTACAAAGATGTATCAGATGTGCACCTTAGGCTTCATGTGGGCCCTGTAGTAAGGGAAGTGGGGACTGTGTTGGATATGGATTCACTTGCCAGGTTTTCATCATTTCCCCTTTGTGGGACTACCTTGCCAGGTCATAGGGGAAGAGGACATGCTCAGTCCTAATACAACTTGATGAACTGGGGTGGATATGAAAGGAAGCTCTCCTTTTCTGAGGAAAAGGGGAGTGGGGAGGTAGAGAGAAGGTGGCAGAGCTAGGAGGGGAGGAGGGATGGGGCTACAACCAGGATGTAAAGTGAATAAAAAATAAATTAATTTAAAAATAAAAAGAAATATAATTCCTCTCAATGCATTGGCCTTGGTTGGTGTACCAAGTGGGCCACAGCCAGGATACAAATAGAATAATTTGTAGTAAATAATAATAATAATAATAATGAAATAAAAGAAATATAAAAATTTTCCAAGGACCATGTGTGGAGATAACCTAGAATCCTGCATAGATGTAGCACATGGCAGCTCAGAGTCCAAGAGGGTTCCCCAGGAAGAGGAACAGGGACCATCTCTGACATGAACTCATGGGCTGGCTCTTTGAACACCTCTACCTCGTAGGGGAGTAGCCTTACCAGTCCACAGAGGAAGAAAATAAAGCCAGTCCTGATGAGACCTGATAGGCTAGGATCAGAAGGAAGGAGAGGAAGACCACCCTTATTAGTGGTCTAGGGGAAAGAAATAGGCAGAAAACAGGGAGGGCTACTGGGATTGGGAGGGGATGGAGGAGGTTGAAACAGCTAGGATACAATGTGAATAAACTATAATAAATACTTTTTAATTCCCATTTGTTATTTAAAAGTAAAATATTTTTAACAGTGATCAAATCAGATTTTCCTAGTTTGTGTCTAAAATGTAAATTAATTTAAGTAAAAAAATTGACATCAAGAAATGCAAGAGAATTACTTCATTTTCTACCTGACAATGAAGCAGTGGTTTTACCTATCCTTTATGTTATAGACAAAATCGTAGGCCTGTCCTGCAATGAAGAACAGAAGCCAGAGACATAAGCTAATGCTTGCTTATTGTAATGATAAAAGAAAAAATAAATTAAATAATTATTTCATGTCAGTTCATGATAGGTTAAAAATTATAAGAACTAAAAATACCATAAATTAGGAAGATAATTTTTAGTAACAATTCTGAATAATTATGTGAAAAAAACGTAAATTGCCAGCAATGAAGAGCACAAATACTTAAGTTTTTACTCACTTAAGAAATTATTTATTTCTAATTCTGAAATTCTGCCTAGCTCTAGATTTGTTGGCTACATTATGAATGTTTTTATAGTGGGAAGGTCAATTTTTTTTTCCATTTTGAAGGCAACACACCACTTAGTAGGTGGCTGCCCCTAGAATTCCTTTGAAAAATAATGAAGCAAGTCAAATAAAATATTTTTAGTAGGGAAAACTAAACTTCCATACAGTAATAAATGAAAAATGATAATGCCTGAACTTCATGGCCTCATCTTAGTGACAACAGGTCTTGCACACAGACTTGATTTTTCCCCTTTTCCCAGAAATATATTATATGACTTCATATGACAAATCTTAACTTTATTTTATAAATATTATTTACTTATTTAGTTAGGTAGGTAGGTAGCTAGTTTTTTTTTTTTAAGACAGGTTTATTCTGTGTAGCCTTTGAAGATTTTGAAAACTGTCCTGGACTCACTCTGTAGACTAGGTTGGTCTTGAACTCTCAAGATCCACTTGTTGCTACTCCCCTAAGTGCTGGGATTACAGGTGTGTGTTGTCACACCAGGCTTATTTCTTTTATATTTTGAGATTGTAATAAAGAACATCATTCCACCTTTCTATTTACCCCCAATAAACCTTACCATATATCCCTCCTGGTTTTCATTCAAATTCCTTTCCTCTTTTTACATTAGTGTGTGTGTATGTGTGTGTGTGTGTGTGTGTGTGTGTGTATACATAACCTACTCAGTTTGTACAAAGTTTCTTGTAAGTATGTTTTCAGGGCTAACCATTTGGTATTGGAAAACCAACTGATGTGTTCTTTCCTGGGGCAAAATATCTCTCCATCTCTGTATCCCTTACTTGCCTGTATTTTTTGTGTAGGATTGAGGCTTCTTGGGTTTTCTCTATGACATCAGCCTGGCTATGATTTTTGTTGTTCAGCTCATCTTTAGGAAGTTTTATTGGAGAGACATAATTGAGGTAGCTTCTGACATTCCTAGGAGACACAATCTTCCTAAAAACTTCCTGTTCTTTTGGCTCCTTCATTCTCTGGATCAACACTTCCACAATGATTTCTGAGCCTTTGAAACAGAGATTCTGTTATAGATGTATTCACTAGGACTGAGCTTCATGACTGCATTTTGGCTAGTTGTGTCTTTCTGAAAGGATTGACATCTATTGCAAAGAGAATTTTCCTTGATGAGAAATGAGGACTGACCATACTTGTGGGTATAAAGATAAATATTTAAAATATGTTTAGGGATTATGTTGGTTTAGTAAACTGGTGGTTTTATGTTCTCCCCCAAGATCCATGACTTCATTAGCACTGAGTAGTTGGCTAGGTTTCCAGTACCAGACACAGTTCCTCTATTGTTGAGTCATTTATAAGTTCAATTAGAGAGCTATTGTTGGCTGCCATGAAGATGTGCATGCCACTACTGAAACTTTAGGGTTATTGTGCCATGCTAGTAGTTGTTGTGCATAGGCTTCATAGCCATGTAGGAATGCTGATTTCTTCCTTCCTTCAGAAGTTTGTATTTTTTAAATTTTTCTTTTTTATATTAATTACAGTATATTCAATTTGTATCCCAGCTGTAGTCCCCTCCCTCATTCCCTCTCAATCCCACCCTCCTTCCCTCATGTCTTCCCATGTCCCTCTCCAACTTCACTGATAGAGGAGGTCCTCCTCTCCTTCCCTCTGACTCTATCAGGTCTGCACTGTCTTCCTCTGTAACCTGGTAAGGCTGCTCCTCCCTCAGGGGGAAGTGATCAAAAATCCAGCCACAGAGTTCATGTCAGAGACATTCCCTGTTCCCCTTATTATGGTATGCACTTGGAGACTGAGCTGCCGTGGGCTACCTCTGTGCAAAGGTTCTAGGTTATCTCCATGAATGGCCCTTGGTTGGAGTATCAGTGCCAGAAAAGACCCCTGTGCCCAGATTCTTTGGTTCTGTTGCTCTCCTTGTGGAGCTCCCATCCTCTCCAGGTCTTTCTATCTCCCCCTTCTCTCATAAGATTCCCTGCACTGTGCCCAACGTTTGGCTATGAGCCTCAGCATGTACCCTAATACCCTGCTGATTAGGGTCTTTCAGAGGCCCTCCGTGGTAGGCTCCTGTCCTGTTCCCTATTTTCTCCCACTTCCAGTGTCTATGGAGACAACTTCCTGAACAGAACATCAACAGAACAGGCTCTAAGATCAGCAATCAATAAGTGGGACCTCATGGAACTAAAAAGCTCCTGTAAAGCAAAGGATACTGTCATCAAAAAAAAAAAAAAAATGACAGCCTACTGGGAAAGGATCTTCACCAACCCTATATCTGACAGAGGGCTAATATCTAGAATATATAAAGAACTCAAGATCTTAAAAAGCAGAAAATCAATTAACCCAATTAAAAAATGGGGTAGACAGCTAAACAGAGATTTCTCAATAGAGGAATATTGAATGGCAGAAAAACACCTAAAGAAACGCTCAAGGTCCTTAATCATCACAGAAATGCAAATCAAAACAGCCCTGAGAATAGGAATAGTGTTACCTCAAGATCCAGCCATACCACTCCTAGGCATATATCCAAAGTATGCTCAAGTACACAACAAGGACATTTGTTCATCCATGTTTGTAGCATCTTTATTTGTAATATCCAGAACCTGGAAACAACCCAGATGTCCCTCAAATGAGGAATGGAAGCTTGCATTACTGAAGTCAGAAAAAATACTCTAGAGAAGCCCATAAAACACTGTACTATAAAATAAGCATATCAAGCAATAGTCTTCTTTTCCACCTTTCTTTATTATTTTGGGGGACTCAGAATGAAGAATTTGTAGAAACAAAGTGAATGAGTATTTGTCAGTTTATAAAAGATTTTGTGAGACCATCTGAAGTACCGTATATAGTGTCTGTGGTTACCAGGTGGTTGACACTGGAAACAACTTCTACCTGTCACATTCCAACCTTTAACACAGGCAACACTGAGATCTATTTAGCGAAAACTCACCTGATGTAAATCAATTTTCACATTTTTTTCAGTGGAGTCATTTAAGACATTGAATCTATAATCTCTTTGCTAGGATGTTTGTGTAATCAAATACACAAAATGATAGAGACAGATTCTCAGTCCTTAGTTTGAAGATAAATTTGTTAGCTATCTAGGATTATAAAGATATTATCTATTTTGAAACAAATATTGGACAGTTTATTAGCAATATCTCCTAAGTAGTAAAGTTCTGTAAGTTCTGGGCTTCTCGGATGTGACAAAGACCAACAGACCCCCTGTGTGTGCAGGAATCACAGTGGAGTCATTACATATCAATTCAACAGGATTTGGAGAACAAGTAGAAATCAGCAAAACCATGAAGCTCATGCTACCTGCTGCGCTGTGAGTAAGTGCTTTTGTTGCTAACCCACAGGCAATTTATCTTCCGTCACCATCAATGAAACTGTGGCAGTGGCAGAGTAATGTAACTTTCAACCAGGATACAATCTCACAGACATTCTTCAGTTATTGTCATACACTGCCCAAATATCATTCCTATGTAATTTAATTAATATGAAAACTGCTGTAATTTTTAGAAACTATTTTAAAGATATATGGCACTTGTGGACACACTTGAGTGGATTTTTTTGCATGCTGCATATTTGGAACACTTAAATCCTCTTGAGATACTAGGTTGACTTCACATGTTATTTCCCATTGGAAACGTTTCCATATTATACCACGTTTTATCCAGAGACTTCATGTGAAGTCTGACGAATTTTAAATTCAGTGCATCTGCAAATTTTTCTTAGTGTAATTACAAATTATAATTCCATATCATTTCAGCACTATTTTTTTCTTATAAATATTCACCAACTCAGTGTCCTCATAGAAATGCACAGAGAGGACTATTATATTTGCCTTAATTTGTAGAGATGCTTACAATCACAAAAAGTATTTGTTTTCCTAGTTCTTTTGTTCTTGACCTAGTGGATATGTGTGTATAAAAGGAAGTGAAACTCCTTGAACTATATGGCATATACACTAAAGTACTAGACAATAATAAACATTTCTACTATCTTTGAGACTTTCATCAAGTTATTTAAATCTTGAGATGCTCCATCATTTCACATGAACAGGATAAGTTGAATTATTTGATAACAAACCTAAAATTGTATAAATCAATAATGTTTACATTGACCAATAAAAATAATGAGGGCATTTTGAGGTTTTCTGTTTCTATTTCTATTACTTAAAATCAGATTGAAATGAATAATGAAGCTAATAGTTCAGAGCAAAATACTTTGAGAGGTGACTACAAGCTCATGTATGGAAGAGCACTTCCTAGTTGCATTGCAAGTAACAGAATGTAATATTCAAGCACTTTCTTGAACTTTATTATCTGTGAAAAATAATAACAAGATAATAAAAGATATTTCTTTAGAAAATGTGTTATTTCTTTGAAGCCTATTCTTACCTGTAGCTGATTAAAATAAACCAGAATCTAAAAGTTATATGAGGAGATAAATATTTTAGAGATGTGTTTGATTTATCTTCTTTTATTATTTATGAAATTTTATAGATAGAGAAGGAGTCTTGGAAAGTATCTGGTGGTTTTTTAAAGTCATTCTCTGACAGTAAATGACTAGAATATTTCAATGTTTGTGATACTTGGACTACGGAGCAATCAAAGTACTATCTCTATAAAGATCATCATCCTTTAACTTATTATTATATATCATAAACATTAATTGTACTATATTTTATTATCTAAGATTCCTGAATTTCACAATGCCTGTTCACAAAATAATTAAAATTAAAATAGAGTAATGGTTGATAATTACCTGAGTTTTAAATAGTTATTTATCCTGGATTTTCTTTCTAAACACAATGTAATCATAACAGTCTTTAAAATATAAGAAAGTAGAAGAAGAGGTCACAATCATGTGATGCAAGAAAGGCTTCCCTAACTATCAAGGACATACTACAGACACATGCACTTTCAAAAAAAAAATATATATATATATATATGACGAGTGAAATAAGTGAGTAGAGTTGAAATTATAATGTCAAAAAAATAATCAGATGGATTTAGGGTCTGTGACCTCTGTAGATACAAGTAGTTGGCAAGGTTTATATGATCAGACACAAATTCCTCTGAATTAAGAGGCCTTGAGTCCAATTGGACAGCTGTTGTTTATCCCTGTGTTAAAATGGTACAAATAAACCATTTTATATCCACTCATGAATATATGTATTTTTAAGTAAGATTATGAAACAATGTTTTGAGACAGGTTCTTCAAACATTCATAATGTTATTTATTTCTCTTCCTCCCTTTCTTGATTCCTCTTCTCCCTGCTCCCCAGTTAAGGTCACCCCTATCTTTATAACTAACCCCTTATTATTACCTATATACTGTATACTATTTATTACTTCCTTCTCTACTTTCCTGTTTTGTGTTTGTTACTTCAGGTTACATATTCCAATTGAAATACTTGTAGTTAGGATCCACAAATTAGAAAGAACATGCAGTGTTTGCTTTCTAAGTACGTGTTACTTTACCCAGCATATTTTCCGGTTCCATTTTTTTTTTTTTTACATTAAAGTTACACAACTTCACTTTTCATTACAGATAAATAAAATTTCATCCTTTATACTCACTTTTTCACTATCCATTCATCAGCTCAAGAGCATTTAGGCTGTTTGTATTTCCTAACTCTTATAAAGTGACAATGAACATGGCTGAGCAAGTATTTATGGAGTAAGATGTCAAATACTTTGCACATATGCTAAGGAGTGATATAGCTGAATCATATGCTGTATTTATTTTTAGCTTTTTGATATCTTAACACACAAATTTCCAGAGAGGGCAACCCAATTTGTAACCCCACCAGTAGTGAATGAAGGTTCCTCTTTTCCCACATCCTCATCAGCATTTGTTGTTAAGCATTTTTCTTGATCTTAAACTTTCAGACTGGGGAAAAATAAAATCCATGGTAGTTTGACTAAGAATGTACCCTAAGGCCCATATATTTGAATGCTTTGTCAGCAGGGAATGAAACTCTTTGAGAGGATTAGGAAGATTAGGAAGTGAGGCCATTTTGGTGGAAAGTGTTACTGGAGTAGGCGTCAATGTTTCAAAAGCCCATGCTGGGTCCAGTGTCTTTTAACTTGTGTGTGAATCAGGATGTAGCTCTCAGCTGCTGCTCCAGTAACTGTTTTCATACCACCATACTCACCAACATGATGATAATGGACTAAGCCTCTGAAATTATAAGCCAGCTCCAATTAAATGTTTACTTTGAGAGCAATTACCTCTTTATAGCAATCAAACATTAAGACAAAAATCTCAAGTTTATTTTAATTTGCATTTCCTTAATTTCTAAAGATACTGAACACCTTTTGAAATATTTCTTAGCCATTTTTAATTAAACAATTTGTCTTTACCCATTTGTTTTGTTTTGTTTTATAGATTCAGGATATAGTTTTTAAAGACAAATGTCCCAAGTTCTAACTCTGAGACTCACATGGTAGAAGGACAGAATAACTCCTGGAAGTTTTCCTATGGCTTCCACATGTATTTCATGGTATATGCACTCATGTGAGCTCATGCACACACACACACACACACACACACACACAAATGAAATTTTAAAAAGAGATACATCACAAGCTTTCGTAGCTAATATGCAGTTATGAAAAAAAGAGTATCACATTGAGATCTCTATTAAAATCAGTTAATATCTGACAATCAGTGAGCCTGCAAGAGTCCTACCTAGGCCCTCTGAATACATATTATGGTTGTGTAGTTTGGTATTCTTGCTGGACTCTTAAAAGTGGGAGCAATTGCTGTCCCTGGCTCTTTTGCCTGCTTTTGGGACCTTTTCTTCCCATTGATTTGCCTTGTACACCATTGATATGGGGAAGGTGACTAGTCCTATTGAATCGTGACATGCAATGTTGTTTAATATTCTTGGGAGGCCTGTTCTTCGTTGAAGAGAAGGATAGAGAGTGTGGAGCTCTGTTGGATAAGGCTGAAGTCAGTTGTCTTCAGATAGCCACTTATTTGCACTAGGCCTAATGATGATAGACTTTTATCTCAATAGGGTTCTGGATGTCTCCCCTGATCTGGGTAATTTCATATTTTCTCAAGAGGTCACATGACCCTCAAGGCAGATTACAAGCCAGACTGTTCTCCTGTTAAGGAAATTGCTCTAGTGAGCATCAAAGAATGCCTTGAAATGCCCTACCCTGCTAAGGATCTTAGTCCACAAGTGACCTTCAATTGCACTTGGAGATCATGACAACCATATGCCAACCCTCTCAGTCAGATAATTAAGTACTGCATTTTCCTTCGTGTAATAGGACCATTTAGGTATCCTGACCACAGTGAATCAAACACATTCACCCTCGAAACCCCTCCCTCTGTCAAGGGTTTATATCAGCCTTGATTTCACATGAAATAAAGGTATGCAATGTTTGCAGTTTCTCCCTTCAAGACCATCTGGTATTCATCATTCATCCCAGCAGGGTCTTGTGTTACAGGGCCGTCTCTCTGGCCCAGTGGGCCTGAAGCTCACCAGGCCTGTGTGTTGGCTGCAAGGCAACCAAGCAAGGGCTTTGAACTACATGTTTGTTATGCTCAACACAGAAGCTTGACCAATAGCTGTAGCAGTTTGGTATCACCATAGAATTTGGAATACCAGAGCTTCCACTGCCACTGATGATCTGATGCTAAAAGAGCTGAATTGTAACAGTCTGTGGATAATATTTTCCACACCCCAGCTTAGCACACTCAGGCCTCATCCTAAGGCATTTTAACTGCCCCTGACAGAAATGGAACCTCATTCTCCATATGGAACCAGAGTTCCTGGACCCCACTGAGATCCAGGAACTTACAGAACAGAGAAGGACAGAGTGGATAGGGGAGGTAGGGAGAGTACTATAAGTGGAGGAGAGTGGGGAAACTGCAGTTGGGATATAACATATAAGAGTATAAGAAACTAAAATTAATTAAAAACTGATTAATGTATCAGCATACCATACTGTTCTATCAGGAGCCATTTCATTACTATTTCAGTTATTTTTTAGTATGATCATTTTATTGTCATCGAACTTCTTCATTGGTATACTAAATGTGAAATTTGAATAAATTATTTATGGAATCCCTAATACAAATGCTAGAAACCAGGCAAAAATAATTAATACTGCTGGGATCCATAAGCAGGCATCTCTACGGCCAGCCCCAAGGGACCTGACAAACCGGACATCAGGCATCTATAAAGCCACTTATGGACCACCTGGAACCATCTGTGCATGCTCTGGGTCGCCTTATAAGAGAACTATAAAGCTCCTCTTCTCTCTCTTTCTCTCCTGCCTCCCCCAGAGACAGTCTCTGTGACCCCTTCCCTTCCCCCTTCCCCCTTCCCTTGCCCTTCCCTTAATAAACCTCCCACGTGGAACTAATCGCATGGCGTGATTTGTGAACCTACTGTGTAACTCTGATCCTGCACGATTTCTAACAGAAACAACTTCTTTAAAAAAAAAAAAACTGTTCTAATATGTTAAAGAGACATGCTGTTGATTTTCCCTGCAATATTCCTAGGAAACATAGCATTATAATGTGGGTGTTTTATAACACATCTGGCACTTTTATAAAGGTTGTAGCTCATCACAAATAAACTAATGCTGCATTGAAATAAATGATTGTATGAGTAAAATGTTGATTTAAAGTAAATTTATTGTAAAAACATAAAAGGACATGAGTTGTATGTGAAATGTTTATAAGTTACAGCTTTAGAAAATGTGAGTGATTATATATTTTAATTGTGCAAATCACTATCATGAGAGAAATATTATCTTAAAGACAACAATGGAAATATTAATTCTAGTACCTTTTATCACTGAACTACAGAATTTTCTCCAGAAGTTCATTGAGTTTTTTACTTTCCCACACACACATAACAAAAATGAAAGTAATTTTTAATATTTTAATTGCAAAACAATCTACCTTGAACTTGCAGATAAGTGCAATTCTCCTCCCTAATGAAACTTCTCTTTGCAACAGTTAGAGATTGTTACAGAAAAAAACATGATCAATCAAAATGCAGAGTTGTAGAACCCAGGCCCAATGTTACACCAACTCCTTTACCTAAGGTGCATGGATAATTGCAGAAGAGAAAGAAATATTGAAAAACCAGAGTAACAAGAAGTTTGCTGTGAGGCTGTCTTTTACACATGTTTGAGTGGCTATAGCCATGAAGCCTCAATAACATGGCTATCTAATAAAACCTGAACAAGGGAGATACCAACAGACATGCTAATATAGAAGGGGGAATGACCATAAGTCTTCAACCTTAGAGAAATAACTATATATAATTAAGGATTGTTGACAAAAGGAGGAATAGTCTTCCCCAGATACAGACAAACAGATACACAGAGAGAGAAAGAAAGAGAGAGAGAGAGAGCCATCAAAGAAAAGAGGTCATGAATTTGAAAAAGAGCACAGAGTTTACATGGGAGGATATTGGCATACTTTTAAAACATCTTCTATTTAAGTTTCTTTTATCATTTTTTCCCTACTTCATCCCAAGTCTGTCTAACACCCCAACATCAGGTAGGAGAGAGAAAGGGTTAGTGGAAGAGTGGGCACAGTTCTCTTAGCTGCTTCATGCTGGTAAGGGTCATCAGAGTTTCTGGAGCCAATCCAATCCTTGCTTCAGGAGATCTCCAACTTCTTGTCTCAATGCAACAACAGCAACAGGGGCTAAAGGGGAGGGGGAGTAACAGCCTGTTCTTTCTCAGAGCATCCACACACTATGGGCTCTGGCATTTATTCTCTCTCCAGCATCCTCAGATTTAAACTGTCTGCAGCTGGCAAAGAGCTCCTCTCAAGGCCTCCATGAGTCAAATAGTCTGCTGCTGTGGACCATCTGAATCAGTCCCACATCCCACACCTCAGACTAAACCAAAAACATGTTTTTATTCACAACAGCGAGAGTAAAATAGAGCTGATTGAAGGCAGAAAAGTTATGTTTTATATTTAAAAAGCAGAGAAACACTAGAGGAAGAAATAAAAGTAGGTAGATATTCTCTGAATGGCATAAGTAAAAGGCAATGTTCAATGATGAGGTTGTCAATTGATTAAGCATGACATACTGGTAAGCCACCTCCTTTATATTTGGTACATATCTTCTCATAAAATATTTCAAAAGTAAATAAGAAGGGAAACAAATAAATCAAATTTATCCTAAGACAAAAATTTTAAAATAAACATCCATGCATGATAGATTAGAGCACTAATTGTAAGATATTTTTATAAGTGTATGGTATGAGAAGCAATCTTGAAGATGTCATTCTTTGATAGGAAAGAACAGAATGGGATAAAAAAAAATGGAGAATTTCCTTTTGAAAAGTACAGTATAAATATGTAAGATATCTGGAAATATCATAAGAGGAAAAGAAAAGAGGTCACACATCCTACATCATTCACCACTCATGCTTTTAAGAAACAAGCAAGGAAGATAACGCATTATTCATTAAGAGGGCACTTTTTAGCGATGTAACAGAGCAGATATTAAGACTCGCGATCAAGCCTCTGACAGAGGGCGAGAAGTAATGGTAGATCTGGGGGAGGTTGGTGAGACTTGGGGAGAACAAGAGCTCCACAAAGACCAAACTGAGCAGGGCACAGGGGTCTTGTATGAGACGGTTTCTACAATCAAGGACCATGTGTGGATGTGGAATGGAACCCCCGCACAGATGGGCCCATGATAGCTCGTTGTCGGACTGAAGACCCTATTCAGGGAAACAGGGACTGTTTCAGTCATGATCTTGATGGCTGATTTTTTGACCCTCCCCCATACAAGCCGGGGAGTGACAGACTGGCTAGATCCCAGGGGAGGACATTGCAGCCAGCCCTGAGGAGACAGGATAAGCTGGGGTTGGATGGAAGGGGAGGAGGTCCTCCCCTGTTGGTGGACTTGGAGGAGGAGGGGAGGAGGGAGATGAGGGAGGGAGTGGGAGGGTAGGAGGGAATGAAGGAGGGGGCTACGCCTGGGATTCAAAGTACCTAACCTGTGATTGAGATAAAAATAAATATTTTTTTTAAAAAAAGAGGGCACTTTTTGTTGAACTTTCTTGCTTGACCAGGAATCTTAGGTAACATATCTGAATAATTTTATCACAGACATAGAATCAACATCTTAACTAAGGAAAAATTTCTCAAATATTTGAAAAAAGAACAATGTATAATGCAACATTTAAGACTGTATCAAATATTTTTTCAAAACCTTTGTGTGTATACTGCAAATTAAAAATTAAAATCATTAAATGAGTCTGATAAACATTGCTAATTGATGAACATAAAATCAGATCAGCAATGAATGCTAACATTTAAGCTTCAAAGGGAAGAATTTGATCTACTCTCCCTCCTTTTTTCCAAACCCAACCCACCATCTCATCTCCAGCTCTATGGTAGATTACTGGCTGTGTTCTGTTCTCTAAGTCTCTTCCTATTCTCAGGGGACTAATCAGATTCTTGGTGACACACACTGCTTTACTCCCTTCTGTGGACCCCAACAGCCCCTGCCCTTAGTAGCCCATTTTCACCATTAAGAGTCAGCACCCAATACCAAGAAATACATTTCATCCAGAGCATTAAGTGGCTATACTTGGCAGGATCTCAGAAGCATAACCTACCAGGCAACCCACAACCACTACACTCCCCTAAGAACCAGAGAGGACAATGAAAAAAAAAAAAAAAGAAAGCTACCTCCCAAAAGATATAGCTGAAGCACAAGACACAGACCATAACATAGCCTAGATGCCTATATGACTGTGTTAAACATCCCTGAAGAAGAAATAAACAAATCCATTAAAGAAATCTAATCCAATAATTAAATGAAATAAAACAGTTCAAAGTTGCAAGTAGAAATAGAATCAATAATGAAATCCCAAACTTATGTAAATTTGGACAGGAAAAATTCAGGAACTCAAACAGGAACTTTAGAGGTAGGACTTACCAGCAAAGTACAAGAGATGGAAAAGAGAATCTCAGACACTGAAGACACAATAGAAGAAATGGATATATTGGTCAAAGACAATGTTAAATTTAAAACTTTATGGCATAAAATATCCAGGAAATCTGGGGCACTATCAAAAGATCAAATCTAAGAAAAATAGAACTAATGGAAGCAGAAGAAACTCACAGGTCAAAAGTACAGGAAATACTTTTAACAAAATCGTAGAAGAGAGAGATCCAAGATAGTGACACCAACCATACAGGGTGTCTGAACAGCAGCTCAGCCGTGAGAGCAGGGGGACCAGCAAGCCATACTATGGACGCCAAAACCCGACATCTGTATTTCTCAGGTGAGAGGAGAATCCACGGGGATACTCGAAAGTCCATATTTAGGCCATCCAGCTAACACCAGGAAAAATTCCCTGGGCTACTGCCCGGAACTGCCACAGCCTTAGCTCACAACCCCATGCCGACCATCTGTGGATATTAGGGGACCAGCAGCAGGTTGCTTTGTCCTTGGACACTCACTGCCTGTGGACTTCTTCTGGATATTAGTAGCTCATTCTCATTATCCTGTGGAGGAGATACCTTCTGCTGTTGTGGGGGAGGTATTCTTCATTCTGCCTACCTGGCCCACTAGGGTCAAAATAAGCCAGCACAGCACTGACACAGAACCCAGCAGAGCTGAGTTAGGCTCATGACTCAAGTCCCATTATCCCCCAAGTAAGCCAGTGGGGCACAGGAGCAGCTCTAGGCACAGAGATCCTTATGCTGGTGACCTAGCAGCTTGGCTCACCTAGACCAGAAGTAGCAAGCCCAGCACAGACAGACAACATAGCAGAGCTGAGCTATGCACAGGACCCAACTTCCATTCTCCTCATAGGTGAAGAGGCCTGTGGGGCACTTGAGCCACTTTAGGCTCAGAGATCTTTCTGCCTGTTTCCCTGAAGCCTAGCCCACCTGGGTCAGAAACAATGAGCCCAGCTCAGCAAGTGAACCCAGCAGAGCTGAGCCAGGCCCTTAACCCAAATCCCAGTCTTCATCATCTTAAGGAAGCCTGTGGAACACTGGAGCAGCTCTAGGTTAGAAGATCATTCTGCCTGTACCCCAGCTCTCTGGCATACCTCAGTAACAAACAATGAGCTAGCGGAGACAGTGAATCCAGAAGAGATTATTTGAGACTCAGAGACAAGTAGACCCAGTCTGGAGTACAGGCTTCAAGAACAATCAGTCAAGGCTACAGAAAACCAGATGGACAAAGGCCACCTTAAGAATACAGGCAGCAAAAATCAGGATATCACAGCTTCACCAGAATATCTAGAAATTAACAGATATTCTATTTTAGCTGAAACACAAGAAAATGATCTTAAATCTACAATTATGAAGTTATTCGAGGCACATAAATAGGAAACAAAAAATAGAGGCAATCATGGAGAGAAAGGAATCCATATTCAAACAGATGAAGGAGATGAAAAAAATAATTCAAGACATGAAAATAGATTTAGAATCATTAAAGAAAACACAAAAAGAGAAAACCCTGGAATTGGCGAAGAGATCAGGAACCACAAAGGTAAGCACCAGCAACAGAATACAAAAGATGGAGAAGAGAATTGCAGCCCGTGAAGATACAATTACAAAAATTGGTACATCTCTCAAAGAAAAAATATAATCAAAAAAGTTACAGACACAAAACACCAAAGAAATCAAGGACACCATGAAAAGATGAAACCTAAGATTAATAGGAATAGACAAAAGACAAGATTCCAGACTCCAAGCCCCAGAAATTTTTTTCGAGAAAATCGTAGAAGAAAATACCCTCAACCTTAAGAAGGAGATGCCCTTAAGCATTTAAGAGGTCTACAGAACACCAAATCTACAGAACAAAGAAAAAAATATTAAAAACAGTGAAAAGAAAAAGGCCAAGCAACTTATAAAGGCAGACCTATCAGAATCACCCCAGACTTCTCAAAAGAGACTAACTATGAAAGCCAGACAGGACTGGGCAGATATCATACAGACACTATGACACCACAAATGCCAACCCAGACTATTATATCTAGCAAAATTTTAAATCAACATAGACAGAGAAAACAAAATATTCTATGACTTAACTGAATTTAAACAATATATACGGAGCAACTCAGCCCTACAGAAGATACTAGAAGGAAAACTGCAACCCAACAAGATAAACTACACCCAAGAAAACATAGGATAAAGAAACCATCATGCCAAAACCCAAAAGAGAACAAGCACACAAACACAAAATCACCACCAAGTCGACAATGAAAGGAACTGACAATCATTGGTCACTAATATCTATCAACATCAATGGCCTGAATTCTCCAATAAAAAGACACCAACTAACAGAATGGTTGTGGGAACATGATCTAACATTCTGCTACACTCAAGAAGCACACCACAGCAACATAGACACTACCTCAGAGTAAAAGGTTGGAAAAAGTTTTTCCAAGCACACAGACACAAGAAACAAGCTGGAGTAGCCATATTAATAGCTAATAAAATAGGTTTTCTACAAAAAAATAATCAATTAAGAGATGGAGAGGGACACTTCATTCTCATCAAAGGAAAAATCCACCAGGAGGAAACCACAATCCTGAACATTTATGCACCAAATGCAAGGGCTCCTACATGTATAAAAGAAACTCTATGAACACTTAAATCACACATTGATTCCAACATGTTAATCGTAGCAAACTTCAACACCCAACTCTCAGCAAGGGACAAATCATTGAAATAATGGCAGAGAGATCTTATATCAAACTGACCTAATAGACGTCTACAGAAATTTTCACCCAAACACAAGAGTATATCTTCTTCCCAGCAACACATGGAACCTTCTCCAAAATGGATCATATATTCAGTCAAAAAGCAAGCCTCAACAGATACAAGAATATGGAAATAATACCTTATATCATATAAGACCACTATGGTTTAAAACTAGGCCTCAACAATAACAGAAATATCGAAAAACTTACATACACATGGAAACTGAACAACCATCTACACAAGGGCAACTGGGTCAGGGAGGAAATAAAGAAAGAAATTAAATTCCTTCATAGAATTCAATTAAAATGAAAGTTCAACTTACCCAGATTCATGGGACACAATGAAAGCAGTGCTAAGAAGAAAGTTCTTAGCACTATAAATGCCTTCAATAAAGAAATTCAAGACATCTAATACAGGCAACTTAATAGCACATCTGAAAGCACTAAAAAAAAGTAGTAAACAAACCAAAGAAGAGTAGATGGCTGGAAACAATCAAACTCAGGACTGAAATAATTAAATTAGAACAAAAGAGAAAAATTCAAAGACTCGATGAAGCCAAAAGTTGTTTCTTTGAGAAAATAAAAAATATAGACAAACCCTTAGCCAAACTACCTAAAATGCAGAAGGACAATGTCCAAATCAACAAAATCAGAAATAAAAGGGGGAACATAACAACAGACACAGAGGAAATCCTAAGAATCATTATGTTCTACTTCAAAAGCCTACATGTAATAAAATTTGAAAATGTAAATGAAAAGGAAAATTTTCTTGATCAAGTCCATTTACCAAAGCTGAATCAAGATCAGGTAAATAAATTAAATAGTCCTATATCCCCTAAGGAAATAGTAGCTGTCATCAAAAGTCTCTCATCGAAAAAAGCCCAGAGCCAGATGGTTTAACGCAGAATTCTACCAGACCATCAAAGAAGGGCTAACACAAATCCTCTTTGAACTATTCTACAAAATGGAAACAAAAGGAACATTACCAAACTCATTCTATGAGGTGACAGTTACCTGGATACCTAAACCACAGGGAGAACCGACATAGAAAGAGAAATACAGACCAATCTTGATTATGAACATTGACACAAAAAATACTTAAAAAATACTGGCAAACTGAATCTAAGAACACAGTAAAGAAATCATCCACTGCACCAATTAGGATTCATTGTAGGCAGGCAGGAGTGGTTCAATATACAGGAAACGATCAATGTAATCCACCATATAAACAAGCTGAAATATTAAAACATACACACACACAAACACACACACATGATCATCATGTTAAAAATTGCTTTGACAAAATTCAACACCCTATCATAGTTAACATCTTGGGGAGATCAGGGGTACAAAGCACATACCTAAACATCGTAAAATAAATATAAATCAAGCCTATAGCCAATATCAAACTAAATGAAAAGAAACTAAAATCAATCCTACTGAAATCAGGTACAAAGCAAGACTGCCCACTCCCTCCATATCTCTTCAAAATAGTACTTGAAGTTCTAGAAAGAATAATAAGACAATCAAAGGAGATAAAGGGGATACAAATCAGAAGGAAAGAAGTAAATGTATCACTATTCACAGATGAGAAGATAGTATATATAATGACCCCCAAAATTCTACCATTGCATACTGAAAAACACAGTCAGTAAAGTGGTTGGATACATAATTAACACAAAAATAAAATTCAGAGGCTCTGCTGAATAAAAAACACAAAGTTGCTGATAAAGAAATTAGGGAAACAGCTTTCTTCACAGAAGCCACAAATAACATAAAGTACCCTGGTGTAACTCTAACCAAGCAAGTCAAATACCTGTATGAAAAAAAAATCAAGTCCCTGAAGAAAGAAATTGAAGAAGAAATTAGAAGATGGAAAGTTCTGTGCTCTTAGATTGGAAGGATTAATATAGTGAGCATGGCCATACTACGGAAAGCAATCTACAGATTCAATGCAATCCCATCAAAATACCAATACAGTTATTTATAGAACTTGAAAGAACAATTTTCAATGTCATATGGAAACCTAGAATAGCTAAAACAATCCTCTATAGTAAACGATCTTCTGTAGGTATCTCCATCCCTGATCTCATGCTGTACTATAGAGCAACAGTAAAACAAACAAACAAACCAACAAAAAACAACAACAACAACAAAAGGCGCGATACTGGCATAAAAACAGGTGGATCAATGGAATGGAATAGAAGACACAGAAATAAACCCACATACCTATGGACACCTGATTTTTGACAAAGATGCCAAAACCATACAGTGGAATAAAAGACAGCATCTTCAACAACTGGTGCTGGTCTAACTGGATTTCTACACGTAGAAAAATGCAAATAGGTCCAGCTTTATCACTCTGCAAAAAAGTAAAGTCCAGGTGGATCAAAGATCTCCACATAAAACCAGACACACTAAACCTTTTAGTAGAAAAAAATGGGGAAGAGCCTTGAACTCAGAGGCACAGAAAGCAACTTCCTGGACAGAGCACCAACAGCACAGGCTCTATAATCAACAATTAATACATGAGACTTCATGAAACTGAAAATATTCTGTAAAGCAAAGGACACTGTCATCAGAACAAAACAATAGCCTACACACTGGGAAAAGGTCTTTACCAATGCTATTTCACAAGGCTAATTACCAGAATATATAAAGAACTCAAGAAGTTAAACACCAAAAAACCAAGTAAACCAATATAAAAAGTGGGGTACCACACCAAACTGAGAAATCTCAACACAGGAATATCAAATATCAGAGAAACACTTTACAGAAATGTTCAAGGTCTTTAGTCATCTGGGAAATGCAAATCAAAACCACCCTGAAATTCCACCTTACATCCATTAGTATATCTAAGATCAAAAACTCACGAGAGGACACATGCTAGAGAGGTTGTGGAGAAGGGGAAACCTCCTCCATTGCTGTTTGCAATGTAACACTGTACAACCACTTTGGAAATCAAATGGTGCTTTCTCAGAAAATTGGGAAGAGTACTACTTCAAGACCCAGTTATAACCCTCCTGGGCATATACCTAAAAGATGCTATACCATACAAATTGGACATTTGCTCAACTATGTTCATAGCAGCTTTATTCATAATAACCAAAATCTTGAAAAAACCTAGATATCCCTCGATTGAAGAATGGATACAGTAATTGTGGTACAATTACACAATGAAATACTATTTGACTATTAAAAAAATCATGAGCTGGATTTGGATGGAAGGGGAGGAGGTCCTACCCTGTTGGTGGACTTGGAGGGGGCGGGGAGGAGGGAGATGAGGAAGAGAGTGGGAGGGTGGGAGGGAATGAGGGAGGAAGCTACGCCTGGCATGCAAAGTACCTAACCTGTGATTGATATAAAAATAAATAAATTAATAAAAAATCATGAAATTTTCAGGCAAATGGATGGAACTAGAAAATATCCATTTTCTAGTGATGTAATCCAGAAGCAGAAAAATACACATGGTATATACTTACTCATAAGTGGATATTAGCCATATACTATAGGATAAATATACTAAAATCTATAGTCCTAAAGAAGTTAAATAACAAGAAGCACTCTTAGAAGACTCCTAATCCTCATTCAGAATGGCAGACTGGATAGACTTCAGGATTGGGAGAAGACAGGTACAGGACAAGAACCTTCCACAGGGGGCCTCTGAAAGACTCTATTCATTAGGGTATTGAAGCAGAATCTGAGGCTCATAGCCAAACTTTGAACAGAGTGCAGGGAATCTTATTGAAGATTGGAGAGATGAAAGATGTGGTGGGGACAGAAGCTCCACAAGGAGATGAACAGAGCCAAAAATCTGGGCTCATTTGATCTTGATGGGACTGATGAATCAAGCAAGAACCATGCATGGAGAGGATCTAGACCCCCTCCTCAGATATAGCCCATGGACATTTCAGTCTCTATGTGGGTTCCCTAATAAGGGAAGAAGGGGCAGTAACTGTTAATGATCTCAGTTGCTTGCTCTTTGATCACCTTGCCCTGGGGAGGCGGCCTTACTATACCACTGAGAAAGAGGATCCAGACAGTCCTGATGAGACCTGAATAGCTAGGGTCAGATAGTAAGGATGAAGACCTCCCTTATCAATGGACTAAGGGAGGGACATGTGGGGCAATATGTGGGACCAGGAGGAAATGAAGGAGGGATCTACAGCCTGGATATGAGGTGAATAAACTGTAAAAAATAGTGATGAAGAAAAAAATTACAGAAGAAAATCTCACTAACCTACAGGAGATGGGTACCAGAGTACAAAACACATATAGAACACAAATAAGGAAAAGTAGATGAGAAAGTCTCCTCAGCAATAATAAACAAAACACTAAAATGTCCAAAACAAGGGAAAAATTTTAAAAGCTGCAAAGGAGAAAGGCTAAGTAACTCAAATAGTCATATCTAGTAGAAGTACACACGACTTTATAATGGAAGCTCTACAAACAAATAGGTTTGTAGAGCGGTTCTACAGACACTCGTTGACTGACCATAGATGCCATCCCAACTACTATATACAGCAAAAATATTTAATCACATTTGGAGGAGAAAATAAGACACTCCATGATAAAATCAAATTTAACCAGTATCTGCATACAAATCCATCCCTACCGAATGTGTTCAAATAAAAATTGGAACCTGAAAATGCTAACCACCCCAAGGGAAACACAGGGAATAAATAATTTCTGACAAATCAAAAGAAGGAAAAAACTATCCCATACTATTACAACAAAATAATGGGAATGAAGACATACTACTCCTTTATAACTTTCAACATCAATAGTCACAAAGCCCAAATATAAAAAAAAAGAGAGAGAGTGATTAACATGATGGGTATGAACATAATATCCAGCCTTCTAATGCATCCAAGATTATATCAGGGTAAATGAATAGAAAAAAAGATATTCTAAGAAAATGGGCATAAGAAGCAAACTTGAGTGGCAATTTTAATATCTGAACAAATAGACTTCAAAACAAAACTAATCAGAAGAGACAGGGAAAGACACGACAAAATCATGAAATAAAATTCCATCAACAGTATATTTCAGTTCTTGACATCTATGCACAAAACACAAGGACACCCAAGTCATAAAAGAAATATCACTATAGCACAAATCACATATAACCCCTCGACAGAGATAGTAGATGACTTCAGTACCAACTTTCACCAAAAGGACAGGTTATCCAGGCAATTACTAAAGAGAGGAATGCTAGAGCTAAATGACATCATAAACCAAATGGATCAAGCAGATTTTTAAAGGAAATTTCACCCAAAGATAAAGAAGCTACATTCTTGGCACACCATGAAGTTTCTTCAAAATTGACCACATAGTAAAACACAAAACATATCTCAAAGAGAGAAGAAATGTAAAATAACACTCTACCTTCTATCTGACAAGCACAGAGTGAAACTGCATATCAATAACAGAAACAACAGAAAGCCTAAAATTTCATGAAAACTGAAAACCTTAGTACTCAATGAAAAACTAGTAAAGACTGAAATTAAGAAGGAAATTCAAAGTGTTTTAGAATTGAATATAAACAAAACACAGTATATCCAAACCCATGGGAATAATGAGTGTGGAACTAAGTAGGCACTAAGTACCTACATAAAAATACTTGATGAGCTCATATATTGGCAATTTAATGTCACACCTTAAAGCTGTAAAAACAAAGATAAGAACTAATACCCCAAACGTATAGATAACAAGAAATAATCAAATTTAGAATTGAAATCAATAAAATGCAACTAAACGCAAATCGACAAATCTCATATTCTTAATTTCTTATGACACTAGAAAGCTTTAGAAGAAACAGAAGAAATCATACCCCAATAAAATAGATGGCAAAATATAATCAAACTCCAAGGTGAAATATATAAACCAAAAAAAACCCCAAAACAACAATAATATATTACAAAGAATCAATGAAACAAAAAGTTGGTTCTTTTAGAAAATCAGTAAGATTGCCAAACCTGTATCCAAATTAACTAAAAGATATAGACAGAGGATCCATATTAGCAGTGTATGGTGGTGCATGCCTGAAATCCCAGCACTAAAGGAGTCAGAGCCAGGCAGATCTCTGTGAGGATGAGGCCAGTCTGGTCTATAAAGTGAGTCCAGGACAGCCAAGGCTACACAGAGGAAAACTTGTCTCAAAAAACAAATAAACAAACAAAAACCAACCCCCCCTAAATTATCTAAATTAGAGATGTCCTAAAACGACACTAAAGAAATTGATAGTGTCATAAGGACATACTGTAAAAACCTGTACTCCAACAAATTTCAAAATCTAAAAGAAATGAAGCATTTTATCAATATATAACATCTCTAAAAGTTAAAGCAAGCTTGTATAAACAATTTAAACCACTGTAAACTTACAACCACATCTATAGCCTTAATATAACAGTCAGTCATTAAAAGTCTTCCAATCAAGAAAAACAAAACAAAAACAAAAACAGGGTCAGATGGTATTAGCACAGAATGCTACCAAACTTTCAAGTAGGAATTAATGTCAATACTCCTCAAATTATTCTATAAAATAAAAGATAAGGAACATTGGAACACTGTTTAATTTATTTTACAAGGGCATCGGTACTCTGATACACAAAATACATAAAGACCAAACAAAAAGAATTACCAACCAATTTCCCTTCTAAAGATAAACTCAAAAATCTTAATGAAATAATTACAAACTGAATCCAAGAATACATCAAAAGTCATCCAGCATGACTAAGTAGGATTCATCCCACAGATAAATTGATGGTTCAAATGTGTAAATTTATAAATGTAATCTACCATATAAACAAAGATGAAAAGACAAAAATATGTGGTTGTCTCATTAAAGGTACATAAAAGACAATTAAATCAGACACCTTCCCATGAAAAAAGTTCTGGAGAGATTAGGGATATGAGGGGCATAGCTTAATATATTGAAGGCAGTTTGCAGCAAGCCCATAGCCAACATCAACTTAAGTGGAGAGAAACTAAAGCAATTCCACGAAAATCAGCAGTACCATATATACTCAACATAATAATTGAAAATTTTGTTAAAGCAAATTGAAGGAGACCAAGGGGATAAAAATTGAAAAGACAGAAGTCAAAGGTAGATTTTCTTTTTGGTAGATGATATAGCATACATAACTGACTTTCAGGGGATATGATATGATAAATATTATAGTATATGTAAATGACTCCTACAGGGAAAAATAGCTTCAGAAAAGTATCTAGTTACAAAATTAACTAAAAAAAATCAGTACCGCCCCACTAGATATAAAGGACAAATTGAGAACAAAATCATTGAAACAACACCTTTGACAGTAGCCTCAAATAATATAAAATATCTTTGAGAAACGTTAATCAATCAAGTAAAAGACTTGTGTGATTAAAAGTTCAAGTCATCGAAGAAATAAATTGAAGAAGATATCAAAAGATGGAAAGATCTCTTGAGTTCATAGATCAATAGGATTAACATAGTAAAAATGACTATCCTACAAAAAGCAATCTACAAATTCAAAGCGAACCCCCTTAAAATTCCAATGTTATTTTTCACATATCTTGAAAGGACAAATGTCAGGTTCATATGGAAATACAAAACTAATAAATAAATAGATAAATAAATAAATAAGAGAGCAAATACACGCCTGAGTGTTAAACAAAACAAAACACCTACTGCAAATCCTACCTTTCTCCATCTCAAATTATATTACAGAGCTATAGTAATAAAACAGCATTATATTGGCACAGAAGAGACATGCTGATCAATGCAATAGAATCAAAGCCCAAGATAAAAGTCCACACACCTGTGAGACCTGATTATGGATATATAATCAGAAATACACCATCCAAAAAAAGATAGTCTTCAGCAAATGATGTAGATCAAATTAGATAACTCAATGTAGCAGAATCCAAATAGATCCATCTTTATCACTGTGCAAAAAAAAAAAAACCTCAACTCCAAATGTATTAAAGACCTCAGCATAATGAATCTTATGAATCTTATGTATCTTTTAGAAGAGAAGGTGTAGAATACCCTTGAATTTATTGGCACAGAGAAAAACTCTGAGCAGAGCACTGCTATTCTAGGCACCAAGACAAACATTTTTTTTTTCTTTTTTGTTGTTGCTCTTTTTTTGTTTTGTTCTTTGGTTGGTTGTTTTTTTTTATTTTATTAATTACAATTTATTCACTTTGTATCCCAGCTGTAGCCTCCTCTCCCATCCCCTCCAAATCCCATCCTTTCTCCCTCTTCTTCTCCTATGCCCCTCCCCGAGTCCAATGATAGGGTGGGTGCTCCTCACATACTTATGGACATCTGATTTTTGATAAAGATGCCAAAACCATGCAATGGAAAAAAGATAGTTTCTTCAACAAATGGTGCTGGTCTAACTGGATGTCTACATGTAGAAAAATGCAAATAGACCCATACTTATCACCCTGCACAAAACTAACATCCAAGTTGATCAAAGACCTCAATATAAAAACGGACACACTAAACCTACTAGAAGAGTGAGGAAGAGCCTTGAACTCATTGGCATAGGAGACAACTTCCTGAACAGAACACCAACAGCACAGGCTCTAAGATCAACAATCAATAAATGGGACCTCAAGAAACTGAAAAGCTTCTGTAAAACAGAGGGAACTGTCATCAGAACAAAATGTCAGGCTACAGATTTGAAAAGGATCTTCACCAACCCTATATCTGACAGAGGGCTAATATCCAGAATATATAATGAAATTAACAAGACAAACACTTAATAAAGCTCCGCATAAAACTGAGAGGCTTATGTTATAGTAGAGGACACTGTCATTTGGACAAAATGGTAGGGTACAGACTGGAAAAAGTTTTTTGCTAACTACTCATCAGATACAGACTAGTATCTAAACTTCATTAAGGAATACAAAACTGGAAATCAAGATAACAAAACAAAACATCAAATATAAAAATGGAGTATAGTTTCTAAAGAGAGAATTCCCAGGAGAGGAAACTGAACTATCAGAGAACACTTGAAGAGAAGAGGGAGAGAGGGTGAGATTGGGAGGGGACAAGGATATAGGCTACAACTGGGATACAAAGTGAATAAATTGTAATAAATAAAAAAAATTAAAAAATAAAATTGGAAAAAGAAATGTTCAATATCCTTATGTATTACATAAATGCAAATTTAAATTACTTTGAGATTTTATCTTATAATTATCATAATGGTTAAGATCAAAAGTCAAATGAGAGCACATGCTGGTGAATGTGGAATAAGGAGGACACTCATCCAGTGCAAAATTTAACAACGCCTTGGTAAATCCATGTGGCAATTCATCAGAAAGTTGGGAATCAGTCTAGGGCACATTTAAGGGAGGTAACATGCCCAGAATTAAATAGCAGTAACAAAAAATGATATTTTTGGAAATGGTTTGTATCATAATGCTCTGTTTGGGCATTGGTTTTTAACTATATTTATCTTTTGCCTATGAGGTTTTGTTTGTGTCGGTATTTGTATGTGATTCTCATGCTTCCTTCCACGAAGATTGTCTGTTAGCTTTGTGTGATTCTGATTTGTTTGGTTTTTTTATTGGCTAGTGCTTAAATATCGTCTATCTTAAAATAATTAGTATATATATATGTATATATACATATGCTACATTATATCTGTAATTGTGCTGTTTATGTGGTCAGTAATAGCGTTAAAACAAGGGGGGAGTTAGTCAGACCTGAAGAGGACAGGAGCTCCACAAGGACCAAATATATCTGGACACAGGGGTCTTTTCTGAGACTGATTCTCCAACCAAGGACCATGCATGGATATAATCTAGAACCCCTGCTCAGACAGAGCCCATGGCAGCTCAGTATCCAAGTAGGTACCCTAGTAAGGGGAACAGGGACTGTCTCTGACATGAACTGACTGAGTGGCTGGCTCTTTGACCTCCCGACCCCGAAGGGAAGAACAGCCTTGTTAGGCCACAGAAGAGAACATTGTGGCCAGTCCTGATGAAACCTGATAGGCTAGGGTTGGATGGAAGGGGAGGAGGACCTCCTCTATCAGTGGACTTGGAAAAGGGCAAGTAGGAGATGAAGGAGGGAGGGTGGGACTGGGAGGGAATGAAGGAGGGGACTACAGCTGGGATACAAAACTAATAGACTGTAATTAATAAAAAAATCAAATATTACCTAATAATTTGCCAAGTATATATATTAAATTTTGGCACTAATTACATTAAGAACAAATTTAACACTTATCTTTTTCATCCAATATTACATTTTTTGTTCATTGTTGTTAAACTGTTAATAAAACATAAAAATGCATTATCTAACAAAATGAAAAAAACTGTAGTGTTTCTACTTAATAATAAAATCAGTTTAACAAACTAGTTCACACAATCATTTTTATACTTCATGTCCTGACTCCTCAGGTTTTATTTGTGATAACATATTTCATGCCCATATAATTAATAATCTCTGCAGTTAGCATTGCTAAAGTTCTCTGGGGGCTCTGTAGAGTTAGAATTCTTTTTAAGATATCAATATAGTCATAATGTAAGTGAGTAGGTCATTGGTTAGGAGCTTAAATGTTTTTCCAACTTACTTCTGAGATTTTTGGAAGCATTAAGTCTGTGTAATTTTTGTTTTATCATTTTAGTGAGGTGTGGATTGTATTTCATAAACATTTTAATAAGGAATAGAGAGAGTAATCTTAGAAAGGATGATGGTTATGATTATTTGAATTGGATTTATATTCAAGTGAGATTTCTATGTTTCCTTCCCTCTTTATAAGACAGTTGAAAAAAACGATGGAACCAAATATCAGAGCTACTTCATCAAGTCAGTTGAATTTAATGTAGCAGTTAATGCCTCTACTTTGATAAAAGATAAAATAATGAGGACAAGAGTTAAGCTAAAAATAATAACATGAATGGGCACAGGCCAAAATGGCCTGGAAAAACAGAAATTATAGTTCTGGAAAACATTTATGTTTCAAATAGAATGAATAATTTTAGTTCATCATTATTTATGTATGGAATATTTCTCTTCTGTCTTCTTATTCCTTACTGTGTAAATGGTAGGACAAAACAGGAGAATACTAAGGTAATTTGTGAATTTACATTAAGACTGAAAACACTGTACAAATTTAATGCTTTAATTAAGCAGACATTATCAAATTGCTTAATGATAAAGTCTATAACCCATCAATTTCTTTCATCTTTGCTTTATTTTTAAAGATTTTTATTTTTAATTACATTATGTGTGGGAGGGGAAAGAACACAGTGTTGCATATACCTTCAGAGTCCAGAAAAGAATATCAGATACCTTGGAACTGGAGTTACAGATAGCTGGGAGCCACTTGATGTGGGTGATTGGCACTGAATTAAGGTCTTCTACAAGAGTAGTAGAAGAATGCTGAGCCATCTCCCAAGCCCCATTCTTTACTAGACAAGCAACATCCTATTGCCTCTATGTTGTTGGAGACTTAATATTTCCTATTGATATATCTTCTGGTAAAACTTGCTGTTAATCCTAAGCAGCTGTATAACCAAATCACCACACAGAGACTGGGATTTTAGTTAACCTAGAACATAATGCTGGGCAATAGTTACTCCCTCCTAAACCTCCAAACCCTCACAGTTTTCTAACATTTAGATTTTCTACATTATACTTGTTTTTAGTGATATATTAGGTCCAGTCCATCTCTACGTAGTTCCAAGATCTCTCTGCCAGCTCTCCTTCTCCTAGCTTTCCTCACTCTCTCTGCTCCCACTCTTTCCTGTCCTCTGGCTCCTCCCAGCTCAACATTGTGTCCAGTTGCTTTATTTTGTTTACACAGAGTTGAGACAGGATGCTTAGAATAAATATCACAATACAATATCTTGATTGAAACCAGAGAGTGGGGTGGGGGGGGGAAATCAGCATTTGAATGAACAAGGGTATGGTGTATACATTCCAAAGAAACATTGTAACAACACCCCTATTTTCCTTTTTTATTTTTATCTTTTTCTTACCTTCCTTCCACTCTCCCATCCTTTCTTCTTCCCTTGTACGCTTTTTCTTCTTGCATCCACCATTCCTTAATGACTTTCTCTGGCATTTAAATTTGTCAAAAATGTATTTTAAAAAGTTTTGTAGCATCATCTCTCAATTTGACAAAATCGTAGAGTCACGTGGGAAGAGGGAACCTCAACTGAAGAATTGCCCAGATCAGATTGGCTTGTTTCAGTGTCTTTGAGGCAATCACATAATTTCTGATTGACTTTGGAGAATCCAGCCTTTTGTGGGCTGCAGCTTCCATAAGTAGGAGAACTTGAGCTTTTATAAGAAAGGGATCTGAGTGAGAGCATAAGAGCAAGCCAGTTAGCAGTGTCCTTTAATGGTCATCCTTCAAGCTCAAGTTCCTGACTTGGCTTTCCTTTTTCCCAATAATTTATTTATTTAAACACGTTACAGCCTTATCACAGCCCTCTCCACCCTCTCCATCCAGTCCCGTTCCCTCCATTCCCCTTCTCAGGGAAGTAGATGACCCACCATGGGTGCCAACCTACCCTGGCACATGTAGTCACAGCAGGACTAAACACTCATCCTCCCCAATTAGGCCAGACAAGACAGCCCAGCCAGGGGTAAGGGATATAAATGCAGGCAACAGAATAAGAGACAGGCGCTACTCCCATTTTTAGGGGACCCATATGACTCAGCTGTGCATCAGCTACATATGCGTGGCAGGCTTAGGTCCAGCCCATGCATGCTATTCGTTTGGTGGTTCAGTCTCTGTGAGTCCTCATGGGACTAAGTCTCAGCTTAGTTTACTCTATAGGTCTTGTAGTATTCTTGACACGTCCAGCTTCTTCAATCCTTCCTCACCCTCACCCTCACCCTCTGCACAAGCCAAACTCTGCTTATCATTTCGCTATGGGTCTCTGAATATGATTACATTAATTGCTTGATGAGGTCTCTCAGAAGAAAGTTATGCTAGTCTCCTATCAACATACAGAGAAGAGTATCATTATAGTGTCAAGGACTGGCTGTCTCCCTTGGAGTGGATCTCAAATTGGAACAATCGTTAGTTGGTTTTCATCCCTTTTTGTTCTATCTTCATCCCTACACTTTTTGTAGGCAAGACAAACTATGGGTTGATGGTTTTATGGGTGGGTTGGTGTCCTCCTTTTCCCGTTGTAAGCCTCACCTGGCTACAGGAGTGGCAACTTCAGGCTCCCTATCACCCACTGCTGGGAGTCTCAGCTAGGGGTATCCCCATAGACTCCCAGAACTATGCCTGGTCACAGAAATACCCTACCTCTCTCTTGTCTATCATGTCCTGCCCCCCCCCAAACTTCCCCATCCCCAAACCTGATTCCAACCTTTGTTATCCATTGTTACTCACCCTCTGTTCTACACATTAACCTGCCTCCATGTATTTCAGTTGTCTATTTTATTTCCCCTTCTGAGTGGGATTCCAGCATCATCCCTTGAGCCCTCCTTGTTACTGAACTTCTTTGGGTCTGTGGATTGTAGCATGGTTATCCTGTGATTTATGGTTAGTATGCACTTATAAGTAAATACATAGTGTGTCCATCATTTTGGGTCTGAGTTGCCTAACTCAGGATGATAATTTCTAGTTTCATCCATTTGCCTGCCAGTTGTATGAAGTCTTGGTTTTTAATATCTGAATAGCATTACAATGAGTAAATTTACTATAATTTCTTTATCCATTATTATGTTGAGGGAGATCTGAGTTGTTGCCAGTTTTTGACTACTGCAAATAAAGCTGTTGAAAACATAGTTGAACAAGTATTCGTGTGGTATATTGGAAAATCTTTTGAGTATATGCCCAGGAGAGGTACAGTTGGGTCTTGAGTTAAGGTTATCCTCAATTTTCTGAAAAAGCTCCAATTGATTTCCAAAATGTTTGTAAAAATTTGCACTTCCACCAGGAATGAACAAGTATTCCCCTTTCTCCGCATTCTTGCTAGCATGTGCTCTACATATGAGTTTTTGATTTTAGCCATTCTTACAGGGGTAAGGTAGAATCTATTAATCAGTTTGAGTTGCCTTTCCCTGATGACTACATATGTTGAAAAAAAATCTTTTTAAAATTTATATATTTGTTTATTAATTACAGTTTATTCATATTGTATTTCTGCTGTGACCCCCCTCCCTTGCCCACTTCCATTCCTACCTGCCCTCCCTCTTCTCCTCCCATACCTCTCTCCAAGTTCACTGATAGGGGAGGTTCTCCTCCCCTTCCATCTGACCCTAGCCTATCAGGTCTCATCAGGACTGGCTGCATTCTCTTCCTCTGCAGCCTGGTAAGGCAGCCAACCTTGGTAATAGCCAACCACTGAATTCATGTCAGCGACAGTCCCTGTTCCCCTTACTAGGGCACACACTTGGAGACAGAGCTGCCATAAGCTACTTCTGAGCAGGGGTTCCAGGATATCTCCATGCATGGTATATTGTTGGAGTACCAGTCTCAAAAAAGACCCCTGTGCCCAGAATGGTTGGTTCTGTGTCTCTTCTTGTGAATTCCCTGTCCCCTCCAGGTTTTTCTATCTCTCCCTTCTTGCCTAAGATTCCCTGCACTGTGCAAAAAGGTTGGCTATGGATTGCAGCATCTGCTTTGATACACTGCAGGGTAGTTTTTCAGAGGTCCTCTGTGGTAGGCTCCTATCCTATTCCCTGTTTTCTTCCTCTTTTGATACCTATCCTGTTTATGTATCTGAGAGAAGATTGTTCATCTTAACCAGGTTCTTCCTTCTTGCTTAGCTTCTTTTGGTGTACAGATTTTAGTATGTTTATCTTATATTTATATGTCTAATATCCATTTAGAAGTGAATATATATCATGTGTTTCTTCCTGCTTCTGGGATACCTCACTCAGGGTGATCTTTTCTAGTTCCTACCATTTACCTGCAAATTTCATGATTCCCTTGTTTTTTAAGTGTTGAGTAGTATTTCATTGTGAAAATATACCAAAATTTCTGTGTCCAATCCTTTGCAGAGGGACTTCTGGGTTGTTTCGGTGTTCTGGCTATTATGAATAAAATTGCTAAGAACATGGTTGAGCAAATGTCCTTGTTGTGCACTTGAGCATATTTTGGATATACGCCCAGGAGTGGTATTGCTGGATTTTGTGGAAGTACTAATCCTAATTTTCTGACAAAGCACCAGATTGATTTCCAAAGTGGTTGTACAAGTTTACATTCCCACCAGAAGTTGAGGAGGGTTCCCTTTTCACTGCTTCCTCTCCAGCATATATTGACACTTGGGTCTTTGATCTTAGCCAATGTGATGGGTGTAAGGTGAAATCTTAGATTTGCATTTCCCTGATGACTAAGAACATTGAGCATTTCTTTTTTATATAAATTTATTTATTTTATATCAATCACAGGTTAGGTTTTTTGCATCCCATGCGTGACCCCCTCCCTCATTCCCTCCCACCCTTCCCAACCCCTCCTCATCCCCTCCCCGCCCCCTCCAAGTCCACCTACAGAGGAAGGGATGGGAAGGGATCTCCTCCCCTTCCATCTGATCATCTTGTCTCCTCAGGGCTGACTGCAATGTCCTCCCTTGGGATCTAGCCAGGCTGTTACTCCCTGGCGTGTATGGGGGAGGGTCAAAGAGCCAGCCATCAAGTTCAAGACTGAAACAGTCCCTGTTTCCCTTACTAGGGTCTTCAGTTCGACAATGAGTTATCATGGGCTACATGTGAGCAGGGGTTCTAGGCCATATCGATATATGGTCCTTGGTTGGAGAAACCGTCTCATATAAGACCCCTGTGTCCTGCTCAGTTTGATCTTTGTGGAGCTCTTGTTCTCCCCAAGTCTTACTAACTTCCCCTATTTTTATTATTACTTCCCGCCCTCTGCCAAGGGCTTAATTGTGATTCTTAATATCTGATTTGATACATTGTTGTACTGATTCTTTCATAGGTCCTCTTTGGTATGCTCCTGTCCTGTTGCCTGCCCTCTCCTCCATTCAATGTCCCTCCTATTATTTCATCTAAATGAGCATTGATCATTCCAACCTAGGTCCTCCTTCTTGTATATCTTCCCTAGGTGTGTAGATTTCAGCATGACCTTCCTATCCTATAGGTCTATATAAGTGAGTATATACCATATGTTTCGTTCTGCTTTTGGGATACCTCACTTAGGATGATCGTTTCCAGGTCCCAAGCATTTCTTTAAGTGTTTGTCTGTCATTTGTTATTTCACAATTGACAATTCTCTGTTCATCTCAGTACGCTATTTTTAATTGGATTACTCGATTTGTCATCTTTTAATTTTTTGAGTTTTTGTTTATTCTGATTATTCTTCTGTCAGATATAGGGTTGGTGAAGATCCTTTTCCAGTCTATAGGCTGTAGTTTTGTTCTAATGACAGTGTTTTTGTTTTACAGAAGCTTTTCATTTTCATGAGGTCCCATTTTTTGGTTCTTGATCTTAGAGCCTGTGCTGTTGGTGTTCTGATCAGGAATTTTCTCCTTTGCCAATGAGGTCAAAGCTCTTCCCCACTTTCTTCTAAAATATTTAGAGTGTCTGGTTTCATTTTGAGGTCTTTGATCCACTTGTAGTTTAGATTTGTGGAGGGTGATAAATATGAGTCTATTTGCATTTTCTACATATAGACATCCAGTTTGACCAGCACCATTTTAAAAGATGCTCTCTTATTTCTATTATAGGGTTTTGGCTTCTTTGTCAAAAATCAAGTATCCTTAGATGTGTGGGTTTATTTCTGGGACTTCTATTCGATTCCTTTGATTCACCATTCTGTAATTATGCCAGTATCATACAGTTTTTATTACTAATGTTCTGTATTACAACTTGAGATGAGGGATGGAGATACCCCCAGACAATCTGTTGTTAGACAGGATTGTTTTAGCAATTCTGGAATTTTTTAATTAAATTTTTATTTTTTACATTAATTACATTTTACGGGCTTTGCATCCCAGCTGTAGCCCTCTTCCTCATTCCCCCCCAATCCCAACCCCCCACCTCTCATCTCCTCCCATGCCCCTCTCCAAGTCCACAGATAGGAGAGGTCTATCTCCACTTCCATTCAACCATAGCTAATCAGGTCTTATCAGGACTGGCTGCAATGTCTTCTTCTGTGTCTTGATAAGGCTGCTCCCCCCTCAGGGGGTAGGGTGGTCAAAGAGACAGCCCATGAGTTCATGTCAGAGAGTGTCCCTCTTCCCCTTACTAGGGAACCCACTTGGACACTGAGCTGCCATGGACTACATCTGAGCAGGGGTTCCAGGTTATATCCATGAATGTATCTTGGTTGGAGTATCAGTGTCAAAAAATACTCCTGAGCCCAGATATTTTGGTTCTGTTACTCTCCTTGTGGAGCTCCTGTACTCTCCAGGTCTTACTAACTACCTCTTCTTTCATATGATTCCCTGCACTCTGCCAAATGTTTAGTTATGACTCTCAGCATCTGCTTTGATACAATGCTATGTAGTCTTTCAGAGGCCTTCAGTGGTAGGGAATTTTTGTTTTTCTATATGAAACTGAGAATCGTTTTTCAAGGTGTGTAAAGAATTGTGCTGGTATTTTGATAGGAATTGCATTGAATTCGTAGATTGCTTTTGGCAGAATGCCCATAATCACTATGTTAATCCTACTGATCCATGAGCACTAGAGATCTTTCAATCTTCTGATATCTTTGTCAATTTCTTTCTTCAAAGACTTGAAGTTTTTCAAACAGGTCTTTTGCTTTCTTGGTTAGAGTATCACCAAGGTATTTTATGTCATTAGTGGCTATTGTGAAGGTTTTAGTTTCCCTGATTTCTTTCTCAGCCCTTCCTATACAGAAGGGCTACTGATATTTTTGAGTAAACTTTGTATACAGCCACTTTACTCAAGGTGTTTATAAGGTGAAGGAGTTTTTGGTTGAATTTTTGAGATCATTCATGTATATAATCACATCATCTGCAAATAGTGATACTTTGACTTCTCTCTTTCCAATTTGTATCCCCTTGATCTTCTTTAGTCGTCTTATTGCTCTAGCATGACTTCAAGTACCGTGTTGAAGAGATACAGAGAGATTGGACAGCCTAGCTTTGTCACTGATTTCAGTGGGTTTGATTTAAGTTTTTTTTCCAGTTAGTTTGATGTTGGCTATAGGATTGCTGTATATTGTCTTCATTATGTTTAAGCATGTGCCTTCTATCCCTGATCTCTCTCTCTCTGACTTTAAACATGAATGGGTGATAGATTTTTTTTCAAATGCATTTTCGGCATCTAAGGAGATGTTCTTGGGGTTTTTCTCCTTCAATTTGTTTATATGGTGGATTATATTGATGACTATTTGTATATTGAACCACCCCTGCATGCCTGGGATGAAGCCTACTTGGACATCTTGTATGTGTTCTTAGATTTGGTTTGCTGGTATTGTCTTGAGTATTTTTGCATTGTAGATACTAAAACCTTCTTAAAGTGTTTCTTGGCCATTACAGATTCTTCTGGTGAGAATTCTCTCTTTAGATCTGTACTCCCTTTAGAATTTGGTTATTTGGTTTCCTGGTGTTTAATTTCTTGAGTTCTTGATACATTTTGGATATAAGCCCTCAGTGACACTTAGGGTTTGTCAAGTCTTTTCCCATTCTGTTGGCTGCCATCTTATTGAAAATGGCCTTTGTCTTGAGTATGCATTTGCATTTAATGAGGTCCTCTTTATTATTTGTTGATTATAGTGCTTGAGCTGTTGATGTTCTGTTAAGAAAGTTGTCTCCTGTACTAATGAGTTCAAAGTACATTTCTCAGTTATTCAGTTCTGTAAGTCAAGGTCTCAAGTATATAGCTAACCTGTTTTAAAACTATGAATTTCAAGCATACTACTGTTCAATAAATCTCTTTCATATACTATCTGTTGCATCATCATTTCATTGGTGCCTTGGACTGAGAAGGACTCTCCTGGTAGCACATGGTCTGTTCATACCAGAATCCCTTTAAACAAACAAGGATGTTTGCAACAAATTTTCCTTCTGTTCTACCTATGCCTAACCACGACTCAACCTTATATGCCTTAAAACCTACACTTCCTCTCAACTGCCCTGACCTTTCCAAACACACCTGTCCCTCTGCAAGTGGCTGCTCAGACACATGTCCTAACATGTGATCCAAGGACCCAGAACAAAGTGGATGCTCTCACTGAGGCAGAATTGGCTTGGGGAAAGTAAAATGCTCATGGCAGATGCTGCAAGTGCCACTTAGAACACCCAGCCTGCTTCTAAACTATTGCTGTTAGGTAAGCAATTGCTGAGGACCCTTCACACACACAGATAGTTTTAAATTGTGCTACTGCTTCAGGCCCCACAGGAGAGGTTTAAATCTCCTGGAACGCCTGCCTGGAGAGACTTGCTTGCAGAGGAGGGTTTTCAGTTGTGCAGACTTCCAATCAGTTGTGCCATGCCCACACTTAGAGTTTCGAACTCCACGGGAACAGCCATCCAACCAGAAAGCACCTGGTCTCCCTGTGCTGCCTTGGCCATGCACTGCACATGGTAAGTCACCAAGTTGATTTTAAAGTATAGAAACTGAGCCATGCTCTCACCCCTCCCCAACTCCTGCAAAACTCCAAACCATGTGTTTTAAACACTGGCTCTCAAAATATGTTTGACCTCTAAGGCCCTACTTCCCAGCTTTTAAAAATCTTTTCTTCCTAATTTCTGTACACTCTTTTCTTAAAAATTTGATGATAGAAAATCTTTTTTAACTACTTATTTTATTTATTGCAAATTATTCACTTTGAATCCCAGCTGTTGCCCCCTCCCTTGCTTCCTCCCAATTCTACCCTTCCTCCCTCTTCTCCTCTCATGCCCCTCCCTTAGTCCACTGATAATTGAGGTCCTCCTCCCCTTTCCCTGACTTTAGACTATCAGGTCTCATCAGGACTGTCTGCATTATCTTCCTCTGTGGTCTGGTAAGGCTGACTCTGCCTTCCTAAGGGGGAGGTGATCAAAGAGCCAGCCACTATGTTTATGTCTCAGACAGGCCCTGTTCCTCTTCTTGGGGAACCCACTTGGAAACAGAGCTGCTATGGGCTAATCTGTGCAAGAGTTCTAGGTTATCTCCATGCATGGTCCTTTGTTGGAGTATCAGTCTCAGAAAAGACCCCTGTGCCCAGATTTTTGGGTTCAATTGCTCTTCTTGTGAAGCTACTGTCCGCTCCAGGTCTTTCTTACGTAAGGATTTATATAATTTGTTCATTGGGTTTACGTTTATAAGACTTCCTTAGATATAACAAATTGTTTATTTTATCTCCTTTTAGACTAAAAACAACAAGTCTCATTTTAAATGGGTATGGATTTTTATATGAATTTAAAGTTATATTTTTACAACATGCAATATATATGATTCAACCTTGGTTCAAAATAATTTTCATATGATGCTAAAAATTTTAAATTATAGAAGTCTAATCAAATTAAAGCTAATTTAAAATTGTATATCTAAATACTTATGTGATTATCAGTTTTTAAATTAATGAATCAAAGCTATTTTTCTCACCATGAGCTGCCTGTGATGCATATTCACCACTAGTCTTTCCAGCTAATAAATTTGATATAATAAATTCAATGGAATTTTAAATTTGCCCTATACTGTTCTATATTATTGGATTTAAAACTCTTAACTCTAGGATTACTAAGTATAAGTTTTTGTCTGTATATAGTTTAACTATATGATATAATTCCAAGGTACTCCAAATTAAGATCTATTAATTTTAGAGACATTTATTTGTTTATATTAAAACTTGGTCATTATTCTATATCTTCACTATCAAAAGGTTAAAATGGGCTTGGTCTTTTTTTTTAAAAATGGTAATATTATTAACCTATAATATAGCCTTACACTTTTATAAGCTGTGGACTTTTATATAATAAATCATACAGGAAACTGTTATGCGCTCATTTTATTTATGACTTTTAAAGCTCCAACTTAACAGGGATAAAACTTAAAATCTTAATATTTACTGGTTAACAAATGCAAGTTAATAGTCAGTCATCTTATATATAATCAAGTCCTCTAAAATGTCCATAAATATATTTATAACCTTACAGATGCAAACACGGTCTCACTGCTATCTTAATTAAATAGCTGAGGATGGTCCCAGAGTCACCATACAGGAGTTGGTAAAACTAACAGAGGAGTCTTCTGGATAGGCTCATCTACAGCAAAACTGCTCGCCAGACTTTAGCTACTTCTCTGAGGCTGTTGGCACACACACACACACACACACACACACACACAAATAAGAATTCTACAATGCCCCATCCCGCTGTGGTATAGCCAAAAATCAACTCCACCAGGTGTTTCTTTCAAATGCAGCCAGGAAGGACACTTATCCTGCAGCTGCCTCAACAAGGCAAGAGTGCCTGCTAGCAAACTTGCTTCTGTAAGTCAAAATGTTCCCATGCAGTGTTGACCTCTGTGCCCAGGCATAGAGGCTCAACCAGCACAAGCGCCGCAGATGCTACCAGCCTTTGAACTTCTTGGCCTGGTGGAAGACAAATGGCTTCTATATTCAGCAACTTCCCCCACCCTTGCCAGGCCCAGATAACTCTGTAGGTCTGTTTTAACTTCACGCTTGGGCCCCACGGACATATTGGCAACTTTTGCCTGGGAGACTTCAGATGTCTTCTCTGTTCTCTTCATATGCGGGAGACCAGGCCTTAAACCTCAGTCTTAGAGTTGTTACTGTCAGGTCTAGACAGCCTAGTTTGCTACCAGACTCAAAAAACAGGCATCAGATTTAACCTTTTACTATCCCTAGGCTAAAGGACAATAAATGTTTATAGCAGTCTCACCTATGTCTCATGATAAATAACTAGATACAAAGGCCTAAAGAAAATGTTTGAGGGTCTAAAAGGTTGGTAAATGCAAGTTATAAATGTTGCAAGGTCTAATGCGATTTAAGGTATCCTATAAAGGTAAAAATACTTCATATTTTCTCCTGTTGCTCTGTTACTGTTACAGTGATTGTTCAGAGCTTTGACTTTTATCAACAGAACCCTGAATTATTAATCTAACTCTAATAGAAAACATTCCACTATAATATGACCCACTATCATGGTTCTAAGCTCAAGATGTTAAATCTCCTTTGGTTTTCTTCTATATATAGACTTAAAAATTGTTTCTCATTGTGCTAGACTTACATACATACAGTCTCTTCTGGATAGAGAAAAAAAAAAGTCTCTCTTCAATAATGTGTAATCGTACTAAAGGTTAAGATCAAATGACATTCTGTCCCTTCTACTTCAGGGAAGGCCTCTGCATTTTCAAAGTTCACCTTAAAGATTGTGTATGCTTATAACACAAAGGTATATGTCTACTGCCTATTCTACAATATATATTCCAGTGCAGATTACAATGGTGATGCTAACATGTCTAAAATTTTATCTCCTTTGTAAAACATAAAAGGAATTTTTGTAAGCTGCAGGAAATCCACCTGATATCCATCTCTCAGATCAATTCAGTTCCAGATAATTACTGCACCTATTGCCTATCTCAGAGGGTGGGATTCCACCCGTTTCCATGGTTTTGGGACTTCCTTTTCCTGGGTACTCCATTGCTACATTTCTTCACCCAACACCAGCAGATAAGTGAGTCTTTACTTGTGGTTTGCACAAATGCTTTCTACTGCTTGCCAATTTATATTCAAACCACTTATCTAGAACTTTCTTCTCTCTTCGGTACGATTTTCCTTCTATTGGCATGGTTTCTCTCCCTCTCCCCCTCCCTTGCTCATCTATGAAACCCTAGCTAGGTTGACCATGTCCTCTAAAAGCAACTTTGCTCTTGGTCCCTGTTCAACACTGACAAACTGTTGGAACACATTGTACCACACTAATCTACTGAATCAAAGCTTGCTCTTGCTATGCCTTGACAGGTCACTGACTCCTACCTGCCCATTTAGAATAGTCCATTCTTCTTTTCCTCCAGATTCTCCTCTGGGATGTCTTCTGGAGAATTTCAGATTTCTACACTTAGTGCCTATTTTAAAGGCTTCTAAGCTTACACACTTCTGCAAACAAACTTGGCCTCAATTTCCTTAGATGACAGATACAAAATAAAACTTTTTAAATTCATGCCAGTGACTGGGTAAATGGAGGTTCCCTCAGGTATATGAAGGTTCTCATGTTTAACTCTCTTTGATCCAAATATTCCATCTCTGTTCACTCTCCCAAAAAGTTTAAATTTACAACTAAAGGAATTTTCTCCATAACCTACTTAACTTTGTCTTCAGCCTATATATATATGTTCTATTATCCTGCCAGACCCAGGTGTTTCCTTCATCCATAACAGTGCCAAAGCAACTACCACAGGTATTCCAGTCTGTCCTCACAGAATCAAGACAGACCTGCACTTTCCCTCCCAGCTGTGAATGTTCTCATAGACCATGGACAGCCTCAAAATAGCCTGTTCTTCCTGGACTTGGCCAACATTTCAGCCTTTTGATCTCCCTACAGAGTTCAGCATTGTCAGCATGAAGTAGCCAGAAAAGAATCTCTGCCTGTTATACACTTATTATTAACAAAGCCTGGAATGATGTACTTCAGGACAAGCAGCTACAGGTTCCTCCAGCAATCCCCAGGCCTTATCTGCTGAAGTACATGGTTGGTAAGTCCACCCTCTACCCTGAACTTTCCAATACAGGGACTTCCCCTCCTCCTCTTGATCATGTAATCTGGATATTTTGTTGGTATTACCTTTCTCTTTCTCTTATTATCTTGCATGGCAACCCAGAGATTTTTCCAATAAACTTACATTTATATATTTTAACTTGCCTTACATGAGAAGCAGCTCAAGCTCCTCATTTTTAATTATAGAAAAAGGGAGGAATATTAGTATTTAGGCAGCCTGCTTTTGGGTTCCCTAGCAACCAATGATGTCATCATGTATCACCCTCCAGGTAGTGGCACCTGGCAGGTTCAGTTGCTCCATAAAGGGATGAACCCACTACTTCATTTCTCTCTTGGATTCTTACCCTTGTACTCTTTTCCTCTCTCCTGCTCTCTCTTTCTTTGTAGGGGTGCCCTCTCTCCTCCCACTAACATGTCCTGCTCTCAACTTCTTTATCTTCATCTCCATCCAATAAACTTTTTTTCATATAAAATCTCTTCTGCATCATCGTTTCAATTTCACTAGAAGTTTGGCACACATGCAGTTATACACAAAGAAAATTCATTACCCTTACTGAGGATCTACTGGTAGTTAAAAGTTGCTGGAAGAGGGAAACCATTACATTTGAAGGTTTTCCATGCTCCAGTAGAAAATCCCACACCCATGTACATATGAGCATCACAAAATGGATTTAGTGAATTATGAAAACAAACAACAAAAGGACATAAATTTGGGAGGGTGAAGTTTTGTAAAACACTTGAGAGCAGCAGTGGAAAAACTTAAGATGGATATCAACATATTTTACTTTACACATGTATGAAATTATCCCCCCCCGCAAAACTTTTGAAATATATTTTGTGTGAAGAGATGACTACATGTTTATGCTTAAACTAAATTACTTAAAAACTTCATTTTGTAAAATGCATATATTAATATGCTGTGAAATTTCTTTTTGCTCAGATACAGCTGAGAAATACTGTCTGCACAAATGAGAACTATTTCTTTCATAGCTACTTCTCACTTTCAGTATTTCTCAAACTGACTAAATACTGAAATTCAGGCTGAGTTATATAAATTATATCTAATATATCATTGAATCATACTTATTTTTTGCTACAGTATTACTTACAATACTGTTGAGTAAAATAAAAGGAAATGTGACTGAAGAACTTTATAACTAAAATAAATTTATCTTAAGGTTTACTCACTTCAGTTTGAGCTCATGAAAATCAGAAACCTTTAAAATACATCATATAATAATTTACTTCTTGTAAATATATTTTCTTTCCTCAAATTACTGATCTTTGTCTAAAAATCATTTTATAATTAAAATCTTTCCATACGACCTCAGAACTTCTGTTCCCAGAAAAACATAGAAACTAGGATCAGGAAAATGCCCAACAAAAGTCTACATCTATCACCCTAATTCTAAAGCAAGCATTTGTTACAAAAAATGCACTAGTAAATATTTCATTTTGCACTTCTACTATCTCCAGAATCAGTAAGTTTTTGTTTTTCTGTTTTTTATTTATTTATTTACTTTTTATTGATTACAGTTTATTCATTTTGTATCCCAGATGTAGCCCCGTGCAATTTTTAGTACTATTGCTCTGTTGTACAGCTAGAGATCAGGGACAGAGATACCTCCAGATGATCTGTTGTTTTATAGGATTGTGAAAATTTGTGTTGGTATTATGATGGGAATTGCACTGAATGTGTAGACTACTTTTAGCAGGATGGCCATTTTCACTATGTTAATCAAACCAATCCATGAGCATGGGAGATCTTTCCATCTTCTGATATCTTCTTAATTTTTTTTCTTCAAAGACTTGAAATTTTTTGGTTTTTTGTTTTGTTTTTGTTTTTCAAACAGGTCTTGTACTTGTTTGGTTAGAGTCACATCAAGGTACTTTATTTTATTTGTAGCTATTGTAAAGGGTGTTGTTTCATAATTTCTCTCAGCCCTTCAAGTACTATGTTGAAGAGATATGGAGAAAATGGGCAACCTCGCCTTGTCGCTGATTTCAGTGGGTTTGATTTAAGTTTCTTTCCATTTAGTTTGATGTTGGCAATAGACTTGCTGTATATGGTCTTTACTATGTTTAGGTATGTGCCTTGTATCTCTGATCTCCCAGACTTTAAACATTAATGGGTATTAGATTTTGTCAAATGGTGTTAGCATCTAAGGAGATGATCATGTGTTTTTTCTCCTTCAGTTTGTTTATATGGTGGATTGCATTGATGGATGTCTATATATTGAACCACCCTATATGCCTGGTCATGTAAACCTACATTGTCATGGTGGATGATTTCTTTGATGTGTTCTTGGATTCAGTTTACAAGTATTTTATTGAGTATTTTTGTATCAATGTTCATGACAGATAGGTCTGAAATTCTCTTTTTTGTTGAGTCTTTGTGTGGTTTGTGTATCAAGGTGACTGTGGCTTCATAGAATGAGTTTGGTAATGTTCCTTCTATTTCTATTTTATGAAGTAGTTTAAAGAGAATTGGAGTTAGCTCTTCTTTGAAAGTCTGGTAGAATTCTGAGCTGAAACCATCTGGTCCTGGGTATTTTAGGAAGAGAAACTTTTGATGACAGCTTCTATTTCCTTGGGGAATGGAGGACTATTTAATGTATTTACCGATATTGATTTCATTTTGGTAAATCAATCTATCAAGAAAAATTTCCAATTCAGTTATATTTTCAAGTTTTGTGGCATATAGGCTTTTGTAGTAAAGACCTAATATTTGTTTGTATTTCCTCGGCGTGTGTCATCATATTTCCCATTTCGTTTCTGACTGTGCTGATTTGGATAGTTTCTCTGTACCTTTTAGTAAGTTTGGCTAAAGGTTTGTTTATCTTGTTGATTTTCTCAAAGAACCAGCTCTTGGTCTCATGGATTCTTTGAACTGTTTTCTTTGTTTTTAATTCATTGATTTCAGTTCTGAAAATGCTTATGTCCAATCTTCTACTCCTCTTGGGCATATCTGCTTCTTCCCCCCCCCCCACCAGGACTTTTAGATGTGTTGTTAGGATGCTTGTATGAGATGTGTCCAATTTATTTCCTGAGACACTTAGTGCTATGAATGCTCTTCTGAGTACTGCTTTCATTGTGTCCCATAAGTTTGGGTAAGTTGTGCTTTCATTTTCATTGACTTTTAGGAAGACTCTAATTTATGTGTTTTTTTTTTTCATTTCTTCCCTGATGAAGCTGTCATTGAGTACAGAGTTGTTTAGTTTCCATGTGTATGTAGATTCTTTTTTGTAATTTTATTTCACTTTTTAATTTATTTCTTAAAATTTATTCACTTTGTATCCCAGTTGCAGTTCCCTCCCTCATCCTCCCCTAATCGTGGCCTCCCTCCCTCTTCACCTCCCATGCCACTTCCCCAGTCCACTGATAGGGGAGGTCCTTCTCCCCTTTGATCTGAATCTGCCTATCAGGTCTCATGAGGAGTGGCTGCATTGTCTTCCTCTGTGGCCTGGTAAGGCTGCCCCCTCTCAGCAGGTGGTGATCAAAGAGCCAGCCACTGAGTCCATGTATGAGACAGTCTTATGGAGCCCAGTTGGAGCCTAAGGTTCCATAGGCTACATCTGTGCAGGGGTTCTAGGTTATCTCCATGAATGATCCTTGGTTGGAGTATCAGCCTCAGAAAAGACCTCTGGGCTCAGATTTTTCTGTTCTTTTGCTATCCTTGTGGAACTTCAGTGTCCCCCAAGTCTTTCTATCTCCCCCTTCTTCAGTAAGACCCCCAAAAGCTGTCCTCTGACATTCTCACATATGTTGTTGCATGTGTGCTTGAACACACACAGTAATATTTTATGCTTATTATTTAAAACAATTTTAAATTTAAATATATTTCATTCATATTCATCCCCTCCCCCAAGTTAGTGCAGATCCTCCTCTCCTCCCTATGCAACCCAACTTTAAGGTCTTTAATAAATAGAAAGAAAGAAAGAAAGAAAGAAAGAAAGAAAACCAAAGCCTCCAAACAACAACAAAATGCCCCAAATCTAGAAAATAGAATACAACATCACCAAAAATGAACAAAGAAACAAATAAATAAAATTAAGAACCTGCAGTGGAAAAAATTCAGTGGTGTCTATTATTTGTTTGTCAACTATCCCTAAATATGAAATCTTCCCTCGAATGGTTGGTAGATCCAGTGTCATTACAATGGAGAAAACTGACTTTCTCTATCTCAGTAGGTGTAAATGGCATTTTTATTGTTAACCTTGACCCTAATGGCTAGGTTTACGTTCGTTCACTCATCCATTCATTCAGTCTTTTAAAGTATAACAAAATAAAAGGTAAGATAAAACAAAAACTATTACACTGAAGTCTGACAAGATAGATCAACAAAGAAATAGCCCAAGATAAAAGCAAAAGTCAGATACCCACTGATTTCCAAACTCTGGAATCCCATAAAAACACTAAATTGGAAGCCAAAATATACATAATATAAATGCAGACTCGTAAAAGCCGTGTGCAAGTTGCTTCAGTCATTGTGCATTCATTTGAACTTTGTTCATATTGATTTAAAGGCCTTTTTTTTTCTTGGTGTTCCACATCCCCACTGGAATATATGAATATTCTTTCTACCTGTCTTCTCTTCCTTGGGGTTTCCTGAGATCTGAGAAGACAGATTTGATAAAGACATTCCATTTAGGTCTGAGTATTCCAAGTCTTTCACTCTCAATGTAATGTCTGGTTGTGGGTCTCTGTATTTTTTCCCATCTGCTGCAGGAGAAAGCTCTTCTAATGATGGTTGAACAAGACCTTGGTATGAGTATAATAGAATATCATTAGAAGTAATTTATCACTACATGTTTCTTTCTTTTTTAGACTAGTATTATATGTTTTTGCCTTAGGTACCTGGGCTATCTACTATCAGGTTGTCACTCAAGCAATACACAGTATGGTTTCCATCTTAGGGGGTGTGCCTTAAGTCAGTTCAGTTATTGTTTGGTTACTCACATAACCTTTGTACCATAATTGCCCTGGAATTTCTTGCAGGTGCAGGGTACCTTCCTGTATCAAAGACAATATATCATAGAGGTGAAGAAAATATGTAGGTACGAGCTTGATACCTCCATGTTCAGTTAGTTGTGTAAGTGTTGTCTTCAACAATGGGGCCTTTTTGTTAGTATGTGGAGAATCTATAATCTTAGCAACAGTTTGGCTGTTTAGGGATTCCTGTGTGGTTCCTATGCCTAACAATTCAATTAGCTACAACCCAAACTTGGTACTGGAAGCTCCCATTAGTAAAAAGAGATGGATAGTTGAGACTCTGTCTCCCCCATTATTTGGAGTTTTATTTAGATCAACTTTTAATATGTCTATATTTTAGGGATGCTCTATTATATTAGGTTTCAATACTAATCCTCAAATGCCCCTTAATTTTATCTGGCCCTCTCATGTTTTCTTTCACTATCTATATTTCCCTTCCCATCCTCACTTGAACCTCCAATTCCAGACCCCTCATCCATCCATAAATGTCTCTTATATTTCCCTTTCCTAACGAGATCTATCTGTTCACTCTAGTCCCTTACTCTATACCTATCATCCATAGTTCTATGGATTGTAGTACAGTTGTCACCCACTTAACAGATAATATACACATGTAAGTGAATACATATCATATTTGTCTTTCTGGAACTTGGTTACCTCACACATAATGTTTTTTCCAGTTCCATCTATTTGCAGTAAATTTGAAGATGTCATATTTTAAATTAATGATTAATATTTTTGTATATGTGTACCATGGTTTCTTTATCCATTCTTGTATTGAGGAACATCTAAATTGTTTTCAATTTCTGGATATTACAAACAAACTTATGATTAACATGGTGGGCCATGCATCTCTGTTCTAGAATGAAGCATCCTTTTGGTATATGCCCAAGTTTGATCTTGAGGTAGAAAAATTCCCACCTTCCTAAGGAACAACCACACTGATTTGCATGTGACTGCACAAGTTTGCACTCCCAATGGCAATAAATGATTGTTTGTTACTCCACATTCTTGCCAGAATGAGCTGTAACTTGTTTTATGGATCTTGTCAATTTTGAAAGGAGTAAGATGAAATCTCAAAGTAGTTTTGATTTGCATTTTCTTGATGACTAAGGACTTTTAACATTTCTTTAAGTCTTTACGAACCATTTGAATTTCCTCTAGTGAGAATTTCCTGTTTAGAACATTACCACATTTTTATTGTGGTGTTTGTTTTCTTGATATCTAATTTCTTGAGTTCTTTAAATATTTTGTATGTTATCCCTCTATCAGATGTGTAGCTGGTAAAAAAAAACAACTTTTTTCTGCTCTATATGTTGCCAATATGTATGAATAATAATGTCCTTTACCATGCAAAAGGTTCTCAGTTTCACGAGGTCACAATTATTAATTGTTAATCTTAGCGTCTGTGCTAACAATGTTCTATCAAAAAGTCTTCTTTCTGTGCCAGTGAATTCAAGACAATTCCCAACTTTCTCTTCTATCAGGTTCAGCTTTTCTGGTTTTATTTTGAGGTCTTTAAGCCATTTGGATTTGAGATTTGCTCAGGTTGATAAGTATGAATCTATTTACATTCTTCTACATACAGACACTTAGTTTGACCAGGAATATTTGTTGATGATACTAAATTAGGTGTACATATGTATATGTATTTATGTATGCTCCTTCAATTTTGTTCCATTGATCAACATATCAGGATTGTGCCAATGCCATTAAGTTTTTACCTATAGCAGACATTTTGTTATTATTATTATTAAAGTTTCTTGTTGAATTCAGAGCTCACTGATGCTCAATAGTCTAGCTAACCAGCTAAACCCACAAATCCATTGTCTCTGCCTACAGAGTGCTGGGATAATAGGTGCCCATTATATCTGCCCTGCTTTTGAATGAGTTCTGGACATCTAAACTCTGTTATGATTACACAGTAAGCATTCATCCATTGAGCCACTTCTTCAGTCTGAGTGTGTTTTGATTAGAGAAATTGTTCTATTCAAAATCATTATTAATAAAGAAATATAATTTTTATGTTGTAAATTGTTATCAGTTTTTGTTATGATAATTTGTCTTCTTTTCTTGAATACTCCTTTATTCTCTAGTTTCCTCTGATGGTGTGCTCTAATTCTATAATTTTTAACATTTTGTTATTATCTGTGGGTTTTTGAAGTATGGTTAATCTGAAGCTTATTTAAAGGTTGATTTTAGCTGACAATTTAACTTTTAGCATAAATTCAATAAGCGTTATACATTCCATATAACTTATAACATCTTACACTGATTATTTCTTAATGACTCTTAATATTTTAATATTTAGGTTGGTAAGCTTTACACTAAAGACAGAAGACTTGCTTACCATTCCTATAGCATTTGAATATTTTAATTTTGATTGTGTAGTTAGTTATATGAAAGAATGTTGTATTTTTATGCCCTCTTGTTATTAGTTATAGATTCTTGCCAACTTAGGATAGAGTAGAATTCTAATTAAATTTGTCAGGAGTTGAAAACATTATTAAGCTAAAATTTTGTTCTGTGCTCATAAATGGCAAAATACAATGGACTAGCAACACAGCATACTATAGAATATTGGCTTTTCAATTTTATCATGTGGTGGACTGGGAGCTGTGGCTCACTGTGGTTCACTTCTCAGTACTGAGGTCCAACTTTTGTCTTCTCTAGGACTTATTTTCTACAATATATTTGATATAAATTCTGCTTAAATGATAATGTTATCCTTAACAAATGAAAGTAATGTTCAGTAATGTAGAGAATTTTGAATCTTTGGAAAAATGGTTGTAAGGCAGTGGTCGACATGGCAGATAATAAGTATAGGAAGGAGCTTAAAAGGAGAATGGGGGGACAACATGATGAAAATCCATTATATGCACATATAAAAAAAGAAAAAAATTAAGTATATATGTTAGGCTATTAAAATTCATCATGACTCCACTCCTTTTTTGATTTATTTCTTGGTGAAACTGGACTACAATTAAGCATTAATTCTGGAGTGCACCCATGAGCGTGGCACTTGCTACTTTACGTATTATTTATAAAATTAAAAGTAGGAGACATATTTTAAGTTACCAAAAGTGACTTTTTCCTAAAGTGACAAAATAAAATTGGATTTTTTCAAGTCAATCTTTCATGTATATTTTATGAAGAAAAACATTCCACCTTTAAAGAACTTGGAAAAAAAATAACATTTCAGATGAAATTTATCATTTTATGTATATTAACATATAACATGACCAAACAAAACAGAAAACACAAGTTTCCTATTTGTATGTCAATTTCATCATATTTGCATGTTCTTCTGCAAATATTTACCTCTAATTGAAATGACAGTATTTTACAGAATTCCTTGTCCAGATGTGCTTCAAATTCCTTACTAGTTAAAATAAGTTAGGACCCACCCTATAAAGCCATAAGGTTAATCTTTACCAAATAGAAATTCTTCTATAATTATTAGGTAATATTACTATTATCAATGTAATCCTAACAATACTACTGCTTTAACATTATTTACTAGTACATGAACCAACAAATGCAAGATGAATGACAGTGCCATTCTAAAGTAGTACAGAAATTCATTGAATACATTTTCATAATATAGTAGATAACTGTCCAATATATGAGATAAAACTGAATAGCTGTTACTGAATTGGGACAAGTTAGACATAATGTAAGATTTCAATCTTTTTGTTTTGATTTCTAACATATTTAACTATGAATTTAATTATACTATTATTATTAACTGAGTCTGTGGTATTGGAAAAATTACAACTCTCTAGTATTTAGCTAGGATATTTTTATACATATAGTGTATCTGAGTCAACTTCATTAAATTTGAGTTTCTATATTCCTCAGTCTAAAAGACCATGTGCAAAATATACAGGTAAGTACAGCAAAATCATAATAAATCATGCTTACAGGAATTTAGGACTTAAAATACCACTCCTATAAATAAAAAAAATTACTACCATATTTATTATAGGTGTAAGAACTCTATGCAAATACTCATGCAGTTAATGGTGAATTAGTGTTGCCAGAAGCACACCTCTAATCAATCCATGAAATACTATGCTTCGTTTTAAAAAGTTATAGAATTAGCATGTTAATACTGATGCTTTATGAAGAAACATAAACATAGTATAATTCTACAGAGCACTGGCTTATAAGAAAATATTGCCCACTCATCTGCCATCATAAAATTGTACATGGAGCTAGTCTTTAGATTTTCTGACACAAATTGCATGACCAGAATGTGTCATATAGTATATTTTCAATATATTCTATTTTAAACACAGTTCACGCAGAATATTAACATTTACTGTGGAGCAAAAAAAAAAAATACACATCACCAATGAATGTCTCTGGTTATGAAAAGTAAAAAACCAGAGCCAACATTTATTAAGCTTCATTATGTCTGACTTTAATTATCTTAATTAAATACATTAACTGGAGAGCACATGTTAATCACAAATGGAGATGTCTTTGAGAAGTTTCTGATAGCAGACAATGCCCTTAAACTTCAAAATTGTCTAAAGAAAGAAGCTGAAAGACTGCTATTTTCACTGGAGAGTAAGGTACTTGTGAATTGAGATTTAGTTCTCGGTCTCTAATTATGTTTGAATGCATATGACACAAAACAGCACCTGCTTGTTGTAAACACATTCATTATCAAGAGTGTTGGATGGAAAGGAAACTTTAAATAAAGGGTTGATGGCATGTTGCCATGCCACGTTAAGAGCTTCAGAATGCACAAGCCTCAGTGCTGGGGTTTTGTGGGGAGGAACATGAATGCTGTAATTTCTGAGGAGATGCCTTCTTTAGAAATAGGCATATTGGTCTGTGGAGTGTTTGCATGGCAAGAGATTTAGTATCTCTTCCTTGAGAGTTTACATATTCATAGCATTCAAACAAATACTCTTCCTACACACAAGAAAGTATTTTAAATACCACCCAAGGATGTTTTATTACCTCAGCAGTGGATCATTGAGCTTCCTACTTGTAAATTTCATTTTCTTGTCTGTTTTGTTTTTCCACTACCTTATCTATGTGGCCCTATGCACAGCTACATTAAGAGTCTTACTGTATCTTCTTATGCTGAATACAGTTGATGTCACTGAGAAACCTGTTCTTTTCTACAGGAAAACATAGAAGCAGTGGATCTGGGAGACAGGGTAGGTGTTGAGGATTGGTACAAGGGGAGGCTATGTTCAGGATGTCTTGTATAAGAGAAGAACAAATTAAAATTAAAAAACAAAAAAGAGTAATCTTTGTTCTACCCAACAATTCCAATAATACAGGGAGTTTGATTTCTTCCTGTGCAGATCTCTGTTGGCAAGACATGTGTGTGTGTGTGTGTGTGTGTGTGTGTGTGTGTTGTGTGAATGTACGCATGTACACAGGTGAGAGTGGTGTATGCCTGTTGAAGCACCTGTGCATACATGTAGAAGTCAGAACAAGACATTAGGCATCCTGCACTCTCTCTCTCTCATTCCCTTAATACAATGTCTCTCACTGAATGTGAAGCTAGGTTGACAGCCAACAAGGCTCAGTGATCTTACTGCCTCTATCTCCCACACTGCTGAAATTACAGATGTCCATGTCCACACTCAACTTTCTTTTCTAATTTTATTTTTTTTATAATTTATTCACTTTACATGCAGGTTGTAGGCCCCTCCCTCATCTCCTCCCTGTCCACTCCTTCCTCCCAATTCCCAGCTATTTCTCTCCTCTAGTCTCAAAAAGGGAGAGCCTTCCTCCCCTACCATCTGACCCAAACCTATCAAGCCTCATCAGGACTGGCTACATCCTCTTCCTCTGTGGTCTGGCAAGAACCTCCACCAGGAGGAAGTGATCAAGGAGCAGGCAACAGAGTCCATATCAGAAACAACCCCTGCTCACCTTACTAGGGAACCCATATGTAAGCTGAGCTGCCTACTGGCTACAACTGGACAGGGGATCTAAGTCCTCTTCATGAACAATCCTTGGTTGATGCATCAGTCTCCGGAGAAGCCCATAGGTCCGGATTTGTTGGCTCTGTTCAGATGTCATGCAGAACCTTAAAGAACACAAATGTCAGCCCAGACTTCTATACTCAGTAATACTCTCAATCATCATAGATAGAAAAAACAAGATATTCCATGACAAAAATAAATTTAAACAGTACTTATTCATAAATCCAGCCATATAAAACATAGTAGAAGAAAAATGCAACCTAAGAAGGCTAACCACCCCCAGTGTTCTACGAGGGTACTCAGTTTCTCATGCTTGTGAAGAAAACAATCCTACAAATTGAGCTGGTTCTCCAGCTTCCAGGACATAATTTTAATTAGTCATCCCTTTGCTCAAGCAAGTTACAGAAGTGTTATTAACCATAAAAGTACAAGAGACCTGAAAGGAGTTGTTTTGTGTGTGTGTGTGTGTGTGTGTGTGTGTGTGGCTGTTTTGTTTTTGTTTTTGTTTTTGTTTTTTTTAGATTCTCTTTCAGGGTGCTTTTCCTTGGTGATAAATGTTTGATTACTATTTTTTATTACAAGAAGAACAAGCAGGTTGAAACTTCTGGGGCAGGGGCAAGGGAAAGAGGTTAATTGTCTTTTCAGAAGTCTGGCTGGCTCCAACTTTGCTTTCTTTCTCTTAGTTCCTTTTAGTTGTTGGTAACTAATGATAGAAGGAGAAGTGAGGGGAGGCTAGCAAGTTCCCATTCTCACTGAGCATCTGATCACCTCCTTTACAACATTTCTCTAATATGCATAGTGGTAGTCCTTTCTGCTGTCTTTCATTGTTGAATTATAGCTCTAAGTGAACATGCTAAGAAGTATGTATCTTAAATTCAGCACATTCAGGGATGTTTCCTTCCTAAAGTAGCTCTTCCATGTGAATAGAATAGGCATAGGCCTTCGTAATAAATGCTTCATCTTCTCTTTATTGGTGGTAAGCAGGATTTCTTTGAGAGCTATGCTGTATTACCTTCACTGTTTTGTATGCTGGCTCTGGTTGTTTTTGCCTTTGCCATTGTAAACCCACTGGGTTCATTTACATAAGTAAAAAGAACATAAGTAAAATAAAAAGTAATTTTTGTTTAAATATTCAATATTTTTGACTGTTTGATGAAATAATAAGGTAGCATGATTTCAAAAATAGCAAGGGTATTTAACAGCCACCTTTGATATGACTTTATTGAAAATATACTTGGTCATATATATGTGTCACAGCCCACTATACTTCAAAATGAGATGAGTCTGAAGTAAAACAAACAAACAAACAAAACATTGAAAAATTTATATAATTATAAGCAGAAGTAACTGCTAAGACAGGATTGGTAAGAAGTACTAAACTGGGAAGGACTGCAAGATGGCTGCAACCAGTGTGCACCTTATTTCAGGGGCAGACGATAGAAACTCTGAAACTGGTGAGTGGACAGGCTGATGGAGCCAGAGCACTGACTTTGAAGCTTCCTGGCTAGAGCAGACAACTAGTGAGTTTGGACAGATTGTCTACAGGCCACCCCAATGGATGTCTCTGCGGTCTGGGAATGGTGAACTGTGGACCCCTGCATGTTTGTGTGCCCCAGCAGTGAATGTTCAGCCCCAAGACCAGGTAACCTCTGCACTAGCAGCCAGACAACTGATCCCACAGGCTCCCATGTGGACAGCATCCAGATCCCTGGGATAGTTGGGGTCAATCAGACGGAGAGTCCCCCACACCCCTGGCCAAATCTAAAGAAGCCTTCTAGTGCATGCAGAGCCCCAGACCCGAGGACCCTGTGCACTAGAAGCCAAACATCAGATCCTTCCCTTCTACTCACCTACCACCACTGGACAACATCTGGTTTCCTGGAACAGTGTTCCCAACATCCAAACCCCTGTTGTACATGTTACCCATAGAATCTTGGCAAACAGCAGAAGTCCAAGATGGCTGGATAGAAGATGGCACAGCCCGGGCAGATTAGAGTGGCTGTAGCACAGAGTAGGACAGGCCTGAGACTCAGCTCCCATCTGAGACACCCCGTGATTCCAACACACACTGAGCCACTTGCACACCAGCACACACGCACTGCACCTGTGAAATGTGCCACCACCACCACCTGCATTCATGCCCCATTCTTCTAGGCACCTGCACGCACTTGCCTCGTGGCCTTCAAGACACACTCCCTAACACGTTCTTGCCCCTGCACATGTGCACCTGTATCCTTCTTTCCTTAGCTGCATCTGAAACACTACCATCTACTCCGAAACCCCTGGACCTCTCTCATATTCCTGAAGAATACTCCAGACTCCAGAAATAAGTGGACCCAGTCTGTAGCACAGGCTTCTGGAACAAACAGCCAAGGCTATAGCCAACCAGATCTCTAAAGGCCACCATAAAAACACATCCAACAAAAATCAGGACATCATGGCTTCACCAGCAACCTCAATAATCAACAGATATTTTAATGCATTGGAAACACAGGAAAATGATCTTAAATCTATAATTATTCAGTTATTAGGAGTATATAAAGTAGAAACAAACAAATCTCTCAAAGAAACACAGGTGAATATAGCCAAACAAATAAAGGTCATCTTAGAAAAACAGGAACCCACATTTAAGCAGAAGAAGTAAATGGTGCAAGACATGAAAAAAGAATTAGAATTAATAAAGAAAACAGACACTTAGAAATTCCTGGAGAAGCAAAACCTAGGAAGAGGTTGGGAAACATAGAGGTAAGCATCACCAACAGAGATGGAAGAGAGAATCTCAGGCACTGAAGATACAATTGAAGAAATCAATACATTACATCAAACTCAGGGCTTAAATTAGAAACAAAGAAAACAATTCAAAGAATCAAAGAAACCAAGAGCTGGTTCTATAAGAAAATCAATAAAATAGATGAACCCTTATCCAAACTAACTAAAAGGCAGAGAGACATTATCCAAATCAGCAAAATCAGAAAATAAAAGGGGATGTAACAATAGACACTGAGGAAACCAAAAGAATCTTTAGATCTTACTTCAAATTCCTATATGCCACAAAATTTGAAAATCTAAATGAAATGCACAATTTTCTTGATAGATTCCATTTTTCAAAGTTGAATCAAGGTAACACACACAAATTAAATAGTCGTATATCCCCTAAAGAAATAGAAGTAGTCATCAAAATCCTCCCTTCCAAAAATAGCTCAGGGCCAGATGTTTTCAGCACAGAATACTACCATTCCTTCAAAGGAGAGCTAACTCCAATACTATTCAAACTATTTCACAAAATAGAAACAGAAGAAATATTACAGTACAGTCATTTTGATACCTAAACCATACAAATACAAGACAACAAAAAGAGAACTTCAGACCTATTGCTCCTATTATAGACACAAAAATATTCAATAAAATACTCTCAAACCAAATGCAAGAACACATCAAAGGTATCATTTGCCACGACCAAGCATCCTTCATTCTAGTCATGCTTCGATATAAGGATATGCATCAATGTATTCCACAATATACACAAATTGTAGGAAAAAAGAGAACAGAACATGGTCAACATAGATCCCAACAACATTTGACAAAATCCAACACCCATTCACTATTAAAGTCTTGGAGAGATCACGGACAAAAGACACATACTTAAGCATAGTAAAGGCAATATACAGCAAGCTCATAGCGAACATCAAGCTAAATAGACAGAAACTTAAATCAATCCCACTGAAATCTGGGACAAGGCAAGGCTACCCACTCTCTCTGTATCTCTTCAGCATAGTTTGTGAAGTCCTAGCTAGGGCAATAAGACAACTAAAGGAGATCAAGGGGATACAAATTGGAAAGGAAGAAGTTAAAGTATCACTATTTGCAGATGATATAATACACATGAGTGACCCCAAAAATTCAACCAGAGAACTCCTTCATTTGATTAAAAAAAAACTCCAGCTGGATAAAAAATTAATTCAAAAAAAATCTGAAGCCTTTCTGAATACAAAAGACAAAAAAGCTGAGAAAGAAATTAGGGAAACAACACCCTTCGCAATAGCCACAAATAGCATAGAACACCTTGGTGTATCTCTAACCAAGCAAGTGAAAGACATGTTTTAAAAAAACTTCAAATCTCTGAAGAAAGAAATTGAAGAAGATATCAGAAGATGGAAAGATCTCCCATGCTCATGAATTGGTAGGATTAACATAGTGAAAATGGCCATCCTGCCAAAAGCAATCTACAGATTCAATGCAATTCCCATCAAATACCGATACAATTCTTTTTTTTAATTTTTTTTTAAATTTATTTA
>CM053742.1:106439635-106450257 GCA_028658305.1 Pachyuromys duprasi | reverse complement strand
CAGGGCTGGCTGCAATGTCCTCCCCTGGGATCTAGCCAGTCTGTCACTCCCCGGCTTGTATGGGGGAGGGTCAAAGAGTCAGCCATCAAGATCATGACTGAAACAGTCCCTGTTTCCCTCACTAGGGTCTTCAGTCCTACACCGAACTATCATGGGCCCCATCTGAGCGGGGGTTCCAGGTCACATCCACACATGGTCCTTGATTGTAGAAACCGTCTCATACAAGACCCCTGTGCCCTGCTCAGTTTGGTCTTTGTGGAGCTCTTGTTCTCCCCAAGTCTCAACAACCTCCCCCAGATCTATCATTACTTCTCGCCCTCTGTCAGAGGCTTGATCACGAGTCTTAATATCTGCACTGATACATCGCTACATTGACCCCCCACCCCCAGAGGTCCTCTTTGGCATGCTCCTGTTCTGTTGCTTGATTTCTCCTCCGATACAATTCTTTACAGACCTTCAAAGAAACATTTTCAGCTTCATGTGGAGAAACAAAAACCGCAGAATTTCCAAAATGATCCTGTACGATAACAGATCGTCTGGAGGTATTGCCATCCTTGACCTCAAGCTGTACTACAGAGCAATAGTAATAAAAACTGCATGGTATTGGCATAGAAACAGAAAGGACGATCAATGGAACCGAATAGAAGACCCAGAAATAAACCCACACACCTATGAATACTTGATGTTTGACAAAGAATCCAAAACCATTCAATGGAAAACAGACAGCATCTTCAATAAGTGCTGCTGGTCCAATTGGATGTCTACATGCAGAAAAATGAAAATAGATCCATATTTATCACCCTGCACAAAACTAAAGTCCAAGTGGATCAAATACCTCAACATAAAACCAGATACTCAAAACAACACCCTTCACAATAGCCACTAATAACATAAAGCACCTTGGTGTGACTCCAACCAAGCAAGTGAAAGACCTGTTGGACGGGAAATCCACTTCTCTGGAGAATGAAATTGAAGACGATATTGGAAGATATTGGAATATCTCCTGTACTCATGAATTGGTATGATGAACATAGTTAAAATGCCTCTCCTGACAAAAGCAATCTACAGATTCAATGCATTTCCCATCAAAACACCAACACAAATTTTATAGACACTGAAAGAACAATTCTCAATTTCACATGAAAAAAACAAAACAAACAAGCGAAAAATAAAGCACCAGAATAACTAAAACAATCTTGTATAATAAAAGATCTTTTGTAGGTATCTCCATCCCACATCTCAAGCTGTACTATAAACTGACAGTAATAAAAAATGGCATGGTACTGACAGAGAAACAGACTGTTGGATTTATCAAATGAAGAACCAGTAATAAACCCACACACCTATCAAAACTTAATTTTTAACAAAGAGGCCAAAACTATAAAACAGAAAAAAAGAAAGCATCTTCAACAAATGATGCTGGTCTAACTGGATATCTATATGTAGAAAATGCAAATAGACCTGTATTTATCATGCTGCACAAAGTTAAAATCTAAGTGGATCAAAGACATCAATATAAAACTAACATATCTGTTAGAAGAAAAATTGGGGAAGAGCCTTAACCTCATTGGCACAAGAGAAAACTTCCTGAACAGAAAATCAACAGCACAAGCTCTAATATCACCAATCAATAAATGATACCACATGAAAATGAAAAGTTTCTGGAAAACAAAGGGCATTATCAACAGAAGAAAATGACAGGCTACAGATAGGAAAAGGATCTTCCCCAACTCTATATCTGACAGAGGGCTAATATAAATAATCAAGAAGTTAAACACCAGATGTGGTCCATGGTAGCTCAGTATCCAACTGGGTACCTTAGTAAGGGGAACAGGGACTATTTCTGTCATGAACTCAATGGCTGGCTCTTCAAACTGCCCGTACCCCTACCCCGGGAGGAACAGCCTAGCTAGATCCCAGAAGAGGACATTGCAGCAATCCCTGAAGAGGCATGATAAGCTAGGGTCAGATGGAAGGGGAGGAGGTTCGCCCCATCAGTGGACTTGGAGGGTAGAAGGGAGGAGATGAGGGAGGGATGGGGAGAGTGGGAGAGAATGAGGGAGGGGGCTATGACTGGAATACAAAGTTCATAACCTGTGATTAATATAAAAATAAATAAATTACATTTAAAAAATAAGTTAAACAGCAACAAACCAAGTAACCCAATAAAAAATATGGTTCAAAGCTTAACAGATTTTTTTGCTTATTTATGTATACACTTATTTATTATAATTTACTCACTTTGTATCCCCACTCTAGTCCCCCTCTTATCTCCTCCTAGTCTCACTCAACCTTTTTCTTCTGCCCCTATGCCCTTTCCTTACACTCCTGTCAGGGGAGGACCTCCTCCTCTTCTATCTGACCTTAGCCTATCAGGTCTTATCAGGGATGGCTGCATTGTCTTCCTCTCTGGCCTGGTTTGGTGTTACCTCCCATACACAGGGGAGGTGATCACAGAAAGAGCCGTTGATTACCCTTGTTAGAGAACCCACTTAGAAACTGAGGAGCCTATGTGCTTCCTCTGAGCAGGGAGTCTAGGTCCTCTCCATGCATGATACATGGTTGGAGTATCAGTCTCTGCAGGCCCTCTTGGGCCCAGGTATTTTGACTGTGTTTGTTTCCTTGTGGAATTCCTGTCCCCTCTAGTTCTTTCTGTCTACCTTTATTTCCATAAGGTTTCCTTCACTCTCCCTAAAATTTGGTTAATAAAGGAATATCAAATGGCAGAGAAACATTTAAAGAAATACTCAGCATCCTTAGTCATCAGGAATTGCAAATCAAAATGACCCTGCCCTTCAGAATGGCTAAGATCAAAAACTCAAGTGACAGTACATGCTGGAGAGGACGTGGAGAAAAGGGAATCCTTCTCCATTGTTGGTGGAAATTTAAAACTGTGTAACTGTAAAACCAGATTGGAAATCAATATGGTGCTTTCTCACAAAATTAGGAATAGTGCTAACTCAAGATCCAGATTTGCCACTACTAGGGATATACTCAAAAGATGCTCAACCATAAAACTAGGATAATTGCTCAATTATGTTAATTGTTATTTCTAATAGCCAGAATCTGGAAAAAAAAAAAAACTAGATGTCCCTCAATGGAGGAAATGGATGCAGAAATTGTGGTACATTTACACAATGGGATACTACTCAGCTATTAAAAACAAGAAAATCATGAAACGTGCAGGAAAATGGTGAAACTAGAAAAGATCATCTTGAATGAGTTATCCTAGAAGCAGAAAGACACACATGGTTTATATTCACTTTAAAGTGGACATTATATATATAATAACATACTAAAATCTGTATACCTAAAGAAGCTAAACAAGAAGGAGGACCCTAGGTAAGATGATCAATCCTCATTCAGAAAGGCAAACAGGAGAGACATCGGAAGAGGGAGAAACAGGGAACAGGACAGCAGCCTACCATGGAGGGCCTCTGAAAGACTCTATCCAGAAAACTATCCCAGCAAAGCAGATGTTGAGACTCATAGGCAAACTTTGGGCAGAAGGCAGTGAATCTTATGAAAAAATGGGGAGATAGAAAGACCTGGAGTGGACAGTAACTCCACAAGGACCAAAAGGGGAGGGAGGTATTGGGAAGAAGTGATGTAGGGCCCTACAGCAAGAATACAAAATGAATAAATTGTAATAAAAATGATAATAATAGTAAAATATTTTTGTTAGGATCTATTAAAAATAGAAAATTAAAAAAGGGAAAAAAAAGTACTAATCTTGACCCTGGCTTTTGTGTTTTTCTTTGCCAAATCTAGCCACAAAATAAATTAACATAAAATTCTCCTATTCATGTTTTCTTCTGGTAATTTCAGGATATTAATTTCTTAACCTGTCTTTTGACCTTGAATTTCCATTTATCCATTTTCTATTCATAATTGATATTTTCACTTTGTGATTATAATAAATTCAGTATTGGTCATTTCTCTCATTATAATAGTTGCAAAAAAAGTTATCTTGAATATTTTGTTGTGTGTTTAAGTGTGTTCCTTAACAAAGGAAAACTTATCTGAACAATTATTTTGTCAGCTAAGGTCACTATAACTCTGTCACTACCATGTCTGGAAAATTTCATTGTGCTCATATAAATGTGTGTTAACAGATGTGGATTTCTGTTCAGCTAAATTAGAGAAAATATTTCCAGTACCATAACAAAAATAAAATAAAATAAATTTAAATATGCTAAACATAACAGCTTGTTTATTATAATGCTATTCACAGGAAAAAATAAGAAAATAAGGGAAATTTTGGCTATTACAAACATGGACATATATTTTAAATTTAAGACAGGTCAAATTTACTGCAAATAAATGATATGCAGCCTTTTTCTTGATAACAATATCATTAATAAGATAGAAGGGTAAGAGGAACTCCTGTATCAGTGGACTTGGAGAGGGGCATGGGAGGAGATGAGAGAGGGGGGATTGGGTTGGGAGGGATTGAGGGAGGGGGTTATACCTGGGATACAAAGTGAATAAACTGTAACTAATATAAAAATAAAATTTTAATTAAAAAATGGGCCGTTTTGGCACTTTGAACTCCTATGTGTTTATTCTAAGTCTTCATAGCACCTTATGTTCAAAATCATCATGCCTAAGATTATCTCTTGACAAACTTTGACCCTTTTTCATAATGAAAACTTATAGAAGTAAAATGTATTCTTTAATTTGTCTTCTTTGGTCCTTGGTATTTCCTTCATTCTGGAGGACTCAGATCCTTTAGTGATTAGGTACTTTAAGAAACAATAGGTTCTATTGTAGGGCTTAACAAACATTTCCCACATTTCCTTTTGTATCACCAGAAAGAAAGCACTCCTTACACCACGGAATGCATTCCTCATAAAAATGAGGTTTAGTGTTACTCTTCAAAGAAAAAGTCATGAGAATGTTAAGAACCTGAGTATAATTAGCTGTGCCTATTTCCCCACACCATCCTCCACTCTCATACACTTGTTTTCTTGAGCATTAATGTGATATGATATTTCTAATGCCTCAAGAGACATGGCCTTCCCAGGAATGAAATATAAGCTGCATACATTGGTCCTGTTTTTCCTTTTTATGTATGTATGTATGTATGTATCTATCTATCTATCTATCCATCTATCTATATATCTAGGTAGCTAGCTATTCATCCCTTTCCAATCCCACTCTCCCTCCCTCATCTCCCACCATGTGCCTCCCCCAGTCCACTGATAAGGGAGCTCTTCTTCCCCTTACATCTGACCCTAGCCGCTCAGGTCTCATCAGGACTGGCTGCAGTGTCCTCCTCTGTGTCCTGGAAGGCTGCTACTCCCTCGGGCAGGAGGTGGTTGAAGAGTCAGCCACTGAGTTCATGTCAGAAACATCCCTTGTTCCCTTTACTAGGGAACCCACTTGGGTACTGAGCTGCCATGGGCTACATCTGTGTAAGGGTTTTAAGTTACCTGCATGCATGGGCCTTGGTTGGAGTATTGGTCTCAGAAAAGACCCATGGGCCCAGATTATTTGGATCTGTTGCTCTCCTTGTGGAGCTGCAGTATCCTACAGTTCTTTCTATCTCCTCCTTCTTTCATAAGATTTTCTGCACTCCGCCCAAAGTTTGCCTTTAAGTATCAGTATTTGCTTCAACACCCTGTTGAGTGGAGCTTTCCAGATACTCTCTGTGATAGGCTCCTGTCCTGTCCTGTTCCCTGTTTTCTCCCACTTCTGATACCTATCCTGTTTGCCTTTCTGAATGAGGATCTAGCATCTTACCGAGGGTCCTCCTTTTTGCTTAGCTTCTTTATGTGTACAGATTTTATTATGTTTATTCTGTATTATATGTCTAATAACCACTTATGAATGAGTCATACCATGTGTGTCTTTCTGCTTCTGGGTTACCATACTCAAGATGGTCTTTTCTAGTTCCCACCATTTGCCTACAAATTTCAAGTTTTCCTTCTTTTTAATAATTGAGTAATTTTCCATTGTGTAAATGTACCACAATTTTGTATCCATTCCTCCAATGATGGACATCTGGGTTGTTTCCAGATTCTGGCTATTACTAATAAACCTGCTACAAAAATGTTTGAGCAAATGTGCTTGTTATATACTTGAGCATATTTTGGATATATTGCCTAAGAGTTATATAGATGGATCCTCTAAAATAAATTTAAAGATAGACTCAATATTGAAGGTGTAGAGTTGTTAATGCCTTAAAAAACCTTTTTATGACAACAAAGAAATCAAATTTATATTGTATAAGCCAGGAACATATAGAGAAACAGAACTTATAAAATGAGCATGTGTGTGTGTGTGTGTTTGTGACATGAACACAGTTATTAAACATAATATAATTAACTGAGTCTTAACCTGAAAAAATAGTTTATATTATCTTATTCTTTAAACATAGACAACATCATATATAGTTCAGAAATCATCTAGAAATCAATATGTGCATATATACATATATATAAAAGGATTTATTGGAATGACTTATAGGCTATAGTCCAGCTGTTCCTACAATGGTTGGCAGTAAACAAAAAGTCAAAACGATTTCTTAGAGATCTGCCCTCTAAGAAATTCTTAATTATAGTTCATTACAAATGTACTAAAGGCGGCAATCAATACTAGCCATCACAAATCCACCCTTTGTCAACTCGAATCATAATCCTATCTCTTTAGGTCATGGTTAATATCCAAGTGAAAACAATTACCATGTCATACTAACACCTAAACACAATACAATTATCCAAGTTACAATCACAAATTATATATTTACAATGGGTAGCAATGTCCCTTTGGGGGACATTCTTTTAGTATCTCAAACTTAATTATGATAACCATTATATTCTCTTAATTGATGTTAAAACACATAATAGATCTTATCACATTTGATTCTGAATTATATGTTATCTATTTTCCAGTAATAACAAAATTGCCACAAATACATCAAAAACATGAACATGGTAAATGAAAATACAAAAATTAACTGAGTCTTAGTTTGAAGAAATTAATTTGTATTTGTCTTTTTCTCTAAACTTAGAGAGCATATATACATTCATGCATATATAAACTAGATATCTTGAAACTAAATTGAGAAAAAATAAATAAATATATTACAGTAAATGCTCAGAATTGACTTTCTAAATGCTTAGAGGAAATTGAAATATACCCTCAGTGTTGTACTTATTTAATACTTTCACTTTCATAACAGGAAAAAAGATGGTTAGGATGATAAACTTAACTGCCAAACATGAGCAATAATTGGTCTATTAGAATTCACCCAAATTAGAACTGTTTTTTAATGCTAGCAGGAAGAATGATATTAGCATCAAAATTAAAGTGTATATACATAAGGATGTGAAAAGCTCCCTATTCTTATCTTAAAGATGAGTGTGGTATTTATTTTATAGACAGTTTTCAGACAGAGTTAAAGACAAAAATATATCAATTTCTTTTTACAAATTACACAGATAGCTGTGATGACTTTTTCCTTTCATAGAAAATAGATTCTTTACTCATACAACTTGTCTTGATTAGAGTTTCCCCTTCCTCTATTTCTCCCAGTTCTGTCCTACCCCCCCCCCACATCCACTGCCCTTTTGTCTCTCATTAGAATAGAATTGGCCTCTAAGAGCTAACAATCAAACATAATAAAATAAGATATATTAGGATAAGTCAAGGCAAGGACCTAACTTTCATCTTAGTATTTTTATGGGATTCTTGAGTATGGAGTGTGTGAATGAGTTGGCTGCTGATTCTTGTTCCTGCTCTTGGTGCTCTTTTCCTTATACAGGGTTGGCTTGTCCAGCCTTGATATTTGTTTCATTTTCATAGGATATTTTCAGAGATTTATGTTATTCAACGTTCTTGAGGCATTTTTACTGTGAACTTCTATAACTCATAATTCAGTTACTTAATTGTGTCTGTCAAAAGCAATCACAATAGAGGGAATAGAAGGTAGAGCTTGTGTGTTTGTGTGTGTGTGTGCATTTTAAATAGGAATTATTTCCTTCCTTGGGTTTTCCACAAATATCATACATAATAACACTAAAGAAAGACTAATTAATAAAGACATAAAATCATATTATTATAAACTATTTTTAAAATAAAAAACAAAAGATACATTTATTCAAAGACTATACAAGAAATATAATTTGTATTTGTTTATTTATTTCTAACTGACATCATGAACTTGAAATAAAGAATACCCCCTATAGATTCCTAGTAGTAAATATTCTGAATAAAGCCCAAGCCTTATGTAATATGGTAATATAGAACTTAGGAAGATAAACTGATTTGTCAAACTAAAGGCAAGCATCATTAAACAAGTAGGATAGTGCCATTAGGTGTCTCTCAACTATATGGAAATTCAGTTTTTGTACTCATGATTATAAAGAAAATATTTCAAAGCTTAAAAATGTGTAAAGCTCTCTATAGATAATCGTAGAATATTTATTGAATTATTAGAAGAGCAGAGTTTTCACTCATATCCAGAACCATTTTCTTAAGCGGATTAGCTCAATTAAAAGAAGTCCAATTGAGGACAGCAAAAATTTACTTTAAATGACTTTTCAAAAATGGATACAATAATTTTTATAATGGAAAAAAAGACTTGGCAATTTTACTGTCTTTAAAAAACATTGTAAAACTGTTTCTCTGTAATTTAATATTCAGTTTTACAGTGTTTTTAAAAGACAGAAAAAGTACCTGTGTCTTGTTTTTTTCATGGTATATACTCACTGATAAGTGGATATTAGCCATATAACACAGGATAAGCATACTAAAATCCACAGACCTAAAGAAGCTAAATAAACAGGGAAGATGCCTAAATTTAATTCAAAAGGGCAAATAGAATAGGTACTGGGAACAGTCAAAGAGAGGGAACAGGACAGGAGCCTACTACAGACGTGCTTTGAAAGACTCTATCAAGCTGGGGATTGAACCTGATGCTGAGACCCACAGTCAAACTTTGGGCAGAGCACATGGAGTCTTTTGGAAGAACTGGGGAATAGAAGGACCCAGAGGGTTCAGGAGCTCCACAAGGAGACTGACAAAGCCAAGACATCTGGGCCCAGGGCCCTTTCAGAGACTGATGCACTAACCAAAGACCATGCCTGAAGAGGACCTAGCCAACCTGACCAGATGTAGCCAATAAGCAGCTCGGTCTTCATGTGGGTTCCCTAACAAGGGGAATAAGGGTTATCTCTGACATAGGTTCTGTTACCTGCTTTTTGATCACTTTCCCCTGGCTGGGAGGCCTTCCCAGATCACAGAGGAAGAAGATCCAGGCAGTCCTGAGGAGACTTGACAGACTAGGATCAGAGGGAGGTGGCTGAGGTCTCTCCCTTCCTGTGGACTAGAGGAAAAGGAATAGGGGAGAAGTGGGATGAAGGGTGGAATTGGGAGAAGACGAGGGAGAGGGCTACAACTGGGATATAAAGTGAATAACTTATAAAAAAATAAATAAAAAGAGAGAACATAAATAAGATTATATTTAATTGAAAATTGACTTTAAAAACATTGCAAAACTGTTTTTTTTGGCATATTCACTTTAATCTCAGCACTCAAGAAGTGGAAGCAGGGATATCTCTGTGATTTCAAATCCAGCCTGGCCTAGATAGTGAATGTCAAGCCAGCCAGAGAATATAAAAAAAAATGTTTAATTTCATTTTGAAATTATATATATATATATATACCACTATTCCCCTAGAAACAATACAGAAAGGAGCCTTTTCTCACTGGCTATAATTGAAGGGGAACTTATATTAAGTAATTATTGAGAGCATCATCAGTTTGTTTATTACTTACTGTGGTGCTTGGAGTCTTATATTTTCTTGAAGAATATTTTCAAATTACCTCATATATAATGACTGATCTATTCTTGTGCTCACTATACTCAAGTTATTCGTTGCTGTTACATAGTGGATATAAGAACATGGAATATTAAACAGAAAAATGGTGTGCTCTTGTTACAGAAAAATACCTCTTACTCCCTAAAATTCTTCCAGAAAGAAATAGCATTTAGCCTGAAGTTTAAAAAAGATGATTAGAAATGGATAGATGTGTTGCTGTTGTGCTCTTAGGGTGAGATGGCCCTCTAGTTGATAAGAGTACAACAGGCTAACAGTGCTAACATATCACCTTTTTCAGGGAATTGCCTTATTTAAAGCTTCTGCTTCTTTCCTTGTCCTGATGACTGTATTCTGTGATGAAAGCAGAAATAAGAAAATTAAACCTTTTTTCCCCCTACACATAGAGATCACCCTAAAGGGCCAGACTAGCTTAAGTTTTCTTTTTTTTTAATATTTATTTATTTTTTTAATTTATTTATTTTTATCTCAATCACAGGTTAGGTACTTTGAATCCCAGGCGTAGCCCCCTCCCCCATTCCCTCCTACCCTCCCACTCCCTCCCTCATCTCCTTCTTCCCCGCCCCCTCCAAGTCCGACAACAGGGGAGGACCTCCTTCCCTTCCATCCAACCCCAGCTTATCCTGTCTCCTCAGGGCTGGCTGCAAAGTCCTCCCCTGGGATCTAGCCAGTCTGTCACTCCCCGGCTTGTATGGGGGAGGGTCAAAGAGTCAGCCATCAAGATCATGACTGAAACAGTCCCTGTTTCCCTGAATAGGGTCTTCAGCCCTACACCGA
>CM053742.1:106401985-106430411 GCA_028658305.1 Pachyuromys duprasi | reverse complement strand
TAAAAGTACCACAATTTCTGTATCCATTCCTCAACTGAGGGACATCTGGGTTGTTTCCAGGTTCGGGCTATTACAAATAAAGCAGCCACGAACATAGTTGAGCAAATACCCTTGTTGTATACTTGAGCATCTTTTGGATATATGCCTAAGAGTGGTATAGCTGGGTCTTGAGGAATCACTATTCCTAATTGTCTAAGAAAGCGCCAAATTGATTTCCAGAGTGGTTGTACAAGTTTGCATTCCCACCAGCAATGGAGGAGGGTTCCTCTTTCTCCACAACCTCTCCAGCACGCGTTGTCACTAGAGTTTTTGATCTCAGCTATTCTGGTGGGTGTAAGGTGAAATCTCAGAGTCGTTTTGATTTGCATCTCCCTGATGGCTAAGGACATTGGGCATTTCTTTAAGTGTTTTTCTGCCATTCTATAATCCTCTACAGTCAGTTCTCTTTTTAGCTCCGTACCCCATTTTTTAGTTGGATTATTTGGTTTCTTGCTTTTTAGCTTCTTGAGTTTTTTATATATACTGGATATTAGCCCTGTGTCAGAAGTAAGATTAGTAATGATCCTTTCCCAATCTGTTGGCTGTCGTAAGGCCTGTGATTTCTATTTCTAGGTTGTCACATTAGTTGAGGAGTGAAAAAGTGACAATATGTCTTAGGTAATCTTGTGCTGCAATAATACCATAAATTAAACAGGTAATTTATAAAAAGTGAAGAACGGTTTCTCATATTTTCTATGTTAAATAGAAACAAAAAAGACAGTCTCATTTGCCTGTAATTGTAGAAGAAAAGTGTTGAGTCTTCTGTCCTAAAATATGATGATAACTGGTCAATTCAAACATTGATTTTAATTTTCTCTTATCGGTTAAGAAATTTTTATCATTAAGAGGTCTGAGTTTGCCAAACACTTTTTTCAGCATTCATCAAGATCAGTAATCATGCTTTTTGTTGAAACATCATTTTTATCGTTGCATTTTAGTGTTGAGTCATTTTGTTTTGGCAAAATGTGTCTGTCTGTATAGTGTGTATGTGTGTGGTAATTGTGGTGGTGGTTGTGGTGTGTGTGTGTGCACACACGTATGTGTGTTTGTGTGTGTTTGTTTGTGTGTGTGTTTATGCATGCAGGTGCATATAGATTCATGCTGGTGTAGATATATTTGTGCATGTAGATATTAACCTCTGGTGTTATTCCTTCAGAGCAACCCAACTTGTTTCTGTAAGAAATGGTCTTTCACTGCTTTGCAGCTTACTTAGTAGGACAGTCTGGCCAGGAAGCCTCAGGAAGTCACCTGTCTATGCCTCCTCAGAACAAGGATTACAGTTGGAAATTGCCACAGTTTGCATTTTACTTAGGATATGGAAATTGTATCCAGGCACTCTTCCTTATACAATGAGCACTTTTTTAGCTGAGTCATATCAAAACCCTGAGTATTGATTTATTTTTAAATATATATTATCAAATTAAATTTCCCGTTATTTTGTGAAGTTTGTTCCATTCACATTTGTCTAAGATATCGATTTATAATTGTAATTTTAATAGTGTTTGGTGTTTAGTATGAGGGCACTGTTATTTAAATAGAATGAATTTTAAGTTGTTCCTACACTTCTCATATTTTTGAAGTCTTCTTAATTAGTGTGAACTATTTAAGTATTTGGTAGTATTCCTTAGTCAAGCTATATTATCCATTATTTTTTAACTGGTAAGGTTTGGATTATCAATTAAATCTGCTTAATAGTTATATGTCATTTCAGCTATTTGTATCTCACCATGATTCAGTTTTGGAAGCTGTGTCTTGAGAATTTTGATACATTTGAAGAACCAACATTTAACTACATTAATATTTTTCTGTTGTCTTTCTATTCTTCATTTTGTTTCAACTGTCCTCATCTTTAATATTGCCTTTCTTGAGGTATGTGTTAATATTTATTTTAAAATGATGCTGCAATCAAGACAGATATTATATGAAAAAGATTTATTGAATGGAAGTGATGACATAGAAAAGAAAAGGAAAGAGAGAGACATGGTAAGGAGCAGGAAAGAAAGCGAGGCAGAAAGATAGAGAGGAGAGTAAGAGAGAGAAAAAGTGGTGAGTTGGTTCTTTTATGACTTTTGCATGTGAACAGCACCTGCCACACACCTGGTGGGAGACAAATGAAGACATCATAGGTTACTAGGCAACCCAGAAGCTGTCTACCTATATGCTAACAATATGTCAAGGTTGTTATGTATTTTTGTCTGTGCTTCCTTAAAGTGATATTATTTGCTTAATTTTTTTTCTATTTTAACTTGAGATTTTACAACTAAAACTTTTGCCTAGTACTCCTTTTACTACAGTTCATATTTTTCTGTGAATTATGCTTACTGAAGGGCTCTAGCAGGCCAGAGCCTGGCAAGCTTGGTGATAGCTAGTCTTGCCCTTCACCATTCCTTCTCCTCTGCTAAACCTTTACATTCCTAAAGTTAGCTACGTCCCCTTTTACCCTTTTAAAATTAATACCTGCAAAGCAATTTGCAGCTGTTTCTGCCAGATTCAGATTCAGCCAGGAACCTTACTTAACAAAGGATCCCATAGTGTTTAGTTTGTCTTTGGAAACTGGTGATTGATGCTGTCAGTGCCTAACCCCAAGTCCATAGCAGAGCACCTCGCAGTGCTTGGGTCCCTTCACTTACATTTTATTTGTTTAAAAGGGTATTTCCTTTCTTGTGTATACTATCTTTGATTAACTATTTTTCCTCTCAGTACTTTAAATCTTATTCCATTACCTTCTGGCAGAAATTCTGCTGAGAAATGCAGTGATAATGTCACTGAATTTCCTATACGTGTGCTTTTTTTTCATAGTACTTTGCTTTTTCCATTCAACAGTTGATACTGTATCTTGATATATATTTGTCTGAGACTACCTTAGTTAAAATTTATTTATCATTTTGTGTTTGTATAGGTATTAATTACTATAATTTAGGACATTTTCAGCTATATTTTTTCAAAGAGCTATGTTTTTATCTGTCTCAAAGCCATGTAAGATACAAATTCATCTTTTCTAAAGTGCCCCATATCCTTCATGATGTGTTCACTTTTCATCATCATATTTAATGCATGCTCATTAGATTAAGTGATTTCCAATATTTCAGTTTGCTGATTGTCTATTTTGACTATTTGAATCAGCTGTGGAATCCTTCCAGTACATTTCTTTCTTTTTCCTTCCTTCCTTCCTTCCTTCCTTCCTTCCTTCCTTCCTTCCTTCCTTCCTTCCTTCCTTCCTTCCTTCCTTCGTTCCTTCCTTCATTTAGGTAATAACTTTACATCTTGGTTTCAGCCTCCTCCATCCTCTCCTCCCAATCCAACCCTACAACCCCTTTCTCCGGTCCCCCCCCCCCCCGTCTCCTTCTTCCCACAGGGGGGGCAATTGGTACTAATCCACTCTGGAATGTCAAGTCACTGCAGGACTAAACAGGAGTGACAAGGCAGCTAGGGGAAAGTGACCCTGCATTAAGTAGCAGATTCAGAGACAGCCCCTAATCCTATTGTTAGAGGACCCACATGGTGACCAAGCTGCACATTTGCTACATATGTGTATCGGGGACTAGGTTTTGTCCATGCAAGTTCTTTGGTTGGTGATTTAGTCTCTCTGAGACCCCTTGGGCCCAGTTTAGTTGACACTGTAGGTTTTATTGTGGTGTCCCTGACCCTTCTTTCTCCCTCTATCATTCCTCCCACTCTTTCAGAGCACTCCTCAATATCAGCCCATTGCTTAGTTTCTATTATGTTTCTTGGTTCTTGAATTTCTATTTTAAAATATCTGTATTCTTTTTAGAGCTCTGCATATGTTTAAGAAAGGCATTTTTGTATTGTTCTCATTACTGTCCAGTAAGTCAGCAGCCAACAATTCAAATTTTTAAATATGCCACTTTTTTCTCCTCCCTTGTATACCTTGGACAAATTGTTCAAAATTAAGTGTTTGAAAAAACGTGCACTTTTCCCAGGCTTCATATGCAAAGCACATTCAGCTCTGTTTGGATGGATACATTCATTAATTATTCTACCGTGAAGGGTCTAAACTGTCAAATATTTTTAGAAGATGTAACTTCACAGGGCTCCTTCATATGTTTTACTCAAGTTCTGAATACGCTGTATATTAACTTATCACTTCCAACTTTCCTAGCAATATAGATTTCTATTATATTCCTTTGCCTAATATACTTTTTATCCTCCAGTTCTCACAGTCTGCATTCCCAGAATCTTGAAGCTTAGCACTGTTATCAGCTACTTCTAATATGACACCCAAAATATGTTTTCTCTCTGGTTAACACAGTGTTCTCTAAGTTATATGAAACACAAAGCACTCCCTTGAGCAGGCTTCAGGTAAACCAGAACGTCACAAACAAGTTGAACTCTTTTCTTCCATCCTATAGATGATGTTGTGAATTGTTTGCTTTCCTCGTTGTTGCACAGTGCTGCTTCTGGAAGATACATGAAAAAAAGAAAGCCAAAATGTTTCAAAGTTTTCTCCAGTTGAGGACAACTTTTTGGGGTTAGGAAATTAAATGCTTGCTGCACTGTTAAAACCTTAGGATTTCTTCAGTGTTTTTGCTTTAATTTATAAAATGCCATTTAATCTTAATTTAGAAAGTTTACTCTTGCTTGTTCTAAATTTCTATATTTTGATCATTGACAATAAAGCAACATGGACTTTGTGAGAGAGGACAAATATAAATAACATATCTCATTACAGTTCCTTTTACCAATTTTTGTGATATATAAAAGAGAGCACATTATTGCCTATATGTGTAGAAGTTTATTTTTAATTAGATAAATTAATTATATTCATGGAATAATTGACATTTATCTTTTCCAAGCCCTTGTATTTCTCCACATGTCTTCAAGTTGTTAAATATATTATCACATAGTGTACTAATTAATTATTTTATTGCTGCTATAAACATCATGACTAAAAGCAGTTTGGAGAGGAAATGATCTATTTCAGCTTATACCCTCAGGTCATAGTACATTACTGAGGAATGTCAGGACAAGATCTCTAGCAGGCAGGAACCTAGAATCAAAAACATAAGAAGCAGCCATAGGAGTGCTTTTTTTATCAGCTTCTTACCCCTGGCTTGTTTATCTTATTTCTCATTACATCCAGGACTGGTAGCCCAAGGGTGTCATGACCCACTGTTACTAGGCTCTGGCACATCAATAAATAAAGAACTTCTCCCCTGGAAGGGCAACCTTGTCAGCCCACAAAAGAAAATCCAGGCAGTCCTGATGAGACTTCACAGGTTAAGATCAAATAGTAGAGGATGAGGACTCCCCCTTTCAGTGGACTAGGGGAGGGAGATGTGGAAAAGAGGAGGGAGGGTGAAACCAGAAGGAGATGAGGGTAGGGAGCTACAGTTGGGACATAAGGTCAAAAATAAAAAATAAGAAAAAATTAAATTAAAAAAAGAATATCCCACAAATTACTCTAAAGGCCAGTTTAATGAAGGTATTTAGTCAGTTGTGGTTCCTTCCTCCAAACTGTGAAAAACCCAACCAATACACATAATATTCATTTAAAAATTGCTGTCTTAGTGGACGCTGCTCAGGGAGGTAGATATAAGCGGATTTCTACCTTGGTCTACAAAGTGAGTCCAAGACAGCTAAGGCTACACAGAGAAACTCTTTCTCAACCCACGACCCCCAAGAAAAAAATCAAAACAAAACAAACAAACAAAACAAAACAAAAAATTCCTGTCTCAAATGAAGAGACTGAATTCTGGAGACATTAGTTAAATGACTTGTATTATGACTATCACCACATTGGTGTTAATTATAAGGTTTGAAATTATGTCAAACAATAGGAATCTTCCTGTTTTGTTTTTGTTTTTGTTATATTTTTTTAGAAGTTAACATTCTCTTTGTTTGGGTTCTAATTACACATTTGATGCAACCACTCAATGAGAATAGTTAAATTATTTATAGTTCAACTTTATTAGGCGTGTCTTTAGATTTTAATTAATTACTTTTATTATAAGGTCAAGATTAATAACCTATCATTTTGAAAATTACTCTTTTGTCAAGCAAAAAGATAAACATCATATATGTTAAGTCTGTTATTTTTACATGTAATTATACTTTTCTTTTAAATGAAATTCCTTAATGTGTTTTTCATACAGATTCCAGCATTTATACTTGTCTGAAGCCATAAATAATGGAAGTACTGCACATTCTTTGTAATTCATCTTCAATATGCATTATCTTTGTTTTACTTAGCTTCAGCTCTCAAAATTAAAATATTTCCCTTAGTCCACTGAAAGTGGGAAATCTCCTTCTCTGCCATCTGCCCATAGCTTATCAAGTCTCATCGGGACTACCTGGATTTTATTCCTCTGTGGCCTGGCAAGGCTGCATTGCCAGGGGCAAGTGATAGAAGAGCAGACAATGGAGTTCATGACAGAGGCAGCCCCTGCTCTGCTTACACGGGGACCAACATGGAGACTGAGCTGCCAATCAGCTACAATTGAGCAGGGTTCTAGGTCCAGGTCCTCTCCGTGCCCAGTCCTTGGTTGGTACATCACTCTCTGCAGGACACCCTGTACTCATTGTTTTTGAATATTTGTTGGTCTCCTTGTGGGGCACCTGTTCCCTCCATGTCCTTTCTTCCCTTTTCCACAAAATTCCCTGCACTCTGGCCAAAGTTGGGCTGTGAGTCTTATCATCTGCTTCAATGCCTTGTTAGGTAGACTTTTTCAGAGGACCTTATAGTTGGTTCTTCCCCAATTTTTCTTCCAACAGATTTAGTGTGTCTGATTTTATGTTGAGGTCTTTGATCCAATTTGGCTTTACTTTTATGCAGGTTGATAGAGATGGCCTATTTGCATTTTTGTACATGTGGACCAGTTAGACCAGCACTAATTGCTAAAGATGATATCTTTTTCCCGTTGCATGGTTTTGACATATTTGTCAAAACTCAGATGTCTGTAGTTATGTGGGTTTATTTCTGGGTCTTCGATTCAATGCTATTGATCTTCCAGTCTGTTTCTATGCCTGCACCATGTAGATTTTATTACCGTTGTTCTGTAGCACAGCTTAGAATCAAGGATGAAGATACCTCCAGAAGATATTTTATTATAGAGGATTGTTTTATCTATTCTGTGTTTGTTTTTCCATATGAACTAGAGAATTTTTCTTTCGAGTTATGTAAAGAGTTGTGTTGGTAATTTAATAGGAATTGCATTGAAACTTTAGATTGCTTTTGCGGAATCCCCATTTTAACTATGTTAATACTACCAGTCAAGGAGCATGGGAGCTCTTTCCATCTTCTGATATCTTCTTCAGTTTCTTTCTTCAGAGACTTAAAGATTTTTTTTTTTCATACAAGTCTTTCACTTGCTTGGTTAGAGTTATGCCAAGATATTGTGAAGGGGGTTGTTTTCCTAATTTCTTTCTCAATCCATTTGTCTTTGTATATAAGAAGGCTACTGATTATTTTTTAGTTAAATTTGTATCCAGCTACTTTGCTGAAGGTGTTTATCAGGTGTAGGGGTTCCCTGGTAGAATACTGGGAGAAGAGGGAAGGAAGGTGGGACTAGGAGGAGCTGGGGGAGGGGGCTGGATATGTTGAATAAATTGTTAAAAAATAGAAAAAAATAAGAGATATCTTTATTGGTTTCCAGGCAGAATGGAAGAATACACTGAAAGAGGGCTCTGATGGCTAATGTTCTCAGCTTGACTGAATCCAGAATTGCCTGAAAGACAGACCTCTGAACATTCCTTTCAGGGATTTTCTTTTTTATTCATTTTTATTTTTATTAATTACAGATTCTTCACTTTGTATCCCCCCCTGTAGCTCCTTCCCTCCTCCCCTCCCAATCCCACCCTCCTTTCCCCTTCTCCACTATGCCCTTCCCCAAGTCCACTGGTAGGGGAGGTTCTCTTCTCCTTCCTTCTGATCCTAGTCTATGAGGTCTCATCACAATGGCTGTATTGTCTTCCTCTGTGGCCTGGTAAGGCTGCTCCCCTCTCAGGGGGAGGTGATCAAAGAGCAGGCCAATCAGTTCATGTCAGAGACAGTCCTTGTCCCCATTACTATGGAACACACTTGGACACTGAACTGCCATGGGCTACATCTGAGCAGGGGTTCTAGGTTATTGCCACAAATGGTCCTTATTTGGAGTATCAGTCTCAGAAAAGACCCCTGTACCCAGATTTTTTGGTTCTGTTGCTCTCTTTGTGGAGCTCCTGTCCCCTCCATGTCCTACTATCTCCCACTTTGTTCATAAGATTCCCTGCACTATGCCCAAAGTCTGGCTATGAGTCTCAGCATCTGCTCTGATACCCTACAGGGTAGAGCCTTTCAGAGACCCTCTGTGGTAGGCTCCTGTCTTGTTCTCTGTTTTCTCCCTCTTCTGATGTCCATCATCTTTGCCTATCTGAATAAGGAATGATCGACTTAGCCAGAGTCCTCCCTCTTGATTAGTTTCTTTAGGTGTACAGATTTTAGTATGTTTATCCTATATTATATATCTAATATCCACTTATGAGTGAGTATATACCCTGTGTGTCTTTCTGCATCTGGGATACCTCACTTAGGATGATCTTTTCCAGTCAGGGATTTTCTTGATTGTGTTAAATAATATACAGTATCTATCTTTACCAATGCAGGAATATTCTTTTAGCAAGTTATCCTGAACTATACAAAATAGAGAGAGAGGTGAATGTTGGCAATCAGGCACTTCTGTTGCCAGCTCCAGGGACTTAATGACAACAGGACATTGCCAGCTGCCAAGATGTGACACACTTCCACTATCACCCTGAACCACATGTCCCTTCCTTGCTCATGCGTTTCATCACCTTATAAAAATACTTGTTCCCACTACCTTTATCCAGAGACTATCCCCCTGTCTTCTTTCTTAATAAATCTCCTACATTAAACTTGTAAAAATACTATTATCTTTTCTTTAAAATGCCCAATGAAAAATATAACTAAACATATATGTTGCTTATCTATGCAGAATTTTTGGAAGATTTTATTCCATATCTATCTTTTGTTTCACCTACTACTTATGTTTTTGTTGATTTTTTTATGCCTCATGTCAATGATAGATTCTGGCATATAAAAATGCTTACAAGCATTGGTGGACTGACTAAAAGAACAAGCAAATGACTAAATGAATAAATGTATAACTTTCAGCATTTCAGCATTACATTCAGAGCTTTCTAGCTCAGGACTGATCTTTGTTATGTAGTCTAATAAATAAATTACTGTTTCATAAGACATTTTTGACTTTTATTGTAAAATATTTCTAGTTTTTCTAATGATTCTTTTATTGAATTCCTGCTTATGTTGTCTTGTTTCAGCTTTACTGTGCCAACTTGTGGTACCACTTTCCCTTAGTAAGATTATTTATAGCACTGATATTTCTACAGACATTACATTTCTGATGACAGCATTTAAATAATTTAACCACTACACAAATAAACACAACTTCACCCTAGATATAAGAACAATTTAATGATTCTTTTTGTAACTAAAAAGTGTAATTAATTTTATTAAGGGTAAATTGTGATGAATTCTAATTTTAGACCACTTAAAGGATACCCATTGCCTGCAGAGGAAAGCACATGTAGTGCTTCCTGTAAATGTATCTAACCTAATGAATAATTAATGTCAAGAATATCGAAAGAGAAACTATTAAATACTTCTATGTTCCAATGTCAGTTTATTTTATATTTTCTTTTACCTAATTATCAATTTATGAAGGTACTGTCAAAGATTTTATGACATGAAACAATAAACTGTATCCACTTGAGTAAATATTATCACTGCACTGAAGAATTCTGAAACATGCATTTTTGATCTGCTTATGCAAGCTCCTAAAACGAAATATATTTCATCTTTGAAAACATAAAATAAAATATTTGCTCCTTTTTGTAGCATGTCCTGTGCAATGCTAGAAGTTCTGACACTGTACAGAACATGTTGCAAAAATGGGCTAGAAACGCTATTTGAAAACAAATGCTTTGAAAAGTAGCCTTTTTAACTGAATATGTTCTCAATAACCTATTGTTTTACCACACATGGCTTTACTATTTCTTTGAGGCTGGACAGGCTTTCCTTCTTTTTTCTTATTTATTCTTATATATTATTTTCAATAAATACCATGCATTCTCTGAGGTTACCCATTTAAAAAAACTATCATCGTTACATCAGAGATGTTATAAACATGTCCTAAACCATAAGATAGGATAAAATATGAAATCATAACAAAAAAATCACTGTTGCCAATATATGTTTAGTAATCAATAAACAAATGATAAATGTATTCTATGGTCTAATTCCCAACAAGGAAGCTTTCAAAATAATCAAAACTTAGTAGACATATCTATCAGGCAAATGCCATATCAGTGACAATGATTGCTATGAGCACTTGCGCAACCACTTTGGAACTCAATCTGGCCTTTCTCAGAAAATTAGGAATAGCACTACCTCAAGATCCAGCTATCCCACTCCTGGACATATATCCAAAAGATGCCACAACATTCAATAATGGCATTTGCTCAACTATCTTCATAGCAGCTTTATTTGTAATAGCCAGAATCTGGAAACAACACAGATTTGCCTCCGCTGATGAATGTATACAAAAATTGTGGTACATCTACACAATGGAATACCACTCAGCAATTAAAAACAAGGAAATCATGAAATTTGCAGGCAAATTGATGGGAATAGAAAAGATTATCCTGAGTGAAGTATCCCAGAAGCAGAAAGACATGTATGGTATGCACTGGTATTAACCATGTAATATAGGTTAGCCATCTACAGACCTAAGGAAGCTAAACAACAAGGAGGAACCTTAAGGGAGGATGCTTAAATCTCATTTAGAATGGCAAATAAGATAAACACCAAAAGCAGTAGAAGAGAGGAAAATGTTTTGAGCCTACTATAGAAGATCCTCTGAAAGGCTCCACCAAACAGGGGATCAAAGAAGATGCTGAGACTCAAGGCCAAACATTGGATAGAGCTCAAGGAGTCTTATTATGGAAGAAAAGAAGGGTGGGATTAGAGGGATGTGGAGGAGACAGAAGCCCCATACGGAAACCAACAAAACTAAAAGATCTGAGCCCAGGGGGGTCTGCAGAGACTGATGTACCAACTGAGGATCATTCATGGAGAATATCTAGACCCCCCTGCTCAGATGTGATCAGTTGACATCTCAGTCTACATATGGATCTCCGAGTAAGGGGAGTAGGAGTTGCTTCCATCATGAACTGGGTTGCCTGCTCTTTGATCACTTTTCCCCAGTGATGTAGCATTTCCAGGCCACAGAGGAAGAGGATCCAGGCAGTTCTGATGAGACTTGATAAGCTATGAGTAGATGGCAGATGAAGAAATCTCCCCTTTTCAGTGGACTAGTGGAAAGGGATAGGGAGGAGATAGGAGGAAGGGCGGAATCGAGAGGTAATTAGGGAAGGGGCTTCCATCAGGAAATATAATGAATAAATTATGAAAGATATGTTAAAGATAACACTTAACTTCAAAGTACTGAATAATACGTCAAGAAAAGTTACTATTGTTATTATTGTAGGAATATTCAATGTTTTAAACAATTTTACAATAAATTGAGAGATTATGTATTTGTTTTAAGTGTGCCCAATATTTCACAATATAAATTAAGTATATTATTACATAGTAGACATATATAGTATACACATAGGACAACTTATAATTTTTTATGTGCAATTATGTTATAATTTTATATTACATATTAATGCAATTAACATAATCTGTAATACTGTGCTTAAGCAAAGATCAAAAGAATTGTTTTTGTTGTTTGTTTGCTTTTGTGGTTTTATTTTCAAGACAGGGTTTCTCTCTGTAGCCTTCATTGTCCTGGAACTCACTCTATATACTAGGCTGGCCTCAAACTCAGGGATCCACCTGCCTTTGCCTACAGAATGCTGGGGTTAATGGTGTGTGCCACCATGACCCAGCAAGATCCAGTATTGTTATCAGAACTATGGAGGAAATAGTAGACTAAAAAGGTGTCAGAATGATTCTATTTTTATTTCATTCTATTGCAGTGCTAATATAGTGCTTCCTTCCAAAAAGAACTCCAAGCATACTTTATCATTTTTTATTGATTGATTTCTTTCCGAGGGTGGTAGTTAGGCTGTGGGAACCTTATTAGAGAAAATCATAATAAATTATTGTTTCATCAAAAAGTGCTGTGCTATTAACAGCAGTCCAAAGATATTTTTAAAATTAATGTTCTCTTGTGAGTATAGATTAAAGTTAAATCTTTACAGTAAATGCTAGAATAGAAAAATCAAACTCAATGTTTAGAATAGGAAATTTAAACAATTAAATGGTGATTATTAGTGTCATTAAAGATAATGAGCCAGTAGCTACTTAATTGTGAGCAATTAAGTACAAGCATGAGTTCAAAGAAAATGCTGCCATAAAAAAGCCTTGTTAAACCTTTTCTTAAAAAAAAGTTTAACTCCTAATGATTACAGACTCTAAAAGTAAAAATCAAGAACACTGGTGAAGTGTAAATGTTCCATCTCATGAACTGTTCATGAGCAATGATCCTAAGAAACACACATTAATAGCTCCTGACCCTTTTTCCAGAAAGAAATCAATTAAAGCAGAGGGTGTTGTGAAAAACAAATATGTATTCACACAATTCCTAGTTTTAAATCTCAAAAATAAGTTAACTGATTAATGTCATAAAGATTAGTATATTATCATATATCATATACAAGCTGTTTCTTGGTTATAATATTTATCTACCAGAATTCATATTTACCAAGAGGTAAATTATCAGATGTAGAAGCTATTTGGTGATTAGAAGCTTGGAAGTCTTACTGCCACACTGCTGACACCTTTCCATCATTCTCATTTAGGGATTTGTTTCTAGATATCCTTTCAATTTCTGAAATGTAGCGGATGCCATGCCGTACATGTTGTACTATTCTTCTATGCTCCCTTTCTAAACAAAACAACAGAAAAAATAAGAAAGAAAGAAAGAAAGAAAGAAAGAAAGAAAGAAAGAAAGAAAGAAAGAAAGAAAGAAAGAAAGAAAATAAGAAAGCAAGCCAGCAAATTACAATGGTCTCTAGTCAGACTGGTCTGTTCACAGTGCCAATCTTAAAATTAATATACTATATAAATTGATTTTTACCCCTCATATCTTCTCTGGAAGCCAACTCTTAGATAACCTTTTTGTTCTCAAAATTGCTTACAGAGAGATGAAATTCATGATATCTCTAAGAACAAAGTGGGTAGGATGCTGCTCCTGAGCTTTATGCTTGTTAGGGTCTCAGCTGACAATAATGTCCTCAACACATTGCATGGGAGAAAGAAGTCTGAGGATCAAATGTAATGTCTTTACCCCTCAACAACCATATTTCTAGTAAAAGTAAGAAAATTATTCTTACAAAATTGTCTGACTGTGTTTCCAATACTTGCAAATAATTCTTCTCTGGTCAGTATTAACGGTTGACTAGTTCAATTAAAGTTTCAAAATGTTTTTCTGTATGCTGTTTGCTGGTCCAAACAAATCTGAGCATTGCAAAGACATGCACATCATTCAGAATTGTTTCACTCATAGTGTGGGATACATTGCATTGTTTTCTCATGGTGAATTCTGAATTGTTTTTCAAAATGATAGAATTTTTGGGTTTTGTCACTTTCCAAGTTAAAGTTTCTTAAGTATATTACATACTTTTGCCTACGTTACTTTTGTTTTGAGCCTTCTGGATTTTATATTAATGATTTTTCTTTTGATATGCTTTCTAATAAAACTCAGTGATTTTGTTATGTTTCTTGAGGTGTCCCTATTCTACTTTGTGTATCCTAGATCACAAGCTTATGTCTTTCCCATTATTTGTGTTTGACTTTTACTAGCAATTCTATGAGAAGTTACAGTCCCCAGACTTAATTTTATATTAATGTATTGGTCTGAAATAACTGGTTCATGCAGATGAAATAATACAAAGAGTGTGGCTTAGGGGAGGGGGATCCAAGATGACAGCGACCAGCATGCCCCATATCTGAGAGTCAGAGGCTCTGAAATTTTGAAGTTGGTGAGTGGAGGGGCAGCTGAAGCCAGAACATCCACATTGAAACTTCCTGGGAACAACACCTGAGCTGAGCCCATTTAGATCCAGGTCACCAGCGGACTTCTCTGGGGATGGGGAGTGGTGAACATTCAATCCCCCTGTACTTCCCTTTGTTGGTCTCCCTCCTCCACAGCAGAGGTGGCCCACAGTGCCCGAGGCTCATAGCACAAAACTCCCTGCTTGGTGACTGAGACAGCAGATGTGGGGTACCTAGTTCCTCAGCAGCTACTGCCAGCTGTACCAGCCTTCCTGGTCCCAGGTCAGGGAGTTAGCTATACAGGCACCACAGTGCCTCTCAGCCAGTGACTGAATTGGCCATGCAGTCCCTCAGTGGTGAGCAGGCAGCAGTATGGGCTACCCAGGTGCCCCAAGCCTGGCAGACAACACAGGTGCATGGACCACTGTAGTGACTCCCCATGATTTCCTAGGAGGCATCTTACTGGTTTCCCAGTTCTGCTGCTGCAGCTGGACTCCCAAGTTCTGCAGCTGCAGCACCACTGAGCTGAAGGAGCATTTACATCTACATTTGTCTCAGCAGGCACAAATCTGAGAGCAGAGAAGAAAGGGATCCCCTGTGCTTTCTGATTTAACCTGCTAGAGAGTGAGTGCACCTTCAAGTAACTGAAGAGCCCCAGGTGCAGGGTCCCTCTAAGCTAGCAGCCAGACATTGGATCCCTACCACTCACACACCCACTGTGGGAAATAAACAGATTCTTGGGACACTGTTCACAACACAGAAAACGCTGTTTTGTGGATCTACCAGTGGAGTCCAGACAAACAACTCCTGGAGCCCGGACAGAACTGAATACATCAGTTGTCTGTAGATAGTCAGGAATTCTGCACATGTACATTGTGCCTGCAAACACCAGCAGTGCCCACAAACCCTCCTGCACCTACATCACACACCTGCCCCACATTCCAAACATCTACACTTTCTAGCACCCTGTCCTTCATGGCACATATTCTCTCTCTCTCTCTCTCTCTCTCTCTCTCTCTCTCTCTCTCTCTCTCTCTCTCTCTCTCTCTCTCTCTCTCTCTCTCTCTCTCTCTCAATTGTGCTTCTGTACCCAGGAATTTTCCTCCTTTGGGAACAGCTGAAACACGAAACACATACTCTCAAACCAATGGACCTCTCTCATCTTCCTGAAGAATAGTCCAGACACCAGAGAAAGACAGACCCAGTCTGAACTACAAACTCCAGGAAAAAACAGTGAAGGTTACAGATAAGCAGATAGTGTAAGAACACATTCAACAAACATCGGGACATCATGGCTTCACCAGCAACCCACCAAATCAATGGATGCATACTCTAATTCATCAGAAACACAAGAAAGTGATTTTAAAGCTATGCTTATCCAGTTATTAGAGGCATATAAAGGGGAAAGAACAAATCTCTCAAAGAAATAGCCACAGAATGGAGCCAAATAAAGAGGAAATGAACAAAGCTCTCAAAGAAATACAGGCAAATGTAGCCGAACAAATAAAGGCACAAGTAGAAGAACAATTAGTGGCATACAGAGAGGAAACAGACCAAAAAAAAAAGATAAACACAGAAATCCTCATTCAAGCAAATGAAGGAAATGGTGCAAGGTATGAAAACTGGATTAGAATCAATTAAAAAAGTACAAAAGAGAAAACACTGGAGCTGGAGAACTTAGAGAAAATGTCAGGAACCACAAAGTTTACCATCACCAATACAAGACTACAGGACATGGAAGAGAGAATCTCAGGTGCAGAAGATACACTTGAGGAAATTGATACTTCTTTCAAAGTAAAAGTAAAATCAGAAAAGTCCCAAACACAAAACATTCAAGTAACCAGGGACACAATGAAAGGCGAAATCTAAGGATAATAGGAATTGATAAAAAAGAAGATTCCGGGCTCCAAAGTCCAGAAAATATTTTCAAGAAAATCGTAAAAGAAAATTTTCCAAACTTAAAGAGATGTCCATAAAAACATACAAGAGGCCTACAGAACACCAAATAGACTAGACCAGAAAAGAAACTCCTAAAGTCACATCATAGTCAAAACACTAAATCTACAGAAGAAAGAAAAGATATTAAAAGCAGCAAGGAGAAAAGGCCAAGTAACATATAAAGGTAGACCTATCAGAATCACATCAACTTCTCAGCAGAAATTATGAAAGCCTGGGAAGATGTTATGCAGACTTTAAGGGACCACAGATGCCAACCCAGACTACTATACCCAGCAAAGTTTTCAATCAACATTGACGGAAAAAAAATATTCCATGCCATAACTAAATTTAAGCAATTTCTACACAGCAACCTAGCCCTACAAAAGATATTAGGAGGAAAACTTCAATCCAACAAAAACAACTACACCCAAGAAAACACAGGATAAAGACAACTTCACAACAAAATTAAAAAGGAAACAAACAATGAATCACAGTAACACCACCAACTCCACAATAAAAGGAGCTAACACTCATTGGTTACTATTATCTATCAACATCAATGGACTGAACTCTCCAATAAAAAGATACAGATTAACTGAAAAGTTGCAGAAACAGGATCAAACATTCTGCTGCATTCAAGAAACACACCTCTCCAATAAAGATAAACACTACCTCAGAATAAAGGGCTGGAAAAATGTTTTCAAGGAAATGGACACACACACACACACAAAAACAAGCTAGGTTAGCTATCCTAATAAAATTTTCAAAGAAAATTAATCAAAAAAGATGAGGAGGGGTACTTCTTTCTCGGCAAAAGAAAAATCCACTGGAGGACATCACAATTTTGACATCTATGCCCCAAATACAAGACCACCTATATTTGTAAATGAAACATTATTAAAGCTGAAATCATACATTGATCCCAACACCTTAGTAGTGGGAGCCTTCAACACTCAACTCTCACCAAGGCCAGATCAATTAAACAGAAGCTAAATAAGAAAATAATGGCACTTACATAGGCTCTAATTCAAAAAGACCTAATAGATGTCTACAGAATTTTTCACCCAAATTCAAAAGATTATACATTTTTCTCAGCATATCATGGAAATTTCTCCAAAATAGACCATATAGTTGGTCACAAAGTGATCCTCAACAGATACAAGAAGATTCAAAAAGTCCCCTGTATCCTATCTGACCACCATGGGTTAAAGCTGAAACTCAACAATAACAGAAGTAGAATAAGCCTACACATACATGGAAACTGAACAACTCACTACTCAATGACAGCTGGGTTAAGGAATAAATAAAGAAAGAAATTAAAGAGTTACTAGAAATCAATGAAAATGAAGGCACAACATACCAAAACTTATGGGACACAATGAAAGCAGTGCTAAGAGGAGTTTCATAGCACTAATTGCCTTCAAGAAGAAATTTGAAACATGTCATTCAAGAAACTTAATAGCTCACCTGAAAGCCCTAGGGGAAAAAAAAAGCAGACACATCCAAGAGGAGTAGACTGCTGGAAATATTCAAGCTCAGGGCTGAAATCAATAAATTAGAAACAAATAAAAAATGCAAGGGATCAATGAAAGCAAGAGCTCGTTCTTTGAGAAAATCAACAAGATAGACAAACCCTTAGCCAAAATGAGTAAAAGGTACAGAGAAACACACCCAAATCAGCAAAATCAGAAACAAAAAGGGGGACATAACAACAGATACAGAGGAAATCCAAACAATCATTAGGTCTTACTACAAAAGCCTATAAGCCAAAAAATTTGAAAACCCAAATGAAATGGACAGTTTTCTTAGTAAATAGAATGAGAAATCTTATATCCCCCAAGAAAATAGAAAAGGTGTCATTTCCAAATAAAGCTGAGGGCCAGGTTTCAGCACAAAATTCTACTAGACCTTCAGAGAAGAACTAACTCCAATTCTCTTCAAACTATTCAACAAAATAGAATCAGAAGGAACATTACCACACTTTTTCTATGAAGCCACACAAAGACCCAACAAAAAAGAAAACTTCAGACCTATCTCTCTTATGGGCGTTGATGCAAAAGTACTCAATAAAATACTTGCAAACTGAAACGAAGAACACATAAAAGATATTATCCACCATAACCAAGTTGGCTTCATCCCAGGCATGCAGGGGTGATTCAATATATGGAAATCCATCAATGTAATCTACCATATAAACAAACAATGAGAAAAAGTATATGATCATCTCCATAGATGCCAAAAATTCATTTGACAAAATCTAAAACCCAATCATGTTTAAAGTCTTGGAGAGATTAGGGATACAAGGCATGTACCTAAGCATATTAAAGACAATATACAGCAAACCTATAGACAACGTTGAACTAAAAGGAGAGGAATTTATATCAGTCCCACTGATATAAATGCAAGGCTGCCCATTCTGTATATCTTCAACATAGTACTTGAAGTCCTAGATAGAGCAATAAGGCAACTAAAGGAGATCAAGAGGATACAAATCAGAAAGGAAGAGGTCAAATATCACTATTTACATAAGATATAGTATGCATGACTGATCCCCAAAATTCAATCAGAAATCTCCTTCAGCTAACAAAAAACAACAACAACAACAACAACAAAAACGTTTGGAAAGTGGCTGGATACAAAATTAACTCAAAGAAATCAGAAGCCCTCCTATATACCAAAGATAAAAGGGCTAATAAAGAAATTAAGTAAGCAACACCCCGCACAATAGTCACTAATAACATTAAATACCTTGGTGTGACCCTAACCAAGCAAGTGAAAGACCTATTTGAAAAAAAAAAAACTTTAAGTCTCTGAAGAAAGAAATCGAAGAAGATATCAGAAGATGGAAAGATCTCCTATGCTCATGGATCAGTAGGATTAACATGGTAAAAATGGGGGTGGGGGGGAAAGAAGATGGCAGCGCCAGGATGCTGCTGCTTCTGAGCTGCAGAACAACATTTTTGGTACAGCGACCAACACCCTGAACTCTGGGCCCTAAAACAACCGTGATCTTGTTTCTCAGGTGAGAAGAAACCCCACAGTGCGGGAACTGGTAGGGTCCATTCTCAGAACACTCAGCCAGAACCTGGAAGAGATCTTTGATCATGCAGGCACTTGATCTCCAGACCAGAGCCATAAGCCTGCATGTCCTTATTACCTTCCCAGGTTGAAGGGTGGGCACAAAAACAGCAGAGACTGGGAATCCCAGTCACGAGAAAAACCCACAGGGAAGGAAAGAAACGGGACTGACCTAGGTAACCTAACCTTCTCCAGGAAAAGGTCTTACAGAATGGTGGGCGCACGCCACCATTTCTGAATTAAGCTCTACCTGCGAGCACACAAACTTACTGAGTGCCCAACTCTCCATCACAGAAGAACTGTGAGCCCCAGGGCATCATAGGTTGGGTTTGCCTGTCAAGAGAAAAATCCCACGGGGAAGGAAGCAAGCAGAGACCAACTTAAGTTACCCAGTATTTCTCTGGAAAGGTCCCCGAGACTGGCAGCTGAGTGTGCTGCCAGCCCACAGACCTGCCATGCACCAACACCCATCACAGAAAGAACTATGCACCTCAGGGCATCAGAGTGTGGGAGTTCCTGTCTAGAGAAAACCCCACAGGGAAGGAAGCAAATGGAGACCAATATAGGTTACCCAGTATTTCCCTGGAAAAGGTCCCCAAGACCTGCAGGTGCACACACTGCTAGCACAGAGAACTGCTGTGCACCAACTAGCCTCTTGCTGCTTGTATGAGAGTGGTACTCACCTGCCACTGACTACTGCTTCGGTACTGGAGCACAGAGCTCCAACCTCAGACCTACAGAAGCCTGGGATCCCCGAGATCAACCCTCAGATACTGCTCAAAGGGGCAATCAGTTATCCCTAACAAAACTGACCAAACCACAGAGAACCCAGGCAATAGCTGCAGCTCACTAAATTTACAACAAAAACCCCAGAAGCAGGGCAGATGTCCCCAGGTCTTCTCCGGGTGAGAGGAGAGCCCTTTTGATTAACAAGGACCACAGATACCACTGAGGTCTGTACACCTGAGGTGAGCTGTGCTAATTCCTGAAAAACTCTGGCCATTCAGTGACAATACCCAAAAAGCTGAGGAGGCTTCCTTCAGGAAAAATGATCTTCCTGCGAAGGGGATTCTCTCCACCACAGGATTCCGGGGTCCACCAGAAACTAACGCTCAACACCTAAGATAGCCCAATGGGTAGAGGCCAGTGTAAAAGCTCAACCAACAAAAGACAGAGCAATATGGCATCTCCAGAACCTAGTTATCCAGTGGCAAGCAGCCCTGGACACCCCAGCATAATTGAAATTTAAGAAGATGACCTAACATCTATGCTTATGAAGAGGATAATAGATGAAACAAATAAAATGTGTAAAAAACTAGAGGAAGATAGAGTTAAACATATTATGGCCACCTGTAAAGAAACAGAGGAAGATAAAGACAAACAGATTAAGGCCATCCGTAAAGAAATACAGGAAGTTGCAGCCAAAGAGTATGTGTCCTTTAGAGTCATTTAAGACTGAAAGAAATAAAAGAAACAGGATTGTTCAAACAAACAGCTGAAGGGATTGAAGGAAAGACAGGAAAATACAGTCAAACAGGTGAAGGAAATCAACAAAATGGCTCAAGATCTGAAGATAGAAATGGAAAAATTAAAGAAAACACAACTGGAGGAAATTACGGAGAGGAAGAACTTAGGGAAGAAAACAGGAACTACAGAGGTAAGCATAACCAATAGACTACAAGAGATGGAAGAAAGAATCTCAGGTGTGGAAGATATAATGGAAGAAATCAATGTTCTGTCATATAAGATGTTAAATCTAAAAAATTCCTGACACAGACCATCCAAGAAATTCAAGACAACATTAAAAAAAAAAAAAAACCAACACGAAACCTAAGAATAATAGGAATAGAGGAAAAAGAAAATTCCGCCCTCCAAGGCCGAGAAAATATTTTCAACAAAATCATTGAAGAAAATTTCCCCAACTTAAAGGAGAGGTCAATAAGAACACAAGAGGCCTACAGAACGCCCAGTAAATTAGACCAGAAAAGAAAATCGTCCCGGCACATAATAATCAAATCAGTAAGTATACAGAACAAAGAAAAATTACTAAAAGCTGCAAGAGAAAAAGGCCAAGTAACATATAATGGCAAACCCATCAGAATCACACCTGATTTCTCAACAGAGACTACGAAAGCCCAAAGGGCCTGAACAGATATCATGCAGACCCTAAGAGAACACAGATGACAGCCCAGGCTACTATACCCAGCAAAACTCTCAGTCCTCATAGACAGAGAAAACAAGATATTCAACGACAAAAAACAAATTTCAACAGTACCTACACACAAATTTAGGGTTACAGAAGATACTAGAAAGAAAAATACAACCCAGGAAAACTAACCACTTTCAAGAAAACACAGGAAAAAACTAACCCCACTACAATAAAACATAAAGTAGCCAAGCACACAAACTTACTCCCACAGCCAACATCAAAATCAAAGGATCTAACAGCTACTGGTCATTAATCTCTCTCAACATCAATGGACTCAATTCTCCAATAAAAAGACACAGACTGACATAATGGATGCATAAACAAGACCCAGCAATCTGTTGCATAAAAGAAACACACCTAAGTCACAAAGATAGACACTACCTGAGGGTAAAGGGCTGGAAGAGGGCTTTCCAAGCAAATGGACCCAAGAAGCAAGCAGGAGTAGCCATTCTAATATCTGATAAAATAGATTTTCAACCAAAATTAATAAAAAGAGATGGGGAAGGACACTTCATACTTATCAAGGGAAAATTCCACCAGGAAGACATCACAATCCTGAGCATCTATGCCCCAAATACAAGGGTACCACATTTGTAAAAGAAACATTAATAAAGCTTAAACTACACATAGATCCCCAGTCATTAATAATAGTGGGAGACTTCAACACCCCACTCTCAACAAAGGATAGATCAACAAAACAGAAATTAAACAAAGAAACAATATCTCTAATGGAGGTCATGAATCAAATGGACCTAATAGATATTTACAGAACCTTACACTCAAACACAAAAGAATTTACCTTCTTCTCAGCACATCATGGAACCTTCTCCAAAATAGACCGTATGGTTGGTCACATAGTGAGCCTCAACAGATAAAAGAAGATTGAAATAAACCCTTGTATCCTATCTGATCTCCATGGAATAAAGCTGGACGTCAACAACAACAGAAAAATCAAAGATCCCACAAACACAGGGACACTGAACAACTTGCTACTAAATGACAGCTGGGTTAGAGAAGAAATAAAGAAAAAAATTAAAGTCTTCCAAGAATTAAATGAAAGTGAAGGCACAACATACCCAAACTTATGGGACACAATGAAAGCAGTGCTAAGAGCAAAGCTCAAAGTGCCTTCAAGAAGAAATTAGAGACTTCTCATTCAAGCAACTTAATGGCTCAACTAACAGCCCTAGAAAAAAAAGAAGCAGACTCACCAAAACGAGTAGATAGCTGGAAATAATCAAACTCAGGGCTGAAATCAATAAATTAGAAACAAATGAAACAGTTCAAAGAATCAATGAAACCAAGAGCTCCTTCTTTAAGAAAATAAACAAGACAGACAAACCCTTGGCCAAACTAACTAAAAGGCAGAGAGACACCATCCAAATCAACAAAATCAGAAATGAAAAGCAGGACATAACAACAGACACTGAGGAAATCCAAACAATCTTTAGGACTTACTTCAAAAGTCTATATGCCACAAAATTTGAAAATCTAAATGAAATGGACAATTTTCTTGATCGATTCCAGTTACAAAGCTGAATCAAGACCAGGTAAATCAATTAAATAGTCCTATATCCCCTAAGGAAATAGAAGTAGTCGTCAAAAGTCTCCCATCCAAAAAAAGCCCAGGACCAGATGGTTTCAGCACAGAATTCTACCAGACCTTCAAAGAAGGGCTAACTCCAATTCTCTTCAAACTATTCCATAAAATAGAAACAGAAGGAACACTACCAAACTCATTCTATGAAGCCACAGTCCCCTTGGTACCTAACCCTCACAAAGACCCAACATGAAAGCGAATTTCATGGCAATCTCCCTTATGAACATTGATGCAAAAATACTCAACAAAATACTTGCAAACAGAATACAAGAACACATCAAAGATATCATCCACTATGACCAAGTAGGCTTCATCGCAGGTATGCAGGGGTAGTTCAATATATGGAAATCCATCAATGTGATCCACCATATTAACAAACTGAAAGAAAAAAAAACACATAATAATTTCCTTAGATGCTGAAAAAACATTTGACATAATACAACATCCATTCATATTTAAAGTATTGGAGAAATCAGGGATACAAGGCACATACCTATACATAATAAAGGCAATATAGAATAAGCCTATAGCCAACATCAAACTAAATGGAGAGAAACTTAAAGCAGTCACACTGAAATCAGGGACAAGTCAAGTCTGCCCACTCTCTCCATATCTATTCAACATAGTTCTGGAAGTCCTTGCAAGAACAATAAGATAATTAAATAAGATCAAGGGGGATAAAAATTGGAAAAGAAGAAGTAAAAGTGTCACTATTTGCAGAAAATATGATAGTATACATGAGTGTTCCCAAAAATTCTACCAGGGAACTCCTACAGCTGATAAACAACTTCAGCAAAGTGGCCAGATACAAAATTAATTCAAAAAAAATCAGTAGCCATCCTCAGACAAAAGGGCTGAGAAAGAAATTAGGGAAACAACACCCTTCATAATTGCCACAAAAGACATAAAGTACCTTGGTGTGATGCTAACCAAGGAAGTCAAAGACTTGCAAGACAAAAATTTCAAGTCTCTCAATAAATAATTAGAAGAAGATATCAGAAGATGGAAAGATGTCCTGTACTCATGGCTTAGCTGGATTAACATAGTAAAAACAGCCATTTTACCAATAACAATCTATAGATTCAATTCAATTCCCATCAAATTACCATCACAATTCTTTACAGACCTTGAAAGAAAAATTCTCAACTTCATATGGAATAACAAGAAACCCAGAATTGCTAAAACAATCATCTACAGTAAAAGATCTTCTAGCAGTATCACCATCCCTGATCTCAAGTTGTAATATAGAGGAACAGTAATAAAAACTGCATGGTACTGGCATAGAAACAGAATGGTAGATCAATGGAATTGAATAGAAGATCCTGAAATAAACACACACACACACATATGAATACCTGAATTTTACAAAGATGCCAAAACATACAATGGAAAAAAGATAGCTTCTTCAGTAAATGGTGCTGGTCTAACTGGAAGTCTACCTGTAGAAAAATGCAAATAGACCCATACTTATCACCCTGCAGGAAACTAAAATCCTAGTGGATCAAAGACCTCTATATAAAACCAAATACATTAAATCAGTTAGAAGAAAAAATAGGGAAGAGCCTTGAACTCATGGGTACAGGGGACAATTTCCTGAACAGAACACCAACAGCACACGCTCTAAGAGCAACAATCAATAAATGTGACCTCATGAGACTGAGAAGCTTCTGTAAAGCGAAGGACACTGTCATCAAAACAAAACTACTGCCTACAGATTGGGAAAGAATCTTCACCAATCCTATATCTCACAGAGGGCTAATATCCAATATATATAAAGAACTACAGAAGTTGAAAAGCAACAAATCAAGTAATCCAATTAAAAAATGGGGAACAGAGCTAAACAGAGAACTCTCGATTGAGAAATATCAAATGGCAGAGAAACACTTAAAGAAATGCTCAATGTCATTAGCCATCAGGGAAATGGAAATCATAAACGACCCTGAGAATTCATCTTACACCCATCAGAATGGCTAAGATCAAAAACGGAAAAAGGGAACACTCCTCTACTAGTGGTGGGAATGTAAACTTGTACAACCATTCTGGAAGTCAATCTGGTGCTTTCTCAGACAACTAAGAATAGCACTTCCTCAAGATCCAGCTATACCACTTCTAGGCATATATCCAAAAGAGGCTCAAGTACACAGTAAGGACATTTGCTCAACCATGTTTGTAGCAGCTTTATTTGTAATAGCCAGAAGCTGGAAACAACCCAGATGCCCCTCATTCAAGGAATGGATACAGAAATTGTGGTACATCTACACAATGGAATATTACTCAGCAATAAAAACAAGGATGTGATGAAATATGCAGGTAAATGGTGGGAACTGGAAAGGATCATCCTGAATGAGCTATCCCAGAAGCAGAAAGACACACACGGTATATATTCGCTCATATAGACATATAATATAGGGTGAACCTACTAAAATCTGTACACCCAAAGAAACTAATCAAGAGGGAGGACTCTGGCTAAAATTCTCAATCTCCAACCAGAAAGGCAAAGCAGGTGGACATCAAAAGAAAACGAAAACAGGAAACAAGTTAGGAGCCTGTCACAGAGGGCCTCTGAAAGGCTCTGCCCTGCAGAAGCAGATGCTAAGACTTTTGGCCAACTGTTGGGCAGAGTGTATGGAATCTTATGAAAGATGTGGGAAATAGTAAGATAGGGAGAGGAAAGGAGCTCTACAAGGAGAGCAACAGAACCAAAAATCTGAGCACAGGGGTCTTTCCTGAGACTGATAATCCAACCAAATATCATGCAAGGAGAAAACCTAGAACCCCTGCATAGATGTAGCCCATGGCAGTTCAGTGTCCAAATGGGTTCCATGGTAATGGGAAGAGGGACTGCCTCTGACATAAACCGATTGGCCTGCTCTTTGATCACCTCACCCTGATTTGGGAGCAGCCTTACTAGGCCAAGTGGAAGACAATGCAGCCACTCCTGAGGAGAGCTGATAAACTAGGATCAGAAAGAAGAAGAGGAAGACCTCCCCTATCAGTAGACTTGGGAAGGGGTTTGCATGGAGAAGGGGGAGGAAAAGTGGGATTGGGAGGGGAGGAGGGAATGGGTTTATGGGGGGGATACAAAGTGAATAAAGTGTAATTAATAAAAAATAAATAAATAAAAGAAAACAAAAAATCATCGTGAAAATGCCCATCCTGCCAAAGCAATCTGCAGATTCAATGCAATTCCCATTAAAAAAAAACCAACACAAGTTTTACAGATCTTGAAAGAACAGTTGTCAAATTCATATGGAAAGCCAAAAAGCCCAGAATTGCCAAAATGATCCTGTACAATAACAGATCTTCAGAAGATATCTCCGTCCTTGATCTCAAGCTGTACTACAGAGAAATAGTAATAAAAACTGAATGGTACTAGTATAGAAACAGAATAGTGCATCAAGGTAACTGAACAGAAGCCCCAGAAATAAGTCTGCATGCCTATGGATACTTGATTTTTTACAAAGAAGCTGGAACCATACAATGTAAAAAAGACAACATCTTCAACAAATGCTGCTGATCGAACTGCATATCTACATGCAGAAAATGCAAATAGATCCATATTTATCACCATGTACAAAACTGAAGTCCACGTGGTTCAAAGAACTCAACATTAAAATGAGACACACTAAATCAGAAGAAAAAGTGAGGAACGGCCTATTTCTGATTGACAGAGGTGAGAACTTCCTGAACAGAACACCAACAACACAGGTTCTAAGATCAAAAATCATTAACTTGGAACTCATGAAACTAAAAATAGTCTGTAAAGCAAAAGACACTGTTGTCAGAACAAAACAACAGCCTACAGACTGGGAAAGGTTCTTGACCAAACCTATATCTGAAAGAAGGCTAATATCCAGAATATAGGAAGAACTCAATAAGTTAAAAAGCAACAGATCAAGTAATCCAATTTAAAAAATGGGGAATGGAGCTAAACAGAGAATTCTCTGTAGAGGAATATAGAATGGCAGAGAAATACTTAAAGGCTCAAAGTCCTTAGTCATCAGGGAGATGCAAATTAAAACAACCCTGAGATTTCATCTTTCACCTATCAGAATGGCTAAGATAAAAAAACTCAAGTGACAACACATGCTGTAGAGATTGTGGAGAAAGGGGAACCCTCCTCCATTGCTGGTGGGAATGTAAACTTGTACAACCACTTTGGAAATCCATATGGCTCTTTCTCATTCAATTAAGAATAGCACTTCTCCAATATCCAGCTATACCACTCCTAGGCATATATCCAAAATATGCTCAAGTACACAGAAAGGACATTCACTAAACCATGTTCATAGCAGGTTTATTTGTAATAGCCAGAACCTGGAAACAACCCAGATGTCCCTCTACAGAGGAATGGATACAGAAATTGTGGTACATTTACAAAGTGGAATACTACTCAGCAACTAAAAACAAAGAAAGCATGAAAATTTCAGGCAAATGGTGGGATCATCCTGAGTGAGGTATCCCAGAAGCATAAAGATACACACTGTATATAGTCACTTACAAGTAGATACTAGACCTATAATGTGGGATAAACATACTAAAATCTGTACACCACAAGAAACAGGAGAGGAGCTGACCACAGAGTGCCTCTGAAAGACTCTACCCAGCAGTGTATCAAAGCATATGCTAGACTCTTAACCAAACTTTGGGGAGAGTACAGGGAATCTTATGAAAGAAGGTGGAGATATTAAGACCTGGAGGGGACAGGAGGTCAACAAGGAGAGTAACAGTACCAAAATATCTGTGCACAGGGGTCTTTCCTGAGACTGATTCTCTAACCAAGGACCATTCATGGGTATAACCTAGAACCTCTGCTCAGATGTAGCCCATGGCAGCTCAGTATCCAAGTGGGTGACCTAGTAAAGTGAACAGATTCTGTCTCTGACATGAACTCAGTGGCTCTCTTTGACTGCCTCCCTCTGAAGGGTGAGCAGCTTTGCCAGGCCACAGAGGAGAATATTGCAGCCCATCCTGATGAGATATGATAAGCTAGGGCCAAATGGAAAGGGAGGAGGACTTCACCTGTCAATGGACTTGGAGAGGGGCCTGGGAGGAGATGAGGGAGGGTCATGTTGGGAGGGATTGAGGGAAAGGCCTAGAGCTGGGGTAAAAATCGAATGAACTGTAATTAATTTTAAAAATTAAAAATTTAATTAAAAAAGAGTATGGCTGAACAGATTTTGTGTTATCTCTTTAGCTGTGTTTTTTTTTTCCTGTCTAGTGCTCAGCTAAAGGCTATAGAACTGAGTGTACATAAATAAAGTCATGAATTTTCTCTAGCATGAAAATGCAACTTTATTTTTTAGCTTTACAAAGTGTTCTAAGGGGGGATCCAAGATGGCTGCCACGAGAGAACACTGTGTCTGAGGAGTAGGAGAGCAGAAACAACGCAGCGACCAGGAGACTGAACTCTGGGACCTAAAACGCCAGCATTGTGAGTGCCAGGTGAGCGGAACTCCTACGGTGAGAAAATCAAGTGGGAAAACCCTAGGGACACCCAGTTATTACCTGGAGAAATTTC
>CM053742.1:106374432-106401485 GCA_028658305.1 Pachyuromys duprasi | reverse complement strand
CAAATTGGAAAGGAAGAAGTCAAAGTATCACTATTTGCAGATGATATGATAATATACATGAGTGACTCCAAAAATTCAACCAGAGAACTCCTTCAACTGATAAACACCTTCAGTAAAGTGGCTGGATACAAAATCATCTCAAAAAAATCAGAAGCCCTCCTGTACACCAAAGACAAAAGGGCCGAAAAGGAAATTAGGGAAACAATATTCTTCAGAATAGCCACTAATAACATAAAGTACCTTGGGGTGACTGTAACCAAGCAAGTGAAAAACCTATATGAAAAAAAATTTCAAATCTCTGAAGAAAGAAATTGAAGAAGATATTAGAAGGTGGAAAGGCCTCCCATGCTCATGGATTGGTAGGATTAACATAGTGAAAATGGCCATTCTGCCAAAAGCAATCTACAGATTCAATGCAATCCCCATCAAAATAACTTCACAATTCTTCACAGACCTTGAAAGAAAAATTCTCAACTTTATATGGAGACACAAAAAACCCAGAATCTCCAAAACAGTCCTCTACAACAACAGATCATCTGGAGGTATCTCTATCCCTGAACTCAGGCTTTACTACAGAGCAATAGTAATAAAAACTGCATGGTATTGGCATAGAAACAGAATAGTGGATCAATGGAATCGAATAGAAGACCCAGAAATGAACCCACACACCTATGGAAACTTGATTTTTGACAAAGGAGCCAAAACCATTCAGTGGAAAAGAAGACAGCATCTTCAACAAATGGTGCTGGTCCAACTGGATATCTGTATGCAGAAAAATGAAAATCGATCCATATTTATCACCTTGCACAAAGCTAAAGTCCAAGTGGATCAAAGACCTCAACATAAAACCAGACACACTAAACCGGTTAGAAGAAAAAGTGGGAAGGACCCTAGAACTTATTGGCACAGGAGACTACTTCCTGAATAGAACACCAACACCACAGGCTCTAAGATCAACAATCAATAAGTGGGACCTCATGAAGCTGAAAAGCTTCTGTAAAGCAAAGGACACTGTCATCCGAACGAAACGACAGCCAACAGATTGGGAAAGGATCATTAGCAATCGTACTTCTGACACAGGGCTAATATCCACTATATATAAAGAACTCAAGAAGCTAAAAAGCAAGAAACCAAATAATCCAATTAAAAAATAGGGTATGGAGCTAAAAAGAGAACTGACTGTAGAGGATTATAGAATGGCAGAAAAACACTTAAAGAAATGCTCAACATCCTTAGTCATCAGGGAGATGCAAATCAAAAGGACTCTGAGATTTCACCTTACACCCATCAGAATATCTAAGATCAAAAACTCTAGTGACAACACATGCTGGAGGAGTTGTGGAGCAAGAGGAACCCTCCTCCATTACTGGTGGGAATGCAAACTTGTACAAATACTCTGGAAATCAATTTGGAGCTTTCTTAGACAATTAGGAATAGTGATTCCTCAAGACCCAGCTCTACCACTCCTAGGCACATATCCAGAAGATGCTCAAGTACACAACAAGGACATTTGCTCAACTATGTTTGTGGCTGCTTTATTTGTAATAGCCAGAACCTGGAAACAACCCAGATGTCCCTCAGTTGAGGAATGGATACAGAAATTGTGGTACTTTTACACAATAGAATACTACTCAGCAATTAAAAAGAGGTAATCATGAAATTCGAAGGCAAATAATGGGACCTGGAAATGATCATCCTATGTGAGGTATCCCAAAAGCAGAAAGAAACATATGGTATATACTCACTTTTATAGACCTATAGGATAGGAAGGTCAAGCTGAAATCTACACACCTAGGGAGGATATACAGGAAGGAAGACCCAGGTTGGTATGATCAATCCTTGTTTGGATGAACAAATGGGATGGACATTGAGTGGAGGAGAAAACAAGCAACAGGACAGGAGCATGCCAAGGAGGACCTCTGGGGGGGAGGTCAATGTAGCGATGTATCAGAGCAGATATTAAGACTCGTGATCAAGCCTTTGGCAGAGGGCGAGAAGTAATGGTAGAAATGGGGGAGTTTGGTGAGACTTGGGGAGAACAAGAGCTCCACAAAGACCAAACTGAGCAGGGCACAGGGGTCTTGTATGAGAAGGTTTCTACAATCAAGGACCATATGTAGATGTGGCCTGGAAACCCCTCTCAGATGGGGCCCATGATAGCTTGGTGTTGGACTGAAGACCCTAGTGAGGGAAATGGGGACTGTTTCAGTCTTGTACTTGATGGCTGACTCTTTGACCCTCCCCCATACATGCAGGGGCGTGACAGACTGGCTAGATCCCAGGGGAGGACATTGCAGCCTGCCCTGATTAGACAGGATGAGCTGGGGTTGGATGGAAGGGGAGGAGGTCCTCCCCTCTTGGTGGAATTGGAGGGGGCGGGGAGGAGGGAGATGAGGGAGGGAGAGGGAGCATGGGAGGGAAGAAGGAAGGGGGCTATGCCTGGGATGCAAAGTACCTAAGCTGTGATTGATATAAAAATAAATACATTAAAAAAAACTAAACAGTGAAAAAAAGATTTTGTCAGTATGTAAAATGTCATGTTGTGTATAAAGTTAAATATATTATGGAACAGTTTCAAATATTCCATAAACGAAAGAAATATGAAATTCAATCATTATTTGGATGCATTGTGTCAGATAATTTTTGTTATTTTCTTTATTAAAGATGTTAATTGGAGAATTTAGAACTTTCTCAGTTTTGAACTATAATTTTCCGTTTGTATGTTATAGTTGTAGGTTTGTTCATCTCATAAATCTGCAACTTTGTATCTTTTAACATATATTTCCTGATCACCTCCTTTCTTGACTATGGTAATTATTGTTTATTATCTGTTTCATATCTTGTTATTTCCTTCATTCTACATACATTCCTACAAGCTAGAGGACATTATGCTAAATGAAATAAGGAAGGCAAAAACAGTATAGTACTTTTTAATCTCACTTAGATAGGAAATTTTAAAATGGTGAGCTCAAAAGATAAAAAAGGCTATAGACTATGTATGGGAAAATAATTCTATCCATATAGCTAAAGCTGGTGGTGAGACAAGTGTGGGCATCTGACCAATCAGAACACTTCTACAGACAATTTAGAATAAGGGTATTATAGGCTGTAGCTGAAGGTAACAGGCTTGAAACAATATGTTCAGAGTTAATATTATAGTAGTTAAAAATCATACAAAACATGAATATAACACAACATTAACATTTTTGCGCAAATTAACTTTTAATGTATAATTGCAAAACTGAAAGAAGTAAAAAAATGAAGATGCTTGATAAGATGGGCATAGGAGACATTCTGATTTCTTCCTCTTGTCTTGTGTCAACTGGACTGTTCATGAGCAATTTTATTTAGTATGTCACAGACTCTTGATGGATACATTATGAGTACTTAATATAATACAAGAAACAAAAGTGTTTATTTTGTAAACATAGTATATTGCACTTCTCCAAATTAAAATATAATTCAAGATGACTGAAAGAGAAGAATAAACCATATAAACTGAACTTACTGGGTATCTTGCTATGCATATTTTCAGAAAGGATGGAATAGGCCTACAGAATCACGACTGGATAGAGGTACTGAAAGAAGTGAGAAAAGTGGAACTGTCAGGGAGTAGAGAACATTTTTATTGGCAATTTTCTAGTTTTTTTTTTTTCAGAGCTAGAAAAACTTTCAAGTATTGAACCCTATATGACTATCCTCTTGTGGAAAAACAAAATCAATTTTGCAGTTATTTTAAAGTGAATCTATATTTCTGATAACCATGTAAGTATTAACTAGAGCTATAACAATTAATTGCGTATTTCTTATTTCATAGATATCTGTATTAATCTAAAAGATATAAGGGATATATGTACAGAAATGTGCAAATACACTACTATATCATGGGAAGAGGAACTCTATCCCTCTCTATTATGTTTTTGTTGTAGCTTTTATAAAGTATTACAGATTAGGGAAATAAAAACAACAGAAATATGTGGGTTTTTTATAGTTATGTGGTACAAATGTTTTGTTGTTTTTCTTTCCTCATATGAAGAGTTGAGATGAGAGCTCTAAACAAGCTTTATGGATACAGGGCTTGGGATGAGTCCAGAGAGATTCTATCACTAGTCCTAGGCCTGGAAGCAAATAGCCTCCATACAATCTAAACTTCTGCAAGCCCAGACCTTGAAGGCTTTAGGTTCTAGCCTCTGTATGTTAACATAGGCCTGGAATGTTTTCACTCTTCCAAACTAACTACTGGATAAGCTCACATTTTCTAGTTCTTTCTAAACTCTGGCTGACTGGTTCAACTCAGCTATTCTGGCTCAAACTCCTCTCCAAAATGACTGATTCAGTTTGGCTTCTCTTAGCGTCTGAATTTCTCTTCTTGGGAAAACTGCCCCTGAACTCCATGAACTGAGCTCCATGCACTAACTCAACTGTACTCAACTGAAATGTACCATACTGCACAGGACAGTACTTTAGTACCAAACTCTGTTGTACTGTATCCATGAACTCTAATGTATTTCTCTCTCTTCACTGTTCCTAAGTAGCCTCTCTTTCCTGTCTTATCTCATGAGAGTTGAGATATCCTGTCTATGACTATTATGGTCCAATCTTTCTCTGTGATACATCACTTTGACCCTCAATTAGATGTCACTGTCAAAAACATTCTATAAACTAATTTTACTTTCATTATTTGGGATCAAAAGCATGTACTAAGGGCTTTTCTGTATTCCAACCCTATCATACTGTAATCCAGGTCATGTCTGCATTCCAGCTAGATCACATAGACCTAGAAGGCCTTTAGATGGGATCCCTTGCCAAAGCAAACTTGTTGCTGGATTAAAATTCCTCTACAATAGGAGTCATATCTCAGCATGTATTTCCTAAGCACTGAAATGAAGATTTCAATAGGATTGTCTTCTTTCTCAAAGCTCTAACAATATATATTTTCTGTGTGTATTTCCATTTCTAAGAATGGCTAACATTCCTTGGCTTTGGAGCATCATTGTAACATCTGTCTACATTAAGTATTCCCAACATGACATTCATGAAATACTAAAATTATTGGTAAAGATACTACATATTTGAGTTCTAGGACATAGGGAAATCTAGCAGGCATTCAATTGGAAGCTATCCCTATAGGCTAGCTTTCATATTGCTGGAAGGTTTAATGCATGCTTCTTTAGGAGAAAAGCAACTATCAGAATCACCAAGACACTAAGAAAACTATTTCAGATTATCTGGCTAGTTATACCCACAGGTATAATACTTTCTCAAATATTATAAGAATAGCCAACTTTTAAAAAATTCTATTGAAATCACAATCCACAAGACAAACCGTGTACTTGGCACTGTCAAGGAGGCCAAGACATGAGGCTAAATGTGTCTTAAAACCTAGAGAACTTTGTGCTATTCCTTTCTTAAATGGACATAGAATTAAAATTATTCTAATATTCATTATTATACTCACAGAGTAGTAAATCTACAACACTCATGACAGAAGCTTCTTGCTATAGATGGCAATTAACGCTGTGATCACAACTGATCAATATGCAGAGAATAAGACAATGCAAAGTACTCAATTCTAAATGGGATATTTCTTTTTTCACATTGTATTTTTATTTATATTTAATTACAGTTTATTCACTTTGTATCCCCCCATAACTCCCTCCCTCTTCCCCTCCCAATCCCACCCTCTCCCATGTTCCCTCCCGTGCCCCTCCCCCAGTCCAATGATAAGGGAAGTCCTCCTCCACTTCCATCTGATCCTAGTCTATCAGGTTCATTAGGAGTGCCTACATTGTCTTCCTCTATATCCTGGTAAGGTTGCTCCCCTCTCAGGGGGAGGTGATCAAAGAGCAGGCCAATCAGTTCATATAGGACACAGTCCTTGTCAGAATTACTATGGAACCCACTTGGACACTGAACTGTCATGGGCTACCTCTGTGCAGGGGTTCCAGACCATCTCCATGAGTGGCCCATGACTGGAGTACCAGTCTCAGAAAAGGCCCCTGTACCCAGACTTTTTGGATCTGTTGCTCTCCTTGTGGAGCTCTTGTCCTCTCCAGGTCTTACTATTTCCAACTTCTTTCATAAGATTTCCTGCACTCAGCCAGAAGTTTGGCTATGAGTCTCAGCATCTTCCTCGATACTCTGCAGGGCCCCAAGGGGGTCACAACCCACAAGTTGAGAACCACTGCTCTAAGACCTTCTGCAAATCCCTCCTTGTTTTGTTTTGTTTTGTCTCAAATTCATGGCCTCTTTTTAAATTAATAATTGTTGCTACATCCATTCATCCATATACATATATGTATATATGTGTATGCATATATACATATACATACAGATACATATGTATATATGTGTATGTGTATATATATATACATATGTATATATATATGTCCATATAGTCATAAATACATATATTCAATCTGTATAATATTACTTGTATATACATGTTTTGGAAGTCATTTTTTCATTTTATTAAAGATGGATTTTTTCCTCACATAATATATCCTGATTATGATTTTTGCCTACTTCTAAACCTCCTACCTACTTCCTCCTCCACTCCCATCTTGATTCACTCCATTTCTGTCTCTCATTAGAAAACAAATAGGATTCTATGGAAAAATAGTAGTGTAATGATAATAAAGAAAAACAACTAACACACCAGAATTAGAGAAAACAAAACAAAACAAAATGAACAAGCAAATAAAGCAAGAGAAAGAGATGCAGAGAAGGCACAAGAAACAGACCCACTTTTTTTTATACACTCAGGAATCACATAAAACAAAACAAAACAAACAAAAACACACTAAGCTGGGATCTATAATATATACACAAAGACCACCATGCAGGATAAAATAGAGAAGTACACATATACATTAATAAATAAAAATAAGTGTTCAAGCCAGGCCTGGTGGCACATACCTGCAATCCCAGCAGTAATCTGAGGAGAGGCAGACATCTGTCTGTGAGTTTGAAGCCAGCCTGGTCTATAAAGTGAGTCCATAAGTGCAAAGGCTAAATAGAGAAACTCTGTCTGAAAAAAAAATGTTCAGGAGTAGTCCAACATGAATGTACTCCGAAGTTTTTTTTGTGCGTTGTTATTTTGTTACAGTTTGATGATTTGCTTTTGTTTGTTTTATTTTGTTTTGTTGTTTTTGGAGGGACAGCATGGTTTTACTTGGCTTTATTGATACTAGCCAGAAACTAAAAAAAAAAAAAAAACCTAGATGACCCTCAACCAAAGAATGGATAAGGAAAATGTGGTACATTTACAAAATGTTTTTTTATAGAATAAATACAAGGACATAATGAAATTTGCAGGGAAGTGAATAGAACTAGAAAATATCATCCTAAGTGAGGTAACCCAACCCCAAAAATATATGCATGATAAGTACTCACTTATAAGTGATTATTATCCATTAAGTACATGATAAGCATTCTATATTCCACAGACCAGAAGAATCTAAGTAACAAAGAGGGCCCAAGCGAGTGTGTACTTGAATCTCACTCAGAAGAGGAAATAAAATAGGAATTGGAGAAGGATGGAAGGAGGGAACTGGGTAAGAGAGGGTATGGGGAGAGGAGCAGGAGTGGGGATTAGGAGCAGGAAGAGAAGGGGAAAGAGGACCATGTGAGAGAATGGAAATCAGAGGTGGGGGGGGCATCTCTGGGATATGCCAGAGGTCTGCGATAGGGGAGTTTATGGGTGTCACCATGGCTGAGACTCCTAGCAGACAGGATATGGAGCCTGAAGATTAAATTTTTTAAAAGGAAGAACACTGATATGACATTATGATATAAAGAACCTCCAAAGATTCCTTTGAGATAAGTTTCTGGTGTTCATCCACTGCTAAGTATGCAGTCTAACCCTAAGAGTAGTTTGTGCCGCTAGTGAGAAGGAAGCAGGGTTTTACATGCACCACACAGAAGATGAACATAGAAACTCATGGCAATTGTGACAGAATGTGCAAGACCCATGCAAACTGAAGCCTGACAAAGTCCCAGAGTGGAGGAGAGTAGGTAAACATGAAGTTCTACTCATTCCCGAGGAGCTATTCGTTTTGAAACCTTCTGGGAGAATGGAGAATCAGTTTATTTTAACAGTGTGATATTTGGTATATTGACCAAAATCCAGAGCAGGCCCCTTATAAAAGAATACTTGGCCAACACAAAATGGACTTGATAAGTTTAGAATGTGGAAAGATAGGAGAGGGGAGAAAGAAAAACCGGTGAGTGTTGAGGGTGGAACTGAAGGATGGAGATGAATATGATCAAAATACATTGCATGGAATTCTCAAAGAAGTAACAAAATATTATTATAAATTGTTAATTAATAGTGTGCAGTTATCAATCTTCTCCAAAAGAAAAGAGTAAAATAATTATGGCACTAAAGTGGTTCAATCTTCTCTAAAGCATGAAACTTATAATATAAATGTTGACATTAGAATAGACATTGACTATCTACAAATTACTTTCAATTTGCTTTAATCATCATCCAAGTATTTCTTGTCCTTAGTAGGTACACAAAATTGTAATCTTACTTTTATTTAAAAAGCACATTAATAATTGAGGGTAATTTTTGAATTTTTAGTAATGTTCATAGTCCTAGTTATATCTATAGCTTACTGAATAGTTTTGTGAGTTTAGACTATTTATCATGCATTAAATAGATTGCTGGGGAATGGAAATATTAAAGTAAGGAAATAGTCTCCATATTCCTCCTAACATTCCACAGATGATTATTTATTCATATTGATGAGATTAGGAAGAATTTAACAGCAATTACATTCACTTTCAATGAATATTATGAAAAGGAACATGTACATAAATATGCAATGGAAATAAAAAAAGTAAAATTTCTTAGGGAGTCAAGTATTTGTTCAGTAAGGGATTTAGAAAAACCTTCTTGGAAATGAAAATACTATTTTTATATATTGTGAAAGTAGAAGAAAATATAATGTTTACATTTAAAACTAATTTGTATTATCATCTAGAAACTCACAGTCCAATATAAATAAAGCTGAAATTAAAAGATAGTAATTTGAGAATCTTTTACAATAAAAAATAAGTCACTTCTGGGATACCTCACTCAGGATGATCTTTTCTAGTTCCCTCCATTTACCTGCAAATTTCATGATTTCCTTGTTTTTTATTTCTGAGTAATATTCCATTGTATAGATGTACCACAATTTCTGTATTGATTCCTCAGTTGAGGGGCATCTGGGTTGTTTCCAGCTTCTGGCTATTACAAATAAAGCTGCTTACGAACATGGTTGAGCAAATGTCCTTGTTTTGTACTTGAGCATCTTTTGGATGCCTAGGATTGGTATAGCTAGATCATGAAGAAACAATATTCCTAACTGAATGAGAAAGAGCCAGATGCATTTCTAGAGTGGTTGTACAAGTTTATATTCCCACCAGCAATGGAGGAGGGTTCCTCTTTCTCCACATCCTCTCCAGCATATGTTGTCACTTGAGTTTCTGATCTTAGCCATTCTGATGGGTGTAAGGTGCAATCTTAGGGTTGTTTTGATTTGCATCTGCATGTTGACTAAGGATGTTGATCATCCTGAGTGAGGTATCCCAGAAGCAGAAAGACACACAGGGCATATACTCACTCAAAAGTGGATATTAGACATATAATATAGGATAAATCCACTAAAATCTGTACACCTAAATAAACTAATCAAGAAGGAGGACTCTGGTTAAGATGCTCAATCCCCATTCAGAAATGCAAAGAGGATGGACATCAGAGGAGGGAGAAAACAGGGAACCAGACAGGAGACTACCACAGAGGGCCTCTGAAAGGCTCTACCCTGCAGGGTATCGAGGAAGATGCTGAGACTCATAGCCAAACTTCTGGCTGAGTGCAGGGAATCTTATGAAAGAAGTTGGAAATAGTAAGACCTGGAGAGGACAAGAGCTCCACAAGGAGAGCAACAGATCCAAAAAGTCTGGGTACAGGGGCCTTTTCTGAGACTGGTACTCCAGCCATGGGCCACTCATGGAGATGATCTGGAACCCCTGCACAGAGGTAGCCCATGGCAGTTCAGTGTCCAAGTGGGTTCCATAGTAATTCTGACAAGGACTGTGTCCTACATGAACTTATTGGCCTGCTCTTTGATCACCTCCCCCTGAGAGGGGAGCAACCTTACCAGGACACAGGGGAAGACAATGCAGCCACTCCTGATGAGACCTGATAGACTAGGATCAGAAGGAAGGGGAGGAAGACCTACCCTATCATGGGGGAAAGGCATGGGTGGAGAAGGAGGAGGGAGGGTGGGTTTGGAAGGGGAAGGAGGAGGTGGGATTGGGAAGGGAGGGGGAGAGAGCTACAGGGGGCATACAGAATGAATAAATTATAATTAATAAAAATTAAAATTAAAAAGAAAAAAATGGTCACAGTCATGGAAAGGATGTATGTGTATACACACCCTAACATTGTGTGCATTTACATATATAAAATGGTTGCCAATTTTTATTTTTAAAATTAGCTAATAAAGTAATTAGTGCTGTTATTGTATTTCATTCAAAATTTGCTCTTGTTAATCTCCAGTCTCATGTGCCCTACTCTTGTTCAAATCTCACTGCTCGTTTTCCTTTATTCAGTAGATCCCATTTTTTTATTTAAATTTTTATTTTTTTAACTTTATTCACTTTATATCCTGATAATAGCCCCTCCCTCATTTCCACTCTGGCTCACCCTCCCTCTCTCTTCCTCCCTATTCTCCTCCCTTAGTTCTCAGAAAGGGGGAGCCCTTCTTCCCTAGCAACTATTCCCAGACTATCAAGTCTCATCAGGACTGCCTGTGTCCTCTTCCTCTGTGGCCTGGAAAGGATGCCCTTCCTGGGAGAACTGATCAAAGAGCAGACAACAGAGTCCATGTCAGAGGCAGTTCCTCCTCCCCGTACTAGGGAACCCACACTGAGATTCAGAGACCTATTGACTATATCTGAGCAGGGGGCCTAGGTCCTCTGCATGCATGGTCCTTGGTTGGTACATCAGTCTCTGCAGGTCCCCCTGGGCCCAGAATTTTTGGCTTTGTAGGTCTTCTTATAGAGCTCCTGTGCCCTCCAGGTCCTTCTATCCACCCAGTCTTTCATAAGATTCCCTACTCTTTGCCCAAAGTTTGGCTTTGAGTCCCAGCATCTGCTTCCATTCCCTGCTAGTAGGAGTCTTTCAGAGGACATCTATTGTAGACTCCTGTCCTGTTCCCTCTCTTCAACCACTTCTAGTGTTTATTCTATTTGCCTTTCTGAATGAGAATCAAGCATCCTCCCTAGGGTCCTCCCTGTTACTTAGCTTCCTTATGTTGTGCATTATTATGGTCATCCTGTGTTTTATGGCTAATATCTGCTTATGAGTGAGCATATACCATGCATGTCTTTCTAGGTCTGGGTTACCTAACTCAGGACTTTTCCAAGTCCAGCTATTTGCCTGCAAGTTTAATGGTGTCCTTGCATTTAGTATTCTATTTTGGAAATGTACCACAATTTCTTTATTCATTCTTCAGTTGAGGAACATCTGGGTTGTTTTCAGTTTCTGGCTATTACAAATAAAGCTGCAATGAACATAGTTGAGCAAATGACTTAGTCACATCTTTTGGGTATATACCCAGGAATGTTATAGCTGTGTCTTGCAGTAGAGCTGTTCCCAATTTTCTGAGAAAGCTCCTGATTGATTTCCAAAGTGATTGTACAAGTTTGCACTGCCACTAGCAACAGAGGAGTGTCCCATTTTCTCCACAATTTCACCAGTATGTGAGGTCAATTGAATCTTTGATCTTAGCCATTCTGATAGGTGTAAGGTAGAATCTCATGATAATTTTAGTTTGCGTTTCTCTGATGACCAAGGACATTAAGTGTTTCTCACCATTTGATATTTCTCTGTTTAGACTCCTCTGTTTAGCTCTGTATACCATTTTTAAATTGCATTATTTGGTTTCTTGGTGTTTAATTTCTTGGGTTCTTTATATATTTTATGTATTAGTCCTCTGTCAGATGTAGGGTTGGTGAAAATATTTTCCCAGTTTGTAGACTCTCCTTATGTTTTGTTGACAGTGTCACTTGCCTTACAGAAGCTTCTCAGTTTCATGAGGTTTTTTTTTTATTTTTATTAATTGTTGATCTTAGAACTTGAACTGTTTGTGTTCTGTTCAAAAAGTTGTCTCCTGTTCCAATGAGTTCGAGGCTCTTCCCCACATTTTCTACTAATAGATTCAGTGTGTCTGGTTGTATGTTGTGGTCCTTGATCCACTTGGAGTTTAGTTTTGTGTAGGGTGATAAATCTGGAACTATTTGTAATTTTCTACATATGAATATCCAGTTAGACAGTACATGTGCTCTATTGCCCCACTTTTTAAACCATTACCTACACTTAAAACTTTTTTCTTCTCCATATGTTCCCCTATATATTTCAAGACCTATACATTAATCCACACATGAAAGAATATACATATATATATATAGTATGATTATATATTCAAAACATTTATATATAAATCTATACACCATGTATCAGAGAAACACATAAAATATCACTTAATATAATAATTTATAGTTCTATTTCCTGAAAATATCATAATTTCAGCTTTTTAAATTCATTTAACACATTTTTATTATATGCTATACTCCAGGAACTGATCCAGGTATGAACACCTGTGGCAAACAGAAAAACCGTGTTGCTCTTGGTAAAACTGAGACTTCAGTTGAGGCTAAGCTCATCTCTGCAATACCATGCTACTCCATGTTACAGTACTAAAGCGAATTTTACTTTCTTTTTTTAAGTATTTCAATAGCATATATAACAAATCCATTTTCTGCATCTCTCCCTGCATCACATCCTTCTTCTTAGCTCTATAAATAGCTAATATGGTTGGAGATCTTCATTCAGCAGCATCTCTTTTCTTAGCTCTATTTTTGCTTGTTGTGCACATTAACATTAGAATATGTTTCAGTTGTTTTTAAATATTACAGTTGGAAAAAAGCATGTATTTTACTATCTTCAAAAAAAGGGAAAAAATTACCTTTAAGAATGTGGAGTGACATGAAGAGGCTCAAATCTTCTAAGACTCCCTTCAGCTCTGTTTTGATCACAAAAGGAAGTTCCCTTCTTCATGACAGATAGACTGCACATATGGTATATACTCACTCTTAAGTGGCTATTAGACGTATAATATAGGATAAACATACTAAAATCTGTACTACTAAAGAAGCAAAACAACAAGGAATACTCTAGGGAAGATATTCAGTCCTCACTCAGAAGGACATATGTGATAGACATTGGAATAAGGAGAAAACAAGGAACAAAACAGGAGCCTACCACAGATGGCTTATGAAAGACTCTACTGATCATGGTATTGAAGCAGAGGCTGAGACTCCTAGCCAAACTTTGGGCAGAATGCACAGAATTTTATGAAAAAGGGGGGAGATGGGAATTTCAGTTTTCTTTATAACTGAACAATGTTCAATTGTGTATTTACTACATTTTCTTTAGTCATTCATCTACAGATGGAAATACATGCTTGTTAGATATTGTATCATCATATTAGTGTATTATTAACCTGGGATGTGCAAAATATCTCTGTGAGAAGACATGGAGACATTTGGTATATATCCAAAGTAATGTAATTTTATTATATGGTAGTCCTGATTTAGTTTTTGAGAAAACAACATACTTATTTCCATAGTGCCTGTATCAGTTTATACTCCCATCAATAGTGAGTGTTTATTACCCCACCCTGTCCCTCACAGCCTCTCCAGAATTTGTGGTCCTTTTATGGCTTTCTCTCGCCATTCTATCTCCTGTTAAATGGAAATCTCAGTTTTAGTTAGCATTTCCTGAATGTCTAAGGATGTTGAACTCTTTAAAAACAACTGGTTGGCTGCTTGTCTTTCTTTTCAGAAATACTTTCTTACATTATTAGTCCATTTGTTATTAGATTTTTATTTTTAATTTAATTTTATAATTATATATTTATATACAAGATATTGTGATTATATTTTCACTTATCCTCACTTATTCCCTTCTCTCTCCCTTTAAAATCCCTTTTTGTCTTAAATAGTTCAACTCCTATTTTTATGACTTTCACTTTCTTTGACCCACTGAGTTTAATTAGGTTTGGTTGTCATGAGATTCAGTAAGTTTGCTGAAGCAGGATCAAACTACCAGTGGATACATGAAAATAACACCTTCTAGGCACATGATGATTTATTGCAAACAAATACCATTTCAGTTACAGGCTGATCTCATGGGAAGCCTCCCCACCTCATTCATGGTGAAATATTGAAAGCCTCAACCTTGTGCAAACTTTGTGCAGATATCCAGAGCTGTTGTGTTCATGATTATAGTGACCAAATCACATTAGTATGAGTGTGTTTTATAACATGTGTCCCCTTCTTTTTGCCAATGTAGGCATTTGTTTCTATCCTCTCTTCTGATATGTGCCCTGGATCATGCAGGGGTTGATAGACATATCCTATTAACTGCTGAGCACTCAAGAGTCACTGATTCTTAGTACTTTGTGTAGATATTAGTCTCTGCATTAATTATCATACACTGCAAAAAGGAGCTTCTTTGTTTTAGGCTAAGAGCCCTCTATTTAGAAGCTAGTACAATAACACCTATGTTTACTATTCACCTACACATAATACCAAAACAAAAAAAGAAAAGTAGGGACTGTGTGTTCCCAACCATAGGCTTCAAACAAAATTGACCATGTGTATTCCCTCTTAAGAAGAAGGCCTCAAATCCAATCAGAAAGCAATTTGTTCTTTATATATTCTATATATTATCAAATCTCTGAAAAAAGCTGCATTTTTTCTCTCATTATGTAGGGTCATCTTTCCACTAAATAATTTGCTTTTCTGTGCAGAAATTGTTAACATACTTATTTGTATTGATCCATTTTATTTGTTTCTAGAATATATTTGTTTGTCTATTTACTTTTGTGTGTATGTGTTCATATGTGTGTGTGCTTGAGCATACACACCCATACGGGGCATTAAACCAGCATAGAGTGTTCCTCAATAGCTTTTATAACCTTTTATGTCAGAACATCTCAATGGCTTTGAGCTCACAAACTTATTTTGCCAAGGAGCCACAGTGATCTTTCTGCCTCTGCTTCACAAATGAAGGTATTATATTTTTCCACCACTAAGTTTGAATATGAAATTTCTTTTCCACTTAATATAATCATATCTGTTACTTCAGGGGTTATTTCTTAAGCTATTAGAGTCCATTTCAGAAATGTCTCATGTTTTCCTATAATTTCAGTGTTTCAGGTTCTAAATTAAGTCAGGTTTGAATTGTTTTTTGTACTTGGTCAGAATTATAGATTCTCATTTTTCTATATGGATATAGAGTTTTGCCAACAACATTTGTTGAAGAGAATATCTTTTTCAATGTACACTAACTTTTCCCTGTGTTTTTGTTTTAATTTCTACTAGAAGTTACTGATCATTCCACCCACTTTTATAAGTCTTTTTGTCTAGGTCCTGCACTGATATTCTTACTTAGTGCACCTGTTTTAGTTCTCTATATAGTCACTGATAGTGTTTGAAAGGACGATTCTCATTTTTTTCTAGCATAGTGTATTGTTTTTAGTTTCCAGAAGAGTTCCGAACTTGTGGATATGGCATCATGTGCTATTGTTTCAACATTTTGTGATATTTTAATTTTGCCTATATACTAGGATAGATGAGTTTTTCATTGTTTATTTTTCTTCATTAATTCAATTTCATTGTTCACTTATTTTATTTTATGTCAGCCTTCCAGGAGAAGTTTTTCCACTTGAATTTATGTTTCTGGATTGTATTTCACGGGAATATTGGCAATGAGAACTACAATGATTTTTGTTTTGTTTTGTTTTTTTCAAGATAACCTTGGCTGTCCTGGACTCACTTTGGAGAGCAAGTTGGCCTTGAACTCACAGAAATCCACCTGCTTCTGCCTCTTTGAGTGATGGGATTATAGGAGAGCATCACTCTGCCAGTTGAAAACTATAATGATTTAACAGAAGTACTGGTACTGATTTGCAATCACAGGAACTTTTCCGCACCACCTGTGTCCTAATAAGGATCAGAGTGAATGACACTAGGCAACTGGAAATTATAATTTTAGGCTAAGGGTATCAATGTTTAAGTAATAATACTGGGAAAGAGATGGAAAGGGGGAAATGACAGTTAAAGTAAGAAAGAGAAAGGAAGTACGTGAATGAGAATTATTTGAAGTAGTAAACTATTGAACTGAGAAAGTAGATACAAAGAGAAAAAGCACAGGTGTAGATTTTTGATGAGTTACAGGGTTATACAGAGCAACCGAACACATTAAAAAACATTAAATGAAGAAGGAAGAGGAGGAAGAAGAAGGTAAAAATAAACAATAACTTTAAATAAAAAGTATGCCCTCAGCCAGTATTCCACCTTCCTCAATGGGGCAATATGTTTTTTCTTTCTCATTGTGTCAATGCCTATAACTACAGGGAAAGGGCTGGTAGTCTCAGTAATTCAAGAAATTCAAGAAATTAAATCAGTGTGTCCTTCTAGATAAAGGTTTTTCAGACCAAAGTCCAAATTTTCCCCTCTCACTCCTCATCTCTCACTACCTGACTCTGGTATTTCTGGGACTGAACTTTCCATGTCAAGGGCTTTCCATGACTGAGCCTCTGGGAATGAGGGAGGTCTTCTTATCTAACTTTATATTTTGTGCTGTAAAGAGATTGGGGCAGTTTTCACAAAGCATTTCTTCTTTTCTCACTTGTTCAAGCAATGACAGTGAAGAGGGAGCCACTTTTTTTGGCAAAAATCCTTTGGTCTCAGCTTCCTATTCACAAAGTTTACATCTCTCCCTTGGATCTTTTCTTTTCTTTTCTTTTTTCTTTCTTTCTTTCTTTCTTTGTTTCTTTCTTTCTTTCTTTTGCTTTGCTTTCCATGAATTCCTTATCCAAATTTCAGCTATATTTCTCCATCCAACCCTTTCTCTCTGGCTTTCACAGCAGCATCTCATGAAAACATTTAAATGGTAGCACCTGTTACCCCCATGGCAGAAATATTATAGGCAAGCTGAGCTCCAGTGGTTTGGTTTATCTGCAGACAGAGTTTGACTTCATTTCTTCCTGTTTTTATTAGCTTCTTCATATGTGAATGGTATTTTATCCATTCATACAATAATAGTTTCCATTCTGTCATATAAATCTCCCGTAGACAACAATTTGATGAAGTTCAAAGGAAGTTCTAAAACCTTCTATGAGGAAGAAATGTCTAGAGAAAACAGGATGAATCAAAGGGCCATAGAATATTGATGAGAAATAATTTTTTTTGTATTGGGGGAACCTTGTTATAAAGAATACAGTGATTTCACACTGAAAAAAGACAGTGGGAGAGATTGTATTTCCACTTCTAGTGCTAGATAACAAATTCAATTCTCAACAAAATTGTCATAGTAATACACTATATGTTACACTGTTAGTGTCCCTCCAATGTTAGATTGTTGATTAACTCATCTACAACTATGTCCCAATACAACTATGGTGGACAACATTGTTCCCAATACAAGGTGCCAAATAGAGACTTTCTGCTTCCATTCTTCAAGGCTGTATTTAATTTGTTGGCAGTCGGAATAGTTGATTTCATTTTTGTATCGATTTAGGTCTTGTTTTGTTTTGTTGTTTGCTTTGTTTTGTTTGAGACACAGTGTCATCTTTGGCCAGATTGGACTTGAATTCACAGTAATCACCAACGTAACTGTGGTATTAAAGGAATGACCTCCCGTATAGGGCTCTAATCATGTATTTCAGTGGTCTAGAAGAGAAACTAAAACTTAAAATTAATTACTTGGTGTCTAGAGAATAAAATACCACCCCCTATCCTTTGGAAAAAGTTAATTCCACAATATACTCTGTACAGTTATTCGTAAGATTCAGATACATGGAGAGAATGTGTCTGTAGAAAATAGAGTTCATAACTGCTTTCTCCTTGTTAGCATGAAACTCTCTTCATCCTTTCCAGTCTCTTCTCATAGTTAACTTGTCAAATGAATTAACTAGTTCCACAAACTCATCACCTTTTCTGCTTAACACAGTGACTCAACCCAAAATACATAAGTTTTATCACAAAAAATAAACCTCTATTATTTACAAAACTATTATATTTAAAATTGTCTTGTGAAGAAATTGGGCTCATGTATGGAATGTTCTCTAGAATTCTCAACTTCATTCCCTGATGAGGAAACAGATTTATGCAATCAGGGTGTCTCACCCCAAAACACACAGCTAATAAACTGCAAAGTTTTCTTTGGTATTCTGAACAGGACCTTGGCAACCTACACATGCAAAAAATGACTTTCTCCTGAAATGAAACCTTTGTGTTTTAATTTCAGGTGCAACTCAATTTAATGTTGTGAGGTCTTGCTAGCTTAAGAAATCTTAGCTAACTTCACTAATTTGAATTCCTTTAATTTAATCATTGTGACTATTTGGCATCTGTGGAAATCAGATTTATTTCCCCTGTAAAAATATTATCTAAGAGTATATTTTTTTTTAGTTCAACCAAATGATTTCATCAGTCTCCAATTAGTTTTCTATATACATCATAGGAAACTAAGTCTTGAGGTTTTTTGTTTTGTTTTGTTTTGTTTTTAATTCCTTTAAGTACTGTGGTCTCAAAGTCAGCATCACCTCATGTTAAACTTAGAAAAAGAAATATTCATACAGATTTCCAGTCTTTTATTTTCACTTAGCATAGAATTCCATGGCATTAAATACATGTCAAGCAATATTCTACATGTTTTACATATACTAATGCATTTAAATTTTAAAATGACTCTTTGAGGTAGATGTCACTGTCATGATTTTCCAGATGAAAAACCAAAGTATAGTTGGATGAAGTTGTTTGACTAATGTCACACAGATTATTAAAGGTGAGGATTGAGCTTAAGAAATAACATGGAAGTCACAATTTGGTGATCTTATATGCAAACATCTCCTTAAAAAGCATAAACTCTATTTACCATAACCATTTACATTTCATAATAAACAGTTTGCAGTCAGAAAAGCTGAAAGTACAGATGTAAAATGGGGGGGTGCATTTGTGTGTGTAATATATATATATATGTATATATATGTGTATAATATTTATATATTCCTTCATTCATCATTACAATATTGTCAGGAATCTCTTGATTATTTCTTTCACTGTTTATGACTTTTTAAAGGCAGGATGTCATTATTTAGGTAGGTTGAATAGTTTTAAATCAGTTAGACATTTTGGAAAATAGAACCTCAATTGAGACAAAACTGTGGTCTGTTTTCTAAATTAGTTATTGGTGCTTATTTATTATTTTCATCTTCCCCGTTGTTTGTAGTCCTAGAAGGTATGAGAAAACAGAATATACATGCCTTAGGAAGCAAGCCAGCAAATAATGTTCTTCGATGGCTTTACCATGAGTTCCTGCCTCTAGGCACCTGCCTTGAGTTCCTGCCCTGACTACTCTGGATTGTGTATTACAAGTTGTAAACTGAAATAATCTTTTTATTTACCTGATTCTTTTGGTCATACTGCTTTAATATAACAATAGAAAAATAAATAAGACAGTAGCCCTTGCTGGAATTCCAGCCCTTGCTGGAATAGCAGTATACTTAGCCACTGCTTTATTTTTAAATATATAAATAACAGTTCTATTTCTGTGTATTCTGTGAATATTTGTTTCATCTTAAAAAGAGGAACATGGGAGGAGAAAAGGGAAGGAGGGTAAGATTAGGAGGGGATGAAGGAGGGGGCTAGGGCTGGAAAACAAAGTGAATAAATTATAATGATCAAAAAATAAAGAAAGAAAAAATATAAAATATATAATGTGTATTTAAGGTATGCAACAAATAATTTACTTGTACTTAAATAAATTAATGTATCTATTGTCTCAAATGGTTATCCACTTATCCTCTGATGGCAAAACACCTAAAATATTTTATACAAATATGGGATAACTTTGTAATTGTGAATTCCATCCTTGTTTAGGATCTATTGTAATGCCAGGTTCACGGGACCCTCAGAGACCACCTGGAGATGACTCTGACTCGATGCAAGAGCAAGAGAGCTTTATTATGAGAGCAATTGAGCTCAGGACCCAAGTCTCACTGATGCAGCAATAGAGAAGTGGGACCCCAAGCCCTGAGTGAGCAGCGTTTTTAAAGGGAAAGTCTGTGAGCAGGGGGTTTCCATGGCAGCAAGCAGGAGGGCACATGTTTCCATGGAAGCAAAGGAGGGGGATCCAAATATGCCTTGACATTACAGGATTAGGTAAAAGTTAGAGGGGTAAGGTGACCTTCTCTGAATCACAATTACCTAAGACATACAATCACTATTGCTATTCTGAACTATATCTGAAACATTGGGGAGAATTTTTCCCACCTGATTCTCAACTGATTTCCATCAATTATTGCCAGGGAAATTGCCTCTATTTTCTAAAAAGTATCTATTCTGTAATATTTCCTGGAAGGTATTGCTAAGAGAGTTAACTTTGTTTTCTGCTAAGTATATATTCTGTGATATTTCCTGGTACCTGAATTCAGCTCCAGTCAAGGTGGCTCCTTATTTCAAAATAGAGTTATACCCAGGCTAACTTAAACTCTTCACTATGAAAATAGTCTGCATGTATTTCCATGCTTCTTTATTAATTTTTATGTTTTTTAGATTTTATTTATTTATTCTTTTTTCACTTTTTAAAAATTTATTCATATTTTTCTAAATTATAGTTTGTTCAACTTGCATCCACAATGCAGCCCCTTCCCTCAATTCCTCTCAATTCCACCTCTCCTCCCTCATCTACTCCTATGCCCCTCCCCAAGTACACTGATAGGGGAGGTCCTCCTCCCTTTCCATCAGAACCTAGCCTATCAGGTCTCATCAGGACTGGCTGCATTGTTTTCCTCTGTGGTCTGGTAAGGCTGCACCCTTATCAGGGGGAGGTGATCAAAAAGCCAACCACTGAGTTCATGTCAGAGATAGTTCCTGTTCTCAATACTAGGAAACCCACTTGGAAACGGAGCTGTCCTGGTCTACATCTGAGCAGATGTTCTAGGGGTTCTAGGTTATCTCCATGCATACTCCATGTTGGAGTATCAGTCTAAGGAAAGACCCATGTGCCCAGAATTTTTTTGCTTTGTTGCTCTCCTTGTGGAGCTCCTTTCCCCTCCAGGTATTCCTATCCCCTCCTTCTTTCATAAGGTTCTCTGCACTCTGCCCAAAGTTTGGCTATGAGTCTCAGCATCTCCTTCAATATCTCCTGGGTAAAGCCATTCAACGGCCCTCTGCAGTAGGCTCCTGTCCTGTTGCCTATTTTTTCCCTCTTCTGATGTCCATTTCCTTTGCCTTACTGCATGAGGATATATCCTCTTACCCAAGGTCCTCCTCCTTGCTTAGCTTCTTTAGGTGTACAGATTTTAGTATGTTTATCCTATATTGTATGTCTAAGATCCAATTGTGAGTATAACAATGTGTATCTTTCTGCTTCTGGGATAACACACTCAGGATGATCTTTTCTAGTTCCCACTATTTCCTTGCAAATTTCATCATTTCCTTGTTTTTAATTGATGAGTACTATTCCATTGTGTAAAAGTACCATAATTTCTGTATCCATTCCTCATCTGAGGGACATCTGGGTTGTTTCCAGGTTCTGGCTATTTCGAATAAAGTTGCTAAGAACATGAATCAGTAAATGTTCTTGATGTTTACTCGAGCATGGTTTGGATATATTGCTAGGAGTGGTATAGCTGGATCTTGAGAAAACACTATTCCTAATTTTCTGAGAAAGCCCCAGATTGATATCTACAGTGGCTGTACAAGTTTACATCCCCACCAGCAATGGAGGAGGGTTCTCCTTTCTCCACATCCTTTCCAGCATGTGTTCTCACTTGAGATTTTTACCATAGCCATTTTGATGGGTGTAAGGTGAAATCTCACTGTCATTTTTTATTTGAATTTCCCTGATGACTAGGGATGTTGAGCATTTTTTAAGTGTTTCTCTGCCATTCAATATTCCTCTACTGAGAATTCTCTGTTTAGCTGTCTACCCCATTTTCAAATGGGTTACTTGAATTTCTGCTGTTTAACTTCTTGAATTCTTTATATATTCTGGATATTAGTCCTCTGTCAGATATAAGGTTGGTGAAGATGCTTTCCCTGTGTGTAGGCTATCTTTTTGTTCTGATGACAGTGTCCTTTGCTTTACAGAAGCTTTTCAGTTTCATGAGTTCCCATTTATTGATAGTGATACTTTGATTTCTTCCTTTCTGATTTTTATCTCTTTGATCTCTTTGAGTCTTCTTATTGCTCTAGCTAACACTTCAAGTACTATGTTGAAGAGATAAGGAGAGAGTGGGTACGCTTGCCACCCTGAGTTCACTGGGATTCATTTACGTTTCTCTCCATTTAGTTTGATGTTGGCTAGAGGCTTGCTCTACATTGTCTTTACTATGTTTAGGTATGTGCTTTGTATCCATGATTTCTACAAGATTTTAAACATTTATAGGTGTTAGATTTTGTCAAATGCATTTTCCTTGCTTCTTACTGGTTTGCTTTCTCTGTCCTCCCTTTATATCAGATACTTTTCTTATATGTTCTAAACCCAACTGTTCAATAGTTAATTAAAATTAGTTACAATTATTAATTAAATTGCTGAATCAATTAGCAATTAAGAAAGTGTCCCATAGACAACCCCATAGTCAAACTTGATGGAGGCAATTTCTTAATGGATGGTCTGTCTTCCCAGATGACTCTAACTGTGTCAAGTTTAAAAACTCTATCTAGAACACACAGACACACAGGCATACACACACACACACACACACACACACACACACAGGGAAATAGAGTTTAATTTCTGCATTCTCAAGTACAATAGATTGCCAGTCCCAGTGGCCCACATCTTTTCTTCTGGCACTCAGGAGGCAGAGGCAGAGAGATCTGAATTCAAGACTGGCCTGGTCTACAGAGCAGGAGTCAGTATATCCAGGACTACACAGACAAACCCTGACTTGGAAAACCAAATAAATAAACAGATAGACAGATTAATGTGTTGATAATTTAACTAGGTATCATAATTATTTGTTGTTGAGTTCATTTAACAATTATATAATGACAAAATAAGATGAGTTGGACAGTGTTCTGTATGTTAAGCATAGAATACCAAAGCAAAGAGAACATACTTTGTTTAAGGTAAGTTACACTTTAGTGCAGACACAATCATTAAGGAAGTAAAACAAATGCACATGATTACAAAATGAAGTATTTTGAAAAATATAGTGGTATAATTACCCTATTTTATCCATCCTACATTCACTAAAATTAATGACACCAGTTTGTTCTCTAAGAATCCATACAATCATAGTCTGTTGACATATTTTTTTAATTAAAAGACATAAGGAGACACTGCCTAGAAATAACGCAGATTAAAAATTAGGAGGTCAGAAAGGTTATTTTGGGAGAGTGAAAATTAAACTGAGAACTGAAAAGGAAAAAGTAGTAAAAATGATAGAATATTACAAACAGAAGAAGTTTTAATTTCATAATAAAATAATTCAAAAGCATTCTTAATGCATCTCCATTATTGTGCATTAAATCATGTTTTAAGTAATGCAAGTCAGTTGTTTTCCAAATAATTTACAAGGTTTTTACTGTCACATATTTATACAAATTTTCTAAAAATGAATGTAACATTTTCTATAATCTATTATTTGTTCTGTCTTTTAAAATCATCATTTGATCAGAAGAAAATTTCCTGAGCCTCTAGTCTAAAATGTTTGCAGACGTTTGTATGGTTAAAAGTCCATATATTAAAACTGATTAAGAGTACAGAATCTATTTGGTAGAATCCTTTTAATTTTACCCAGTAAATTGGGGAAAAAACAGTTGTTCTAAAATGAAGCATAGTTAAGTCTTTGTTGAAAAGGATCCTTTTTTTTTTTTTAAGTTTTCTTTAGATGAGTTTTTCTTTAATATATTATGTTTTAATATCAGGGTACAAACATCTACTTTTTGATGTTGGGTGGAAGTAGTAACACTTTGGCCTTGCATAGAACTTTGTTAACCACTTTTCTTCAAATGGCAATTTCTTTTGTAGCTGGATGGCAGATTTGTAGGAGAGTGGCATCCAGAAATCATTACAATTGCAGCAGTATTTCATGCAAGAGTTTTTCTCTGTTCAAGGATTTCAAAACACTTTTCAACGATGAATTACCTTTATAATGGTCTCTATTTGAAAACTGTAAAATCCAAAGCATAGAGAATTACAGCTTACCAAGGTCAGCTGTTAATTTTCTTCATCAATACATTTGTTGTCCATCTGCTAAATGCTGAACACTTTTCTGGGTGCAGTGAATTCTTACGAAAATAATAGGCAAGGTTTTTAAGTCTGTTGTTTGATTTAATGGGATGGAGGAAGAGCAGATGGAAATTACACACATGCAGAAAACCTTTATAGAGCAATTATAGTCATTCCCATTAAATGTTTTAGTCTTCAGAATAGTTAAAACAAAACAAAACAAAATGGCAGTGAATGAAGTTACAACATATAATTAGGATCAGTGACCCTGAAAAAGTTTTTAATGAGTGAGGCAGATTATTTGGTACCGCAAAGAGGAGATGGCATTCTGGGCAGATTAAATTGCATATTTAGTGAGACAGAGGCCAAAGAGAGCACAATCTATGTGTGGGTTGAACTGCACTTTTATCAACTACAAGAAAAGGCTGCATAGTCAAGTATAATAAGGTGATTTCAGTAAAGAGATGAGTCTTTGTTGAGAAAAACCATAGGAGCAAAGATGTGGGAAAGAAAAGCAAAATGGCAACAAGGTAAAGTCTTACTATGCTATAACTGAAAGATATTATACAGCAGAAATATAAAGAAATGTTAGGATGTAGTCCTTATGCATTTCGCATTGAATGTGGAAAATCAAATCTTCAGGGAAGAATAATAGAATCAGGGGTTCCATGATGGCAGTGACCAGTGTGTACAGTATCTAAGGGAAGAAGATCAGAGACTGTGAAACTGGTGAGTAAGCAGCCAGCAGGATCCAAAAGAGTGAATTTGGTGCTTACAGGACTGGAGCAGACATCCAAGGAGTCAGGGAAAATCAGATCCAGATCTCTGTGTCCTTGTCCTGGGCCTAGGAGTTATGAATTGTGTTCCCCTTGTCCTTTCCACATACTAGAGAGAGTGCAGGACCTGGTCTTCAGGCATCCTCCACTACAGCACCCAGACATCATAGGCTTCCCACTCCCCTGAAAGCAGCATCTAGATTCCAGGGACAGCATCACAACCTCCAAACCACAGTTCTATTGTTCCCCCTGTGGAGACCAGGTAGATAATAACATCATAGCGATCCTGGATCCGAGAAGGCAGAGCCCAGACAAATCTGAGTCCCAGGATCACAGTGTCTGGTAAGACTATGAGCTGCAGCTCAGCTGCTTTATGAGGCATGAGATCCCCCAGGGATGCTACCTGAAACAGACAACCCTCCTCCCCATGATATGGACAGGCTCCATTTCTGGACTCTGTAGCTGGGGGTTGTCACCTTTCTGTTCCTGGCTGATTTCCTCAAAAACCAGAGTCTCCAAAAAAACTATCCTCCAGGGCCATCCCTGCCCTTCCTGGTCTGCTTTTTCCAGTTGGACTTAAGGCAGGCGTACCTGGCCTGGCTGTTCAGCAGGCACCTATATCTGTGCCTGCACCCAGGGTCTGAAATATCCATACCAGTGTGGCTGCCTCTGAAGCACCAGCACACATTCCTATTCCCTTGCACATCTATAGTCATCCTGATGACTACACTAGATTCCAGAGACAGGGAGATACAGGCTTTTGTGCAGGTTCAATGAAAAAACAGTCAAGGCAATGGACAACCATATACCTAAGATGAGTACACAAACACAATCAACAAAAATCAGGAAGTCATGGCTCCACCAGAAACCAAAAAAAGGAAAGGATATTCTAATACAGCTGAAACATAGTAAAATGACCATAATCTATGATTATGTAGTTGTTTGAAACATAAAATGAGGAAGTGAACAAATCTCTAAAGAAAGACAGGAAAATACAACCAACCAAACAGAGGCCATCAAGGACAGATAGTAAAACACAATGGAACAGGAGAAGGAAAGGAATAAAACTGTTCAAGATTGAAAATGGAATTAAAATCAATAAAGAAATCACAAACCAAGAAAATGCCTGGACATGGAAAACTTAGAGAAAAGATCACAGAAGTAAGCATTAACAACAGAATATAAGAGATGGAGGACAGAATCTCAGGCATTGAAGATACTATTGAAGAACTCGATTCATTTCTCAAAGAATACATTAAAAAGTTTCTGAGAAATACATTCAAGAAATCAAGGACACCATGAAAATATGAAACTTATGAATAATAGGAATAGATGAAAAAGAACATTCCAGGCTCCAGTGACCATAAAACATTTTTTTAATTTATTTATTTTTATCTCAATCACAGGTTAGGTACTTTGAATCTCAGGCGTAGCCCCCTCCCTCAGTCCCTCCCACGCTCCCACTCCCTCCCTCATCACCCTCCTCCCCGCCCCCTCCAAGTGCACCAACAGGGGAGGACCTCCTTCCCTTCCATCCAACCCCAGCTTATCCTGTCTCCTCAGGGCTGGCTGCAATGTCCTCCCCTGGGATCTAGCCAGTCTGTCACTCCCCGGTTTGTATGGGGGAGGGTCAAAGAGTCAGCAATCAAGATCATGACTGAAACAGCCCCTGTTTCCCTCAGTAGGGTCTTCAGTCCTACACTGAGCTATCATGGGCCCCATCTGTGCGGGGGTTCCAGGCCACATCCACACCCGGCACTTGATTGTAGAAACCGTCTCATACAAGACCCCTGTGCCCTGCTCAGTTTGGTCTTTGTGGAGCTCTTGTTCTCCCCAAGTCTCAACAACCTCCCCCAGATCTATCATTACTTCTCGCCCTCTGCTAGAGGCTTGATCTCAAGTCTTAATATCTGCTCTGATACATCACTACATTGACACCCCCCCACCCTCCAGAGGTCCTCCTTGGC
>CM053742.1:106356036-106373932 GCA_028658305.1 Pachyuromys duprasi | reverse complement strand
GTTAGTTTGGCTAGGGGCTTGTCTATCTTGTTGATTTTCTCAAAGAACCAGCTCTTGGTTTCATTGATTCTTTGAATAGTTTTATTTGTTTCTAATTGATTGCTTTCAGCCCCGAGTTTGATTATTTCCAGCTGTCTGCTCCACTTGGGTGTATCTGCTTCGTTTTTTTCTAGAGGTTTCAGTTGGGCCATTAAGTTGCTTGTATGAGATGTTTCAAATTTCTTCTTGAAGGCACTTATTGCTATGAACTTTCCTCTTAGCACTGCCTTCATTGTGTCCCATAAGTTTGGGTATGTTTTGCTTTCTCTTTTATTGAATTCTAGGAAGTCTTTAATTCCCTTCTTAATTTCTTCCCTAACCAAGCTGTCCTTGAGTAGCAAGTTGTTCAATTTCCATGTATGTGCAGGCCTGTTCCCCAACAATAGGAACAGGGACTGTCTCTGACATGAACTCAGTGGTTGGCTCTTTATCACCTATACCTGAGGGAGGAGAAGCCTTACCAGCCCACAGATGAAGACAAAAAGCCAGTCCTGGTGAGACCTGATAGACTAGTGTCAAATGGAAGAGGAAGAGGACCTCCTCTATTATTGGACTGGGAAAGAGGCATAGGAGAAGAAGAGGGAGTAGTGGGATTCAGAGGGAATGGACGGGGGGACTACAGCTGGGATACAAAGTGAATAAACTGTAATTTAAAAAAAGAAAAAGCAACAAGAGTTGTGTATACAGGCAAATATGATGGAGGAATATCCTCAATTGAGTTTTCTTTTACCCAGATACACCGAACTTCGGTCAACTTGGCAAAAACCTAACCAGCAGAGTCAGGTATAGACTTTTGTATTGGGTTTTTGTTTTGTTTTGTTTTGTTTTGTTTTATTAGCTCAAATTGATTTTCAGTTATAATTCTATTCTTTAGCCTTAAATCTGTTAATTGTATTTAAATGCTCTTTAATCTGTATGCTTTAAAATATATACTAAATTTATTTGGTTCCGTTGAATTCTGATTAATTTTCATTCATTTATTGGTATTTAATTAATTTAGGTTATTAAATATTTATTATTTATTTCTGTGTGCGTGTGTCCATGTGTCTGTGTATGCAAGTGTGTGCAGATATACATAAAGACCAAAAGAGGACATGGATCTTGTGGAAATAGAGTTTCAGATGCTGATAAGCTACCTGATAGGGATGATGAGAACTAAACTCTAGTCCTCTTAACAAGCAGGAAGTTCTCTTTACTGCAAATCATCTGTTCATCCCACTTTGGTTACTTTCTGAACCATTAATTTTATCCATATTTCTTATATAGAAATCACTTATTAGTGGATATTAAGCATATAATATAGGATAATCATACTAAAATATGTACACCTGAGGGTGCTAATCAAGAAGGAGGACCCTGGGTAAGATGATCAGTTTTCATTCAGAAAGGCAAATGGGATGGACATCAGAAGAGGGAAAACAGGGAACAGGGGAGTTGCCTGCCATAGAGGGCCTCTGAAAGACTGTACCCAGCAGGGTATCAAAACATATGCTGAAACATCCCAGATGTCCCTCAGTTGAGGAATGGATACAGAAATTGTGGTACTTTTACACAATGGAATACTACTCAGCAATTAAAAAGGAGGAAATCATGAAATTCGCAGGCAAATGGTGGGACCTGGAAACGATCATCCTAAGTGAGGTATCCCAAAAGCAGAAAGAAACATATGGTATATACTCACTTATATAGATCTGTAGGATAGGAAGGTCATCCTGAAATTTACACACCCAGGGAAGATATACAAGAAGGAGGACCCAGGTTGGTATGATCAATGCTCGTTTAGATGAACGAATGGGATGGACATTGAATGGAGGATAAAACACTCAACAGGACAGGAGCATACCAAAGAGGACCTCTGAAAGAATCAATACAGCAATGTATCAAAGCAGATATTAAGACTCACAACCAAGCCTTCTTCAGAGGGCGGGAAGTAATAATAAAAATAGGGGATGTTAGCAAGACTTGGGGAGAACAAGAGCTCCACAAAGACCAAACTGAGCAGGGCACAGGGGTCATATATGAGGCAGTTTCTCCAACCAAGGACCATGTATGGATATGGCCTAGAACACCTGCTCAGATGTGGCCCATGGTAGCTTGGTGTCCAACTGAAGACCCTAGTAAGGGAAAGTGGGACTGTTTCAGTCATGAACTCGATGGCTGGCTCTTTGACCCTCCCCCATACATGCCAGGGAGTAACAGCCTGGCTAAATCCCAGAGGAGGACATTGCAGTCAGCCCTGAGGAGACAAGATGATCTGGGGTCAGATGGAGGGGGAGGAGGTCCTCCCCAGTAGGTGGACTTGGAGGGGGCTGGGAGGAGATGAGGGAGGGATGGGGAGAGTGGGAGGGAAAGAGGGAGGAGGCTAAGCCTGGTATGCAAAGTACCTAACCTGTGATTGATATAAAAATAAATAAATTACATTTAAAAAACATATGCTGAGACTCATAGCCAAACTTTGGGCACAGTGCAAGGAATCTTATGAAAGAAGGGGGAGATAGAAAGATTGGAGAGGACAGGAGCTCCACAAGGAGAGCAACAGGTCAAAAAAAAATCTGTGCACAGAAGTCTTTTCTGAGACTGATACTCCAAAAATGGACCATGCATGGAGACAACCTAGCACCCCTGCACAAATGTAGCCCATGGCAGCTCTGTTTCCAAGAAGGTTCCCCAGTAATAAGAACAGGGACTGTCTCTGATATGAACTCAGGGTCTGGCTCTTTGATCATCTCTACCTAATGGGGAGAAGCCTTACCATTCTTCAGAGGAAGACAACAAAGCCAGTCCTGATGAGACCTGATAAACTAGAGTCAGATGGAAGGGGAGGAGGACCTCCCCTATCATTAGACTGGGGAAAGGGGCATAGGAGATGTAGAGGGAGGGAAGCTAAGCTGGGATTGGGAGAGGGTAAGGGAGGCAGCTACAGTGGGGATACAAAGTGAACACGTTATAATTAACAAAAATAAAATAAAAATTAAAAATATTCATATTTCTGATTCCTCTTTTCCATATTTTATTTGCTGATTATCTAGATCATTCATTTATAAATTGGATTACATTTGTGTTGGTTAATCTTGATGCAAATTAGAATCACCTGGCAAGCAGGAATCTCAACTAAGCAGTTGCTTACATCAAATTGGCCCATAGGCATACCTGTAGGGCATTTCTTGATTCTTAATTGGTGTAGGAGTCCTCTTCATTATAGGCATGTCCATCCCTGGGCAAGTGGGCCTGGGTGTTATAAGAAAGCCAGAGGGAACAATGTAGTAATCAGTGTTCCTCTATGTTGCTTTCAGTTCTTGTATCTAGATTTTTTTCTTGGCTTCCATCAGTGATGAAATATGATAAGGACATGTAATTTAAATGAACCATTTCCTCCCCAAGTTGGTTTTAGAAATGACGTTTATCACAAGAAGTGAAATATAACTAATTGCTATCCAACATTTTTACAGGTGTTTTCTTCTTGGAAGCATTTTCATTTATATCTACCAGAGATGAGTGTACTGCTTTCTTTTCCCACTATGAATGACAGTTTATTCAGTCATTTTTTGTAACAAACTCTGGGGATTCAAAATTAACATCCTTGTCCATGACCTTCTTATACACAGCAGAAAAAGTTTTGACCTTGTGTTCCACATTGTTTTGCTGTGATTTGTCTAAATGAATCTTTATGAGCTAGCACCCCTTCAGTTTCACATGGATCCCCTTATCCACAATTTGACTTGTGAAGACCGAGTCCTCAATGATGGTATCATGCACTGCTGTCAGCGTTCAGATTCTGTGGTGCTTCTTCTTATTTTTCATATGGCTTTTCTGGGGTAGCTTGGGAAGAATCTTCTTCTGAGCAATGAAGAGTGCATGTTTCCCACTGAACTTTTTCTTCATTTCATGAACTAGCTGGACTTGGATTTTCTGGAAAGATTTGAACTGAGGAACTGGCATGATAGCTTTCAGACTACCACCACCAATGTCAGTTTCCATGACCAGAGTGATGTTGAGTTCTCGCAGCTGCATCATGAGAACTGGGTTCATTTCCAGCTCAAGAAGCGTCTGAGAGAAGCCAGACTTGAACTGGTCCAGTTTCTTGCCATTAGCTTCACAATCTTGCCACTTAAGAACATAGCTTCATCCTTACAGAGTGGCGGCTTACAAAGGAGCACAGCTCTTGTGAAAACCATGAGTACCACTTTCAGCAAACATACAAAGTAAACTTGTGGAGGTCTTACATATAATGAGAAGTTTGGGTTCATACAAACATAAGTATAGGTTTGTCGCTTTAATTTTGTCCTGGCTAAGAAATGACTAATATTTCATCCAGGCCAATTCAAACTAGTAGATACTCTTCCTTTCCTTTGCCAACATTTGATTTTAAAAGAAAATGTCTCCAGTTGAGAAGACCTAGGAAAGACTACCAACTAATTATTATAGATTTCTCTTACTTGTGGTGTTGATGAGTGCACAGCAGAGAAATATGCAGAAATATCACTTGTTAAATAATTTTATCTTTGGGTGGATAAGCAAAACTCAGACTATAAGAATTTAACACACTTATCATATCCTGATAGACTAAAATTATCTCCAAATGTCAAACAACCAGAATATGTTCATATATTTACAGTGAAAAGTCATCATATCTTAAAGATAAATCACAAGGACACAATTTAAAACATAGTTTATTTCACTTTAATGCTTTAAGTCTTTTCACCAGAAAACTCCAAATGGGGTGGTATATACTCCAATTTGTGAGTGTATACTACTTTGAATATTCTGTGTATAGCAGGTAAAAATGCACTCATCCTCCTCAGTAGTAATGAATAGTCAGTTAATTTGGGAGTTCCAGGAAATTACTAACTATGGTCAATTTTTATACAGCCAACATACACTTTGCATTTTCACTAGTAACTGTAAGTACACTTTATGGGCTAAGAAATGAGTATAGTCAATTGCTTGTAACTGTGAATTATAGCTAATAATCATTTCTAAAAATTTGCAATTCCTAAATCAGCACTGAAAATGAGATTTAGTGTAACACTAGCAAAAGAAAGCATTGTCCAAAGCCCTGGCAAACAAGAATTTATCCAGTTTTGATAAAGTCTAGACCTCAGAAAACTACTATTTAATATCTATATAAAATGCTTAATGTGAACACAATAAAGTTCTTCTTATTTGGGGCTTACATTAAAGCAAGACAGAAACAGTTTTTCTACCCATCATTCTTCCAGTCTCTGAAACAAAACACTTTCAGGAAGACAATTATTGCCCACTTCCCATCTTAAAAATAACTAATTCAGTTCAAAGTTTGTGTTGTTGTAAAATATCAAGAGGCAGTTTATATTACTGTTGCTATATAGTACAGCTTGAGATCAGGGCTGGAGATAACTCCAGTTTGTTATTCCATATGAAGTTAAGAATTTTTCTTTCGAGGTCTGTAAAGAATTGTGTTGGTAATTTTATGGGAATTGCATTGAATCTGTAGACTGCTTTCGGCAGGATGGCCATTTTCACTATGTTAATCCTACTGATCCATGAGCATGGGGGATCTTTCCATCTTCTGATATCTTATTGAATTTCGTTCTCGAGAGACTTGAAGGTTTTTTTTCACACAAGTCTTTGACTTGCTTTGTTAGAGTTACACCAAGACATTTTATGTTTGTTTGTTTCTTTGTGGCTATTGTGAAGGGTGTTGTTTCTCTAAGTTCTTTCCCAGCCCATTTGTCTTTTGTAAATAGAAGAGATACTCTTTTTTGTTGTTGTTGTTCTTGAATTAATTCTGTATCCAGCCACTTTGCTGAAGGTGTTTATCAGCTGTAGGATTTCCCTGATAGATTTTTTAGGGTCACTCATGCATACTATCATCTCATCTGCAAATAGTGATACTTTGACTTCTATTCCAATTTGATTCTCCCTGATCTCCTTTAATTGTTTTATTACTTTAGCAAGGATTTCACATACTATGATGAAGGGATATGGAGAGAGTGGGCAGCCTTGACTTGTTCCTGTTATCAGTGGGATTGATTTACCTTTCTCTCCATTGAGTTTGTTTTTGGCTATAGGCTTGCTGTATATTGCCTTTACTATGTTTAGGTAAGTGCCTTGTATTGCTGATCTCTCCAGGAATTTAAACATGAATGAGTGTTGGATTCTATCAAATGTTTTTTCAGCATCTAAGATGATAATGTATTTTTTTCTTTCAGTTTGTTTATATGGTGGATTATATTGATGGATTCATCTATACTGAACAACCCCTGCTCACCTGGAATCATGCCTACTTGTTCACGGTGGATGATATCTTTTATGTGTTCTTGGATTGGGTTTGCAAGTATTTGGTAGAGTGTTTTTGCATTGATCTTCACAAAGGAAATTGGGGTGAAATTCTCTTTCTTTGTTGGCTCTTTGTGAGGTTTACGTATAAGGTGCTTGTGGCTTCATAGAATGAGTGTGGTAATGTTTATATATGTGGCACAGTTTGAAGAGTATTGGTGTTAGCTCTATTAGAATTCTGTGCTGAAACCATCTGTCCTTGGGCCTTTTTAGATGGGAGACTGTTGATGACCATTTCTAATTCCTTAAGGAATATTGAGATACTTAATTTATTTATTTGTTCTTGATTCAGCTTTGCTAAGTGGAATTGAACAAGAATATTGTCCAATGCATAAAGATTTTCAAATTTTGTGACATATTGGCTTATGAAGCAAAACCTAAGGCTTGTTTGGATTTCCTCAGCTATACCCTCCTGGACATATACCCAAAACATGCCCCACCATTCAATAAAAACATTTGCTCAACTATGTTCATTGCAGCTTTATTTGTAATAACCATAATCTTGAAACAACCTAGATGTCCCTCAACTGAGGAATGGATACAGAAATTGTGTTACATTTACACAACGGAATACTACTCAGCTATTAAAAACAAGAAAATCATAAAACTCGCAGTCTCAAACTGAGCAGGGCACAGGGGTCTTATATGAGACAGTTTCTCCAACCAAGGACCATATATGGATATGGCCTAGATCCCCTGCTCAGATGTGGCCCATGATAACTCATTGTCGAACTGAAGACCCTAGTAAGGGAAACAGGGACTGTTTCAGTCTTGAACTTGATGGCTGGCTCTTTGACCCTCCCCCATACATGCCAGGGAGTAGCAGCCTGGCTAGATCCCAGGGGAGGACATTGCAGTCAGCCCTGAGGAGACAAGATGATCAGATGGAAGGGGAGGCGATCCTCCCCCATTGGTGGACTTGGAGGGGGCGGGGAGGAGATGAGGGAGGGTTGGGGAGTATGGGAGGGAATGAGGGAGGGGGTTACACATGGGATGCAAAAAACCTAACCTGTGATTGATATAAAAATAAATAAATTTATAAAAAAATCTTGCATTCAAATGGATGGAACTAGAAAATATCATCCTAAGTGAGGTAACTTAGACACAGGAAGACAGGCATGGTATACACTCACTTATAAGAAGGTATTAGCCGTATAATATAGGATAGACATCTACATACCTAAAGAAGCTAAACACTAAGGTGGACCCTAGGAAGGAGGCTTAAATCTCATTCAGAATGGTAAGCAGGATAGACACAAGAAGCAAGGGAAGAGCTGAAACTTTTGGAGCCTACTGTAGAGGGTCCTCTGAAAGGCTCCACCCAACAGGGGATCAAAGCAGGTGCTGAGACTTATGGCTAAACTTTGGGCAGAGCTCAGGTGGTCTCATGGAAAAAGACAGGGTGGAGTTAGAGAGAGATGGAGGAGACAGGAGCCCCACAAGGAGACTAAGAAAGCTAAAGGACCTGAGTGCATGGTGTCCTGCATAGACTGATGCAACAACTGAGGACCATGCATAGAGAGAACCTAGACCCCCTGCTCAAATGTGGCTAATTGGCACCTCAGTCTCCATATGGATCTATGAATCAGGGAAGCAGGGGCTGCCTCTGTCATGATCTCTGTTGCCTGCTATTTGATCACTTGCCCCTGGTGATGTGGCCTTCCCAGGCCACAGAGGAATAGGATCTAGACAGTTCTGATGAGACTTGGCAAGCTACAGGTGGATGACACTGGTGGAGAATTCTCCCATTCAGTGGACTAGGGGAAAGGGATAGGAGGGAAGAGGGAGAGAGTGTGGGACTAGTGGGAATTGTAGGAGGGTTCTTCAACTGGGATATATGTTGAATAAATTATGAAGGAAAAATAAAAATAAAGTTAGAAAACCAAAACCAACCCCCCCAAAACAAACAAAAAACAAAGACAACAACAAAAACACAACACTGCTGGTTCTATGCATTTTTAAAAACTAATGACAAGCAAATTTAACATCATTTAACTTTGAATTATCTTTTAACTTTAGTCAGGAAATTAACACTACCTGACACATTGTAATGGCAATTGCACATTTCTTATACCTTCATTATAAATTTAACTCTTATTGTTTTGTGAAGGAACATATTCAGAATCAAACAATTATGTTTTCAAAGCTTTCTTGCAGTAACCTCTGGAAAGACTTCAAGGTGAATTTAAGATTGTGTATTTTAAGTGATTTTTCGAATTACCTTTTTTCACATTTATTTTAGTTGCATGGAGGTCAGTTTTATAAATACAGGGCATTTGAAATAGGTTTTTCTATTTATTTATTATTTATAAGGAATATTTTAAAATGTTTATATTAATTACAGTTTATTCATGTTTTGTCCCAGCTGTAGTCATTCCCTCATTCACTACTTATCACAACCTCCCTCCGTCATCTCCTTCAATGCTCCTCTCCAAGTCCACAGATAGAGGAGGTCCTCCTCAACTTCCAACTGACCTTTTTCTATAAGCTATTCAGAATGGCTGAATAGTCTTCTTCAGTGGCCTGGTAAGGCTGCTTCCCCCCTCAGAGAGGGGTGATCAAAGAGACAGCCACTGATTTCATGTCAGAGACAGTCCCTGTTCCCCTCACTAGGGAACCCACTTGAATACTGAGCTGCCATGGGGCTACATCTATGCAGGGGTTCTAGGTTGTCTCCATGCATGTTCCTTGGTTAGAGTGTCAGTCTCAGAAAAGACCCCTGGGCCCAGAATTTTTTGGTTCGGTTGCACAACTTGTGGAGCTCCTGACCCCTCCATGTCTTTCTATCTCCCCATTCTTTCATAAAATTCCTTACATTCTGCCCCAAGTTTTGTTAGGAGCCTCAGCATATGCTTTGATACACTGCTGGGTAGAGTCTTTCAGAAACACTCTTTGGTAAATTTCTGTACTGTTTCCTGTTTTCTCCCTCTGCCAATTTCTGTCCTGTTTGCCTTTCTGAGTTAGGATTGTTCATCTTACCCAAGATCCTCCTTCTTGCTTAGCTTCTTTAGGTTAACAGATTTTAATGTTTATCCTATAATATATGTCTATTTTCCACATATAAGTGAGTATATACAAAGTGTGTCTTTCTGCTTCTGTGATATCTCATTCAGGATGATCTTTTCTAGTTCCCATAAGGTTGGGTATGTTGTGCCTTCGTTTTCATTGAATTCTAGGAAGACTTTTTTTTGTATTTTTAATTTTTTTATTATTAGTTACAGTTTATTAACTTTGTATCCCTGCTGTATACAGATCCCTCAGTCCCTCCCAATCCCAATCCCACCCTCCCTCCCTCATCTCCTCCCTGCCCCTTTCCAAATTCACTGATGGGGAGGACATCTTCTTCTTTCATCTGACCCTGGTTTATCAGGTATCTTCATGACTGGCTGCAAGGTCCTCCTCTGTGGCCTGGCAGGGCTGCTCCTCCTTCAGGGGTTGGGGGAGGTCAAAGAGCCCGCCATTGAGTTCATGTGAGAAATAGTCCCTGTTCCCTTTAATAGGGTACTCATTTGGATACTGAGCTACCATGGGCTGTATCCGAACAGAAGTTCTAGGTTATATCCATGCATGGTCCTTGGTAGGAGAAACAGTCTCATAAAAGACCCCTGTGCCCAGATATATTTGATCCTTGTGGAGCTCCTTTCCCCTCCAGATTATATTAACTCCCCCTTCTTTCTTATGATTCCCTGCACTCTGCTGAAGGTTTAGTTATGAATGAGTCTTAGTATCTACTTTGATACACTGCTAGGTCGCCTTTCAGAGGCCCTCTGTGGTACGCTCCTGTCCTGTTACTTGTTTTCTCCTATATCCAAAGTCCATCCCATTTGTCTTTCTAAGTGAAGATTGATCTTCTTTCCCCAGGTCCTCTTTCCTGTTTATCTTCTTTGGGTGTATAGATTTCAGTATGTGTATCCTATCTTATAAGTCTATATAAGTGAGTATATACCATGTGTGCCTTTCTGCTTTTGGAATATCTCATTCAGGATGATCGTTCCTAGGTCCCACCATTTGCCTGCAAATGTCATGATTTCCTCATTTTTGATTGCTGAATCTGGTGCTTTCTCATACAATTAGGAATAGTGCTACCTCAAGAACCAGCTGTACCATTCCTGGGTATATATCAAAAAGTTGCTCAAGTACACAAAAAGGTCATTTTTTCAACCATGTTCATAGCAGCTTTATTTGTAATAGCCAGAACCTGAAAACAATGCAGATGTCCCTCAATTGAGTAATGGATACAGGAATTATGGTACTTTTACACAATGGAATACTACTCAGCAATTAAAAACTAAGAAAACTTTTCTTTCTTTCTTTCTTTCTTTCTTTCTTTCTTTCTTTCTTTCTTTCTTTCTTTCTTTCTTTCTTCCCTGATCCAGCTGTCATTTAGTAGCAAGTTGTTCAGTTTCCATGTGTGTGTAGGCTTTTTTATTTCTTTTGTTGTTGAGATCCAGCTTTAGTCCATGTGGTCAGATAGGATGCATGAGATTATTTCAAATTTTTGGAACTGTTGATACTTGTTTTGTGACCAACTATATGGTCTGTTTTGGAGAAGATTCCATGTGATGTTGAGAAGAAGGTAAAATCTTTTGTGTTTGGGTGAAAGGTTCTGTAGATGTCTGTTAGGTCCATTGGATTCATGACCTCTGTTAGAGTCATTGTTTCTTTGTTTAATTTCTGTTTTGTTTTGGTTTTTTTTTTTTTTGATCTGTCTTTTGTTGAGAGTGGGGTGTTGAAGTCTCCGACTCTTAATGTGTGGGGTTCTATGTGTGGTTTCAGTTTTATTAATGTTTCTTTCACAAATGTGGGTGCTCTTGTACTTGGGGCATAGATGTTCAGAATTCTGTTGTCTTCTTGGTGGAGTTTTCCTTTGATGAGTATGAAATGAAATTCCCCATCTCTTTTGATTAATTTTGGTTGAAAAATCTATTTTATTAGATATTGGAATGGCTACTCCTGCTTGCTTCTTGGGTCCATTTGCCTGAAAAACCATGTTCCAGCCCTTTATTCTCAGGTAATATCTAGTTCCCACCATTTGCCTGCAAATTTCATGATTTCCTTGCTTTTAATTGCTGAGTAGTATTCCATTGTGTAAATGTACCACAATTTCTGTATCCATTCCTTACCTGAGGGGCATCTGGGTTGTTTCCAGTTTCTGGCTATTAAGAATAAAGGTGCTACAAGCATGGTTGTGTCAATATTCTTGTGTACTTTATCATATTTTGGATCTATGCCTAGGAGTGGTATAGATTGATCTTGAGGAAGCACTATTCCTACTTGTCTGGGAAAGCAACAGATTTATTTCCAAAGTGGTTGCGAGTTTCCATTCCCACCAGCAATTGAGGAGGGCTTCCCTTTCTCCATATCATATGTTGTCGCTAGAGATTTTGATGTTAGCCATCCTGATGTATATAAGATGAAATTTCAGGGCTGCTTTGATTTGCATTTCACTGAAGACTAAGGACATTGAGAATATATATAAGTGTTTCTCTGCTACTCACTATTCCTCTTTTGACAATTCCCTGTTTAACTCTGTACCCCATTTTTTGATTGGATTGCTTGATTTGTTGCTTTTTAACTTCTTGGGTTTTTTATACATTCTGGATATTAGCCTTCTGTCATATATAGGGTTGATGAAGACCCTTTCCCATTCTCTGTAGGCTGTCCTTTTGTTTAGAGGGCAGTGTGCTTTACAGAAGCATTTCAGTTTCATGAGGTTCCATTTATTGATTGTTGATCTTAGAGATTATGCTGTTGGTGTTCTGATCAGGAAGTTGTCTTCTATGCCAATGAGTTCAAGGTTCTTCCCCTCTTTTTCTTCTAAATGATTTAGTGTGTCTGGTTTTATGTTGAGGTCTTTGATCCACTTGGACTTTAGTTTTGTGCAGGGTGATAAGTATGGATGTATTTGCATTTTTCAACATTTAGACATCCAGTTATATGAACACCATTTGTTAAAGATGCTGTCTTTTTTTCATTGTATGGTTTTGGCTTCTTGGTCAAAAATAAAATATCCTTAGGTGTGTGGGTTTATTTCTGGGTCTTCTATTTGATCCCTTTCATCGACCATTCTGTTTCTATGCCAGTATCATGCAGTTTTTATTACTACTGCTCTGTAGTACAGCTTGAGATCAGGGATGAATATAGTACCATACGAACTGTTGTTGTACAGGATCATTTTGGCAATTTTTTTCCATATGAAGTTGAGAATTGTTCTTTCAGGATCTGTAAAGAATTGTGTTGGTATTTTGATGGGAATTGCACTGAATCTGTAGATTGCTTTTGGCAGAATGGCCATTTTTAGTATGTTAATCCTACTGATCCATGAGCATGGGATATCTTTCCATCTTCTGATATCTTATTAATTTCTTTCTTCAGAGAAAGAAATTCAATAAGACCTTTTTTTTCAAACAGGTCTTTCACTTGCTTGGTTAGAGTCATACTAAGATACTTTATGTTATCTGTTGCTATTATGAAGGGTGTAGTTTCCCTAATTTCTTTCTCAGTCCTTTCGTCTTTCATATACAAGAGGGCTTCTATTTTTTTTTTTTTAGTTAATTTTGTATCCAGCCACTTTGCTGAAGGTGTTTATCAGCTGAAGGAGTTCTCTGGTTATAATTTTGGGATCACTCATGTATACTATCATAACATATGCAAATAGTGATACTTTTCCTTTTTCCTTTCCAATTTGTATCCCCTTGATCTTCTTTAGATGTCTTATTGTTCAAGCTAGGACGTCAAGTATGATGTTGAGGAGATAAAAAAAGAGTGGGTAGCCTTGTGCAATTTGCATGTGAAGGTGCCCTGAAATACTCAGTGGCCTACAGGCATGTCTTACTGTCTTCCTGGTATTCAGATCTGTCTGGGCTCCAGAAATTGTTTGCCTGGTCTCTACTGGTATACCCACTGACTGGGGCTTCAGTGTTGAGAAGGAAGTTGCAAGCATCCCTATGTTGCCCAGAGTAGGTGTGTGGGTGGAAAGGATTCAATGGCTAGCTGCTAATGTTGAGGGACCCTGGATCTTGGGCTCTGCATGGTCTCACTTGAAGGAGCTCTCACTGGTCAGCAGGATTAATAAGAAACCACAGGTTTTCTCCCTGTTCTCTACTCTTACATTTGGGCTTGCAGAGACAAATGATAGTGTAGGAGATCTGTCAGCTCAGTGCTGTCCACTGTTTGTCTGCTGGGCAGGGAGACCCTTAGTTGGGGAAGCCACTTCTCTTGTCTCAGTCATGTAGCATTGAGGCTCCTGTTAATACCAGCTGCCACCCCACTGCCACTGCGGCAGAGATGAGAGGCTGGTACCACCACCGGCTGGGAGGCCCTAGGAAGCCAGTACAGCTGCCAGCATACCTGCTAGTCCCATACAGCTGTCTGTATGGGAGGACATCCTCTGCTGTCTCAGTTAGAGAGCAGAGAGGTCCTGCTTGGAACAGTTGGTACTTCAGGCTGTCTTTGCCACGGAGGGAGGCTCATGCTTGGGTCCAGCAGAAGTGCAGGGTAGTTGAATATCTGCCCTTCTCTGTCCCAGGAGACAACTTTCGGTGACCTGGATCCAAATGGTCTCAGCTCACAGGTTGTCTCCTCTCACCCAGGAAGTCTCAATGTCGATGCTCAGGCTTCAGCTGCCCCTCCACTCACCAATTTTCGATCCTTTGTTCTTTAACGACTACATTTAAAGGAATTTACACATCTAAATAACATAATGATCACACAAAAATTTATGAAAAATTATTCTCTGATACTATGATTTTGGAAGTTATCAAATAGTTGGATATCACTTAAATGGCAAAAATCAAAGGAGTACTTGCCAAGGATATAAAAACCTGTGGGCTTTTTATTCAAGAACAAAGAGACATTTCAAAGCATTAATATAACAAGAAAAATAATTTCAAACACTCAAAATAGTAACAGGATATACAATTGTTATGTAAATTAGTCTGACAGAGGCAATCATTTTCTAGATATCTATATCTATAGAGATGAAGATATAGACATAGATATAGCATACTATATATATGCATTCAAATCATACATCATTTGTAACTTCATGAAACTAGAGGCTGTATTTCTTGATATGATACTTGATAAAAATCAAATAAAGAATTTATTTTATGATTAAGAAATAGAAAAACTGGATCCAAGATGGCAATGGCCAGCGTGCACTGTATCTGAGGGGCACAGGATCTGTAATCTATGAGGATAACCCTAGTGAGTATTCCAAGTAACTGAGGTTATGGAGTCTGATATGGCTATCTTTGATAGCCAGGCAACAACACATTTGTTAACTCCAAACTGTAAGCAATACTAACTCAGGCTGGATATGGATTTTTAAGGTGATTTTATGAAATGGACAATTTGGGTTTCCAAATGTTTTAATTTTATGAATTACAATTTTCACTCTACTCTCAAATTTAGGAAAAATGAATCTTGTCCAGCATTATAAAATCCATGCTGGAGACACCATTGAATTCAAAAATAGTATTAATTAAATTTTACTTTTAATGCTTTAGTTGAAGTAAAAAAGTATTTTTCCTTCCTATTCCGGTTTTACATTCAGGTGTGAGTGTTTGTGTGTGTGTGTGTGTAATGTGAATGTGTGAATGCATGTTTGCATTCAAGTGAGAATATATATGAATAGGAGTGTGCCATCATATGTGTAGTCAACATGTGGAGACCAAAGGTTAATGTTGGAAATCATCCTTAATTTATTTTCCAACTTGTTTCATTAAGGGTCTCTCAATCAAATCCAAAGATTACTGATATGGATAATCTTTTCTTTCATTCTTTCTTTCTTCCTTCCTTCCTCTCTCTCTCTCTCTCTCTCTCTCTCTCTCTTTCTTACAATTTATTCACTTTGTATCCCCTCTGAAGCACCTTCCCTGTTCTCCTCCCAGTCCCACCTACCCTATGCCTTTTCCCTAGTCCCTCATAGGGGAAGACATCCTCCTCTTCTATCTGACCCTAGCTTATTATGTCTCATCAAGACTGGCTGCATCATCTTCCTCTGTGATCTGGCAAGGCTGCACCCCCAGGGAGAGGTGATCAAAGAGCCTGCCACTGAGTTCATGACTGAAACAGCCCCTGTACCTCTTACTAGGGAATCCATTTGGAAACTTAGCAGCCTCTGTGCTTCTAGCCAAATTTCTTTGAGAATTATCTCTCTCTGTCTTTAAAGGTCAGAGTGACAGGCATGTCATTACTCAGTATTTAAAAGACATTTAGGTAGGTTCTATGGATATTAACTTAGGTCCACACGTTTGCACAGCATAGTCTTCAACCACTGAGACAACCCTCTAGCAATATTAATTGTATATGAGGTTCATAAAAGTTTTGTTATGATTATAAATTTCATTTACTACTACATCGTATAACTAACTACATAAATGGTATGTGACTGATTTTTATTAATAACACCTATTAAATTTGAATATATATTTATATTTTCTCTAACCTTCAATAAAATGTAATTGACATAGTCCTACTATTTTTATTTATTTTAAAACTTTTCACGAGATGATCTGTGACTCTTAGATTTGTATTGGCCTCCTGACCAATATCTGGCAAAATCAGAATGTATCCATCATGCATGGAATACAAACATTCTGTGTTTTTAAAGTTATGTATAAATTATTTTCAAGGCAGGAGATCCAAGATGGTTGCCAAGAGAGGACACTGTGTCTGAGGAGTAGGACAGCAGAAACAATGCAGCGACCAGCAGACTGAACTCTGGGACCTAAAACGCCAGGATTTGTGACTGCCAGGTGAGCGGAACTCCTATGGTGAGAAAATCAAGTGGGAAAACCCTAGGGACACCCAGTTATTACCCAGAAAAATTTCCGGGTGACCGGCAGTGCACAGCTTAGATCAGAGCAAGCAGCCGTGCTGGGCACCCTCAGCCGCCATAATAGAATGGATCATACAGTCTCCCGGGCAGTCTGAGGAGGAGCCAGGTACCGTTTTCACTGACCTGCACACTGCGGGCGCACACTACCCAGATCTGCCAGCAAAAACCTCAGTCAGTGTGTGAGTCCGCGGGGCAGTATGGGAAGGACCCAGGTTCTGCTTCAACCCACTGGCTTCAAACCACTGGCATACGGCAGGCGCACACCTATCGCCTCTGCCAGAATCACTTCAGACTGAGAGGGTCAGGGTACACTTTTGACCAGACTGCACACTGTGGGCGCACACTGCACGCATTCACCAGCAAAAACCTCAGTCCATGTGAGAGTCCCCTAGCAAGTCTGGGAAGGACCCGGGTTCTGCTCCAACCCACAGGTGTATGGCAGGCACACACCAATTGCCAGAAATACCTCAGACTGAGAGGGTCCAGGGACCACTTTGACCAGAGTGCACACAGCTGGCACACACTGCACACTTCCACCATCAAAAACCTCAGTCCATGTGTGTACACGGGCCAGACAGAGAAGGCACCATTTCAGACAGGCTTGCATACAGCGGGTGCACACTGCTCGGCAACACCTGCAACCAACCCAAACCCACTGTATGTGCACCAAATATCATCTCAGACATCGATGCACAGTCCCTGGCCCAGAAGGGGGCGCCAAATCTCCAGTCCAGGGGAGAGCCCTTAGAAGCAAGCCCAGGGCAGAGCGCACAGTCCCCAGCTGACATCTCAAACATGGCCATCAGACTCTGGCACAGAGTGAGGAGTAAAGTCCCCAGACCAGAGGAGTGACCAGCCTACGGTGCTCATAGTTTCTAGCACCTAGCACAAAGCCGGGCACACAGAGCCCACAACAGAGTTCAACTGAGACAACACACACTAACAGACCACTGGAAATCCCTGATCTTCTTGAAGAATACTCCTGACACAAGGGATTGACAGTTTCAGACTGAAGTACAGCCTTAAAGCACAAAGAGCTCCCTGATTATATATAAACAAATGCCCAGAAATGGGCAAAAGAACTGACCCAACAAAAATCAGGACACCATGGCCCCACCAGAAACACCCAAAAGCAGTGGAGATTTTAATTCAGCGGAGACACAGGAAAATTATGTTAAAGCTATGATTATGCAGATATTGGATGAACAAAAAGAGAGATAAAAAGAGGAAATGAACAAGGCCCTCAAAGAAATGGAGAAGAAATTAACTGCCCACATAGAGGAACAAATTAAAGATAAACAGAGAAGAAACAAACAAAATAGGAGACACAGTCAGTCAGTTGAAGGAAACGGTACAAAGCATGAAAATGGAATTAGAATCTATAAAGAAGACACAAAGGGAGAAGAACCTGGAACTGGAGAACTTAGAGAAAAGATCAGGAACCACAAAGGTAAGCATCACCAATAGAATACAAGAGATGTAAGAGAGAATCTTGGGAGCGGAGGATACACTGGCTGAAATGGATTCCTCACTCAAGGAAAATAGAAAATTGGAAAAATCCCAAGCACAAAACATCCAAGAAATTAAGGATGCCATCAAAAGACGAAACCTAAGAATGATTGGAATAAATTAAAAGGAAGATTTCAGGCTCCAAGGACCGGAAAATATTTTTAAGAAAATCATAGAAGAAAATTT
>CM053742.1:106334431-106355536 GCA_028658305.1 Pachyuromys duprasi | reverse complement strand
GACGGCTAAGGACATTGAGCATTTCTTTAAGTGTTTTTCTGCCATTCTATAATCCTCTCCAGTGAGAGGAAGCTTTTCAGCTTCATGAGGTCTCAATTATTACTGTTCATTTTAAAGCCTGTGCTGTTGGTGTTCTATTCAGGAAGTAGTCTCCTGTGCCAATGAATTCTAGGGTCATCCCCAATTTTTCTTCTAACCAGTTTAGTGTTTCTTGTTTTATGTTGAGGGAAAATTTTCTTCTATGATTTTCTTAAAAATATTTTCCGGTCCTTGGAGCCTGGAGTCTTCTTTTTCATCTATTCCAATTATTCTTAGGTTTTGTCTTTTGATGGCATCCTTAATTTCTTGGATTTTTTGTGCTTGGGATTTTTAAAATTTTCTATTTTCTTTGAGTGAGGAATCAATTTCAGCCAGCGTATCCTCTGCTCCCGAGATTCTCTCTTCCATCTCTTGTATTCTATTGGTGATGCTTACCTTTGTGGTTCCTGATCTTTTCTCTAAGTTCTCTAGTTCCAGGTTCTTCTCCCTTTGTGTCTTCTTTAAAGATTCTAATTCCATTTTCATGCTTTGTACCGTTTCCTTCAACTGACTGACTGTGTCTCCTATTTTGTTTGTTTCCTCTTTGTTTATCTTTCATTGTTTCCTCTATGTGGGCAGTTAATTTCTTCTCCATTTCTTTGAAGGCCCTTTTCATTTCCTCTTTTTGTCTCTCTTTTTTTTCGTCCAATATCTGCATAATCAATGCTTTAACATAATTTTCCTGTGTGTCAGCTGAATTCAAATCTCCACTGCTTTTTGGTGTTTCTTGTGGTGCCATGGTGTCCTGATTTTTGTTGGGTGAGTTCTTTCACCGATTTCTTGGCCTTTGTTTATATATAATCAAGGAGCTGTTTGTGCTTTAAGGCGGAACTTCAGTCTGGAACTGTCAATCTCTTGTGTCTGGAGTATTCTTCAAGAAGATCAGGAATTTCCAGTGGTTTGTTAGTGTGTGTTGTTGTTTCAGTTGAACTCTGTTGTGGGCTCTGTGTGCCTGGCTTTGTGCTCTGTGCTAGAAGCTTTGAGCACTGCAGGCTGGTCACCCCTCTGGTCTGGAGGCTTTACTCCTCAATCTGTGCTAGAGTCTGAGTATCCCTCTTTGAGATGTCAGCTGGGGGCTGTGCGCTCTCCCCTGGGCTTGCTGCTAAGGGCTCTCCCCTGGACTGGAGATTTGGCACCCCCTTCTGGGCCAGGGGCTGTGTACCATGGTCTGAGATGATATTTGGGGTTCACCCAGTGTGTTTGGGTTGGTTGCAGGTGTTGCCGAGCAGTGTGTACCCACTGTATGCAGGCCTGTCTGAAATGGTGCCTGAGGCCTTCTCTGTCTGGCCCGTGTACACGCATGGACTGAGGTTTTTGCTGGGGGACAAGTGCAGTGTGTGCCCGCATTGTGCAGGTGAGTCAAAAAGGTACCAGGTTCCTCCTTATTCTGCCCGGTAGACTGTGAGACCCAGTCTAGTATGGCGGCTGCTGGCGACCAGAGTGGCTGGTCGCTCAGATCTGAGCTGTGAGCCGCAGGTCACCAGGAGATTTTTCAGGGGAATAACTGGGTGTCCCTAGGATTTTCCCACTTGATTTTCTCACCGTAGGAGTTCTGCTCACCTGGCAATCACAAATGCTGGCGTTTTAGGTCCCAGAGTTCAGTCTCCTGGTAGCTCCGTTGTTTCTGCTGTCCTACTCCTCAGACCCAGTGTCCTTTCGTGGCAGCCATCTTTGATCTCCTCATTGCAGCTTTATTCTTAATAGCCAGACCTGGAATCAACCTAAATGACCCTCAACAGTGGAATGGATACAGAAACTGTGGTACATTTACACAATGGAATACTACTCAGCAATTAAAAACAAGGAAATCTTGAAATTTGCAGGCTATTTGTAGGATCTAGAAAAGATCATCCTGAGTGAGGTACCCCAGAAGCAGAAAGACACACATGGTATATACTCGCTTATATGTATATATTAGATATATAATATAGGATAAACATAATAAAATTTGTACACTTAAAAAATCTGAGCAAGAAAGAGGACCCTGTGTAAAATGATCAATCCTCACTTAGAAAGACAAATGGGATGGGCATTGGAAGAAGGAGAAAATATTAAACAGGACAGGAGCCTGCCACAGAGATCCTCTGAAAGACTCTACCCACCAGTATTTCAAGGCTTATGATGCGACTCAAGCAATTTTGGCAGTATGCAAGGAATCTTATGAAAGAAGGGGGAGATAGTAAGACCTTGAGAGCACAGGAGCTCCACTGGGAGAGCAGCAGAACCAAAAATCTGGTCACAGGGTTCTATTCAGAGACTGTTGCTCCAACCAAGGATAATTTATAGGTATAACCTAGAAACCCTGCTCAGATGTAGCCCATGGCAGCTCAGTATCCAAGTGAGTAGTCTAGTAAGGGGAACAGGGACAGTCTATGATATGAAGTCAGTGGCTGGCTCTCTGATCACCTCCTCCTGAGGGCAGAACAGCCTTTCAAGGCCATGGAAGAGGACATTCAGCCTGTGCAGATGAGACCTCATTAGCTAGTTTCAGATGGAAGGGGAGGAGGTCCTCCCTTATCAGTGGGCTTGGAGAGAAGCATGGGAGAAGATGAGGGAGTGAGGGTGTGATTGGGATGGAATGAAGCATAAACTATTTCTAATACACTCAATGTATACAACAGTTGGATATAAAGTCAAAGACACTTTATTGGATAAGCTGAGTCCTGAGAGAAGAATTTTATACCCTTCTATGTGACACAATATGAAAATCAAACTGTCAGCTGTATTTTAGTGAAAATATGTCACAACAGATAAATGTAAGACAAGAACAATCCATCTGATAGGATCTCCTGTATATTATTCACTTTATTGGACTAGAATATGGGCATAGGTGGAGTAGAAGAAGGGAGGGTGGGACTAGGAGGAGACAGGCGAGGGAGGAGGCTACAGCCAAGATACAAAGTGAATAAATTGTAATAAATAATAAATTAATTAAAATATTAATAAAGGGAAACCCAAGACCTAGTCATTAAATGGTTAAGCACCATTTCCTCAATATTTAGAAACCCTTCATTCCCACTGCAGCAACAATTCCACAGAACAATGAAGGAACGTTTTAAAATTGTCTCATAGGAGCAGAACTGGTGAACTAGAGTTTCACAGAAATAAAATTTTCAAAGAAACTTATAATAACATCTATATAGAAGCATATAAGGCAAAAGAAATTAGGGTCAAACCCATCAGGCACATGTATCTTGTAGAAAGTAAGGACATATACCAACTTACCTTTATTCAAAATTACCATGGCACTTTTTTCACATTATCTATTGTTTTGAGATTATCATGAGGTAATATCAATATCTGTGACCCAGATTCCATTATTTATTCCATGTGCAATATTGAGGAAGTGATCACTTAGAGTTTGAGTGCCTTCTTTAATAGAAGCCAGGAGAGATAAGAATGAAACCTAGATCCTTGAGATCCTAAAAGTTAGATGCTTTGTCACATTATATGCTGTGAGTCAGTTACTCAGTTCTAAATTAATTATCCCATAATGAGATTTCTAAGAAATCCTAAATACCATGAGGCAACTGTGATTGACATTTTAATGAGTCCCATCTCATCCAGCCTAGCTACTGATGTCCTGTGGCAACAAACAATAAGAGCTATAGAGTTTCACTCCAATTCTCCTTTTAGATGACACTTATACACATATTCAGTATAGTATTGTCAATTTGATTCTAACTTTCTGGCTTTTAATAAATGTAAAATTCTTACTATTTGAACATGTAAAATTCTTAGCATTTTACACATAGCAAGTGTTCAATACACTTCCTAATTTTTATAGTGTTGATGTTATTATCATTTTAACAGAGTCATGATAAAATGGGCTCACCTATTTTAAATCTCCAGAGTTATTTTTTTAATTTATTGATTTTTATATCAATCACAGGTTAGGTTTTTTGCATCCTATGTGTAGCCCCCTCCCTCATTCCTCATTCCTCCCCAACCCTCCATCATCTCCTCCCTGCCCCGTCCAAGTCCATCAACAGGGGAGGACCTCTTCCCCTTCCATCCAACCCCAACACATCTTGTCTCCTCAGGGCTGACTGCAATGTCCTCCCCTGGGATCTAGCCAGGCTGTTACTCCCTGGCATGTATGGGGGAGGGTCAAAGAGTCAGCCATCAAGTTCAAGACTGAAACAGTCCCTGTTTCCCTTACAGTGTCTTCTGTTTTACACTGAGCTACCATGGGCCACATCTGAGCGGGGGTTCTAGGCCATATCCATACATGGTCCTTGGCTGGAGAAACTGCCTCGTATACGAACCCTGTGCCCTGCTCAGTTTGGTCTTTGTGGAGCTCTTGTTCTCCCCAAGTCTTACTAACTTCCCCTATTTTTATTCTTACTTCCCGCCCTCTGCCAAGGGCTTGATTGTGAGTCTTAATATCTGCTTTGATACATTGCTATACTGATTCTTTCAGAGGTACTCTTTGGTATACTCCTGTCCTGTTGATTGTTTTCTCCTCTATTCAATGTCCATCCTATTTGTTCATCCAAACGAGCATTGATCATATCAACCTAGGTCCTCTTTCTTGTATATCTTCGCTAGGTGTGTATATCAGTCGAAGGAGTTCTCTGGTTGAATTTTTGGGGTCACTCATGTATATTATCATATTGTCTGCTAATAGTGATACTTTGAACTCCAACTCCAGAGTTATTTAACACCTATCTATATTAATGCATTTATGTGTGATAACCAATATACCTACGTCTCTAATTAAGTCCAGAGGACTATTTGTTGTAAAGAATACATTCTACTCAGGTATAGAAGGACTGTTTTGAAGGGTTGCTTTTGTTATCCCCTTTCTAGAATCAGAAATTATAGTACAATATGCATCTCCACATAGGAGATGGAGTCGAGTTATTTAGTAAGCAGGTGTAGAGGAAATTTGAGAAATAATGTTTGTTTTAGATTCTGGAGAATGAACTGGTGAGACCACATAGTCATATATGAATGGACTAGCTTAAATAATGTCAGAAACACATAAGCAATAAAGTCTGCTACTAGATGTATGATTGCAGGGTATGTAGTGAAAGTGGATAGTGGCTAGACTCTGATGAAGAATATGGTTGGGTTTTAGGATTTGGATTAATCAGTTTGCAAATGAAAGCTGTCCTCTCTTAGTATTTGGTTTGCTATCTCATGGAAGTAGTTATCCCTGAGCGTTGAAGCAAGACAATATGTGAAATAATGAGAACACAGGATATTCGTGGTATTCGTGGTACAAGAAACACTTTACATGTATGATGGGTTTGTGGGTTCTTCTAGTGAGATACTATCTTATCTGTAATCTCATGTTCAGCCAGAATATAGAATCTTAAACTGGAATTTATTTATATAAAAAATGTAGTGTATTCTATGACCTAGATTTAAGTAGGGCTAAATTTGCATTCCTCTTAATATACCTATAAAGTATTTGGGAAGAACATAAAATAGCTGTGTCGACCTCTAGTCTAGTCAATCTTTTATTAATATTAATCAGTAATATTTTTTGAGTACTTCTGATTTACCAAGTTCTTAGGAACAGTGCTACCTCAAGATCCAACCATACCACTCCTAGGCATATATCCAAAATATGCACAATTATACAACAAGGACATTTGTTCATCCATGTTCGTAGCAGCTCTTTTCGTAATAGCCAGAAGTTGGAAACAACCCAGATGTCCCTCAGTTGAGGAATGGATACAGAAATTATGGAACATTTACACAATGTAATACTACTCAACAATTAAAAACAAGGAAATCATGAAATTTGCAGGCAAATGGTAGGATCTAGAAAAGATCATCCTGAGTGAGGTAACCCAGAAGCAGAAATACACATATGGTATATCCTCACTTGTAAGTGGATATTAGACATAAAATGTAGGGTAATCATACTAAAATCTGAACACCTAAAGAAGCTAAAAAAGGAGGACACTAGGGTAGTTTCTCAATCCTCACTCAGAAATCAAATGGGATAGATATCGAAAGTGGGAGAAAATAATGAACAGGACAGGGGGCTACCACCAAGGGCTTCTAAAAGACTTTGCCCAGCAGGATATCAAAGCAGATGCTGAGACTCATATCCAAATTTTGGGCAGAGTGCAAGGAACCTTATGAAAATGTGGGCTTAGAAAGACCTGGAAGGAACAGGAGCTCCACAAGGAGACCAAAAGAAACAAAAAATTTGCTCACAGGGTTCTGAGACTGATACTCCAACCAAGGAACATGCATTGAGATAACCTAGACCCCCTTGCTCAGATGTAGCCCATGGCATCTTAGTGTCCAAGTATTTTCCCTAGTAAGGGGAGCAGAGTATGTCTCTGACATGAACTCAGTGGCTGGCTCTTTCCTTTCATCACCTCCCCCTGAGATGGTGCAGCTTTACCAGGCCACAGAGGAAGACAATGCAGCCAGTTATGATGAGACCTGATAGCCTAGTGTCAGATTAAAGTGGAGGAGGACCTCTCCTATCAGTGGGCTCAGGGAGGCGCATGGTAGGAGAAGGACGAAGGGCGGGATAGGGAGGGGACCAGGGTTGGGCTACTGATGGGATGCAAGTGAATAAATTGAAATAATAAAAATAAATAATAAATTAAAACAAAGAAAATAATTAAGCACTGTCATTCCAAAAGTTGAATGTTAGTAATTAATTTTAATATATTTTATATGCATGAGTGTTTAGTCTGTCTGCCTATCTGTATACAATTGTATGCCTTGTACCTGAGGAGGCCAGAAGAGGTTTTGAAATCACCTAGAATGAATTACAGATAGATTTAAATTTCATTGTTGCTGCTGGGATTTGAATCCTGGTCCTCTTACATGTAAAGCTGCTCTTTCTAGCCCAACTTTAATAGATTTTAAATAAATTTCTTTTCTTAGTTTAGAGTTAGAACTGCTTATTTCATTCTAAGATGAAACTGAGGTTCAATGAGGGGAGAGTTGATTTTTTTTTAATTTACCATCTTTAACGCCAGTCAGCCAGAATTAAAAAAGTGATTAGTTGTGCTATTCAAATGACTACAGAGAAAAATGAGTCCTCACACTTTTAGTATCCATTAGTTAGAAAAGATTTGTGTGTTGATCATATTGACTGAGAGAAACCATTTAAAGGAAGATGTATTTATTTTGGCTCATAGGTTCAGAGATTTCAAGCCATGGTACATTGGTACATTGTTTCTTATATTTGATGAGGTAGGATATCACAATGTAAGGGTATGGCAAGTAACTGCTCACCTCATAGAAGCCCAAAGTAGAAAGATATAGAAAAGAATGACCAAGAGTAAGGTGTGACTTTCAACAATGTATCACACATAATTTATTTTTTCTAACTTAGTCAGTCTTTCCACAGCCTCACTACTTCCAAAAAGTCTATTAAAATTTTGAATCTATGAGCGGGTTAAGCTGTTTATTTGATCACAGCACTCATGATATCATTTTTGGTAAAAAAACAAATAATATCACAAATGTATTTCAGAAGAGTCCTAGACATCTCTCAACTCAATCATGTTGAAAATCAAAATAAGTCACCACAACTTGTGAATCTACTTTTGAAATTGAGAAAGTGTACATGGCATGTTCAAAGGCCTTGAGGTCAAATCAAGATACCTGTATGTGCAACTCCTCTCTTTCCTAAGGACTGATTCTGTGTTGTGAGACTAAGTACTCACTCTCTCAGTGTGAGTAAGCTGATATCAATGATTCTTCTGTTAAAAAATAATAGCCATAAATGAAATAGTTTTATAATAAGTTGAAATGATGACTGCAAAAATGTCCTGAATCATGAATGGACATTTGTGAAACTAAACATAATATATTTATATAAACATAATATATTTATATAAGATTTTGAATTCCAGAGACAGTAAAATCATCAACCAAATAAGAAATTGGTGCTTCTTATAAGTCATAAATAATAAATTAAAACAAAGAAAATAATTAAGCATGGATTAATTGGTTCTGGAAAATCTCATTTACAAGTTACTGATCAATGTGCAGTAAAATTTGCCATTTGATTAGTCCTTTACTTACTGAATTGTTTTATTTTAGTTCTTTTATTTCTTTTACATTTATTGATGTGCTTATTTGTATGGAAATGACATTATGCCATGAGGTACACATGGACCTCCTTTCACAAAATATCTTCTAGGGATTAAATTCAGGTCATTGAGTTTAGTGTAACATACCTTTATTTGCCAAGCCATTTCAGCACTCACTTTCCTCAATTAATCTTTACTGTTACATAAACACATATGACATGTGATTATTCTCTATACACACAATAAGAATATGCTGAGGTTCATTCTATGAATAGTGGGTTTAATTATCTTTATGCAGTTGTGAAACCTGGTTTTGTATCCTAGATTCAGTGTATTATGATGAGAAGAAAATATTACTTTGACTTGAATAATGTAAAGTAAAAGAAGAATTATAGCAATGTTATTCTTTCATTTAACCATTTGGTTCTTAAAAGGCTTAAAAGGGTGCTGGACATTCCATTATGGGAAGTTTGAGCATTTGTTTGCCATTAATTTTCTTGGCTTCATCTGAGTCCATCATTTTGCCAAATGCATCATTATGAGTATCTTAGTATGAACATCACGTTAGAATGTTTTTCTATTGTGATACTTTGTAGTGAGATTACATATTTGATAAGAATAAGCAGGATTTCAAATTACATGTTCAGTATCTGTCTTGCTACTGATACAAAATATAATCAAAGCCTATTTTTAAAGATCCATTTTTTAAGTTTAAAATTTTATTTTTAAACAACTTATTCATTATATATCCTGATTGAAGACCCCTCCCTCAACTCCTCCCAGTCTCACCCTCCCTCGCTCTTTCTCCACCACCTTTCCCTAGTCCACTGAAAGGGGGAGGTCTCCTACTTTGCCATCTGCCCATAGCTTATCAAGTGTCATCAAGATTGCCTTGATCCTCTTCCTCTCTTGGCTGGTAAGATGGCCTTGCCAGGGGAAAGTGTTCAAAAAGCAGGCAACTGAGTTCATAACAAAGGCAGGTCCTGCTCCCCTTACTCAATACCCACATGAAGACTGAGCTATCAGTTGGGTAAATCTGAGCAGGTAGTCTAGGTCCTCTCCATGCATGGTCCTTGGTTGACACATCAGTCTCTGCAAGAACATCTGGGCTCAGATATTTAGCTTTGTTGGTCTCCTGGTGGAGCTCCAGTCTCTTCCATATCCTTCTATTCCCATCCCCCTCTTCTTCCATAAGTCTCCCTGCAAGCTGCCTAAAGTTTGGCTGTGAATATCAGCATCTGCTTCAGTTCCCTCTTGGGTGAAGCCTTTCAAATGTAATAGGCTCCCATCCTGTTTCCTCTTTTTCACCAATTCTGGTGTCTATCCTGTTTGCCATTCTGAATAGGATTTAAGCATCCTCCCTAGGTTTAATAATGTTTCACTTAGGAATGCAGGTGCTCTGCTTTTTGGAGCATAAATGTTCAGGATTCTGATGTCCTCATGGTCAATTATTTTCTTTGAGGTGAATGAAGTGCCCTTCTTCATGTTTTTTGATTAAATTTTGTTGAAACTTTATTTTATTAATGCTAGGATAGCTACCCCAGCTTGTTTTCTGGGTTCATTTGCCTGAAAAAAAATTCCAGCCCTTTCCTCTGAGGCAGTGTTTATCTTTGTTGCAGAGGCAGTGTTTATCTTGGATGCAGCAGAATGTTGGATCTTGTTTCCATCGCCATCCTGTTAGTCTGTGTCTTTTTATTGGAGAGTTGGCTCCATTGATGGTGATAAATAATAGTGACCAATGACTGTTAGTTCCTTTTATTGTGGAGCTGATCGTGTTACTATTGTTTTCTTTTAAATTTTTGTTGTAATGTTATCTATATCTTGTGTTTTCTTGGGTGTAGCTGATTTCATTTGATTGGAGTTTTCCTTCTAGTATTTTCTCTAAGGCTGCGTTGCTGTGTAGATATTGTTTATGTTTAGTTTTTTCACAAAATATTTAGTTTTTTTCCATTCATGTTCATTGAAAACTTTGCAGAGTAGTGTAGTCTGGGTCGGTATCTGTGGTACCTTAGAGATTGCATGACATTTGCCCAGGCCTTTCTGGATTTCATGATTTCTGATGAGAAGTCTGGTGTGGTCATGATAGGTCTACCTTCATATGTTACTTGGCCATTTTTCCCTTGCTGCTTTTTATATTCTTTCTTTGTTTTGTAGATTTAGTGTTTTGACTATTATGTAACAAGAGGAATTTCTTTTCCAGTCTAGTCTAGTTGGTGTTCTGTAGGCCTCTTGTATGTTAATGCACATACCTTTCTTTCAGTTAGGAAAATTTTCTTGAAAATATTTTCTGGGTCTTGTAGTCTGGAATCTTCTTTTTCATCTATTCCAATTAATCTTAGATTTCGTCTTTTCAGGGTGTCCATGATATTTTTGGATGTTTTGTGTTTGGAACTTTTTCAATTTTACTTTTTGTATGAATGATGTACCGATTTCTGCAATTGTATCTTTAGTGCCTGAGATTCTCTCTCCCATCTCTTGTATTCAGTTGGTGATGCTTACCTTGTGGTTCCTGATCTTTTCTCTAAGTTCTCCAGCTCTAGGGTTTTCTGTGCCTGTGTTTCCTTTATTGATTTTAATTCTGTTTTCATCTCATGAAATGTTTCCTTCATCTGTTTGAATGTGTATTCCTATATTTCCATGATGATCTCTAATTTTTTGTTCATTTTCTCTTTATGTTCCTCTATTTGTGTAGCTCTGTTTGTCTCTTTCTTTGAGAGCTTTGTTCATTTCCTCCTTATTTGGTTCCAATTGTGTGAGAATTTTTGAGAGATTTGTTTATTTCCTCTTTATGTGCCTCTAATAAGTAAATAAGAATAGCCTTAAAATCATTTTCTTTTGTTTCTAATGAGTTAAAATATCCATTGATTTGTGATGTTGCTGGTGAAGGAAAGATGTCTTGATTTTTGTAGAATGAGTTCTTATGGCAACCTTTAGCCATCTGCTTATCCTTAACCTTTGTTATTTGTTCCAGAGTCTGTACTTCAGACTGGGTCTGCCTGTCTCTGGTGTCTAGAGTATTCTTCAAGAAAATAAGAGAGATCTGACAGTTCTGGAATGGATATTGGTAGTTCAGCTGTAGCTAAGGGAGGAAGTTCCCTGGCACATGTGCAGAAGTGTGTGTGTGTGTGTGTGTGTGTGTGTGTGTGTGTAAGTGTGCTTTGAGGGACAGGGTGTTAGAGTGTGTAGATGCCTGGAAGGGTGGAGATGAAGTGTGTGTGTGTGTGTGTGTGTGTGTATGTGTGTATGTGTGATACTGGTGCTGTCATTGGTCCCAATGGTCATGGGCAGGTGACCTGAATACCTCAGTGGCTTATAGGTGTCTCTTACTGATCACCTAGTATTCAGATCTGTCTGGGCTCCAGGAATTTTTTTTTCTGGGACTCTACTGGTAGACCCCAATACAGGGCCTTCAATGTTGACAACACTGTAAAATGTTCCCTATGTTGTCCACAGTGGTAGCAAGGGTGGAAGGACCTAATGTCTTGCTGCCGGTATAGAGGGTCCCTGGATCTGAAGCTCTGCATGCACTCACATAAAGGCACCCTCACTAGCTCACAAGACTTAATAAGAAGCACATGTTCCCCCCTATTCTCTGCTCTCAGATTTGGGCCTGCAGGGGAAAATGAGTATTTAGGAGATCTGTCAGCTCAGTGGTGTTCAATGTTCCCCTGCCAGGCTGGAAGACCATACTTGGGACAGGTGCTTCTGCTGTCTCAGTCTCTGAGCATGTAAGCTCTTGTTTGGTTGAGCCAGAGCCAAAGACCTGGGTACCCAGTATAGCTGCCAGTCACAGCAGCCAATCTGATGGGCTTGTTTTTTTTGTTTGTTTGTTTTTGTTTTCTTTTAAAAATTAGGAGGCCAAGAAGGCAGCATGGGAACCAACGTAATAAAGGAAGCACAAAGCTTCATGACAGTCAAACATATTTTAGCAGGACAAGAAATAAAATGCTCCAATCAAAGCATAGCCACTCTACTTAGAAACATGCTTTTCAGTGTCTCCAATGATTAAAAATTAAAATGTGCAGTTATTTGTATTTCTTGCAGAAATAAAATGAGAAATGTGAAAACAGAATAAAAATTTAACATTTATTGTTTTTTAATTTTTGTTATTATTTATTAACTCTGTATCCCAGATGAATCCTGCTCCCTCATTCCCTCCCATTCCACCCTCCCTCCCTTATCTACTCACTGCCCCTTTCCAAGTCCACTGATAGGGCAGGACCTCCTCGCTTTCCATCTGACCCTGGTTTATCAGGCATCTTCAGGACCATCTGCAAAGTGTTCCTCTGTGGCCTAGCAGGACTGCTCTTTCCTTGCAGGGTGGGGAGGTCAAGAAAGCCACCATTGAATTCATGTCAGAAGTAGTCCCTATTCCACTTACTAGGGTACACACTTGGATACTGAGCTACCATGGACTACATCTGAGCACAGGTTCTTGATTATATCCATAATTGGTCCTTGTTTGGAGAAACAGTGTCATATAAGACTCCTGTGCCCAGATATATTTGGTCCTTGTGGAGCTCCTATTCTTTCCAGATCATATTAACTCTCCCTTCTTTCATATGATTCCCAGCATTCTGCGGAAGGTTTGGTTACGAGTCTGTTTCTGCTTTGATACACTGATAAGTAGAGTCTTTCAGTGGCCCTCTGTGGTAGGACACTGTCCTGTTACTTGTTTTCTCCTACATCCCATGCCCATCCCTTTTGTGTTTCTAAGTGAGGATTGATCATCTTGCCCCGGGTCTTCTTTCTTGTTTATCTTCTTTAGGTGTATAGATTTCAGTAAGTTTATCATATCTAATAGGTCTAAATAAGTGAGTATATGTGATGTGTGTCTTTCCCCTTCTGGTATACCTCACTCGGAATGATATTTTCTAGATCCCACCATTTGTTTGCAAATTTCATTATTTCATTGTTTCTAATTGCTGAGTAATATTCCATTGTGTAAAAACAGCACAATTTCTGTATCCATTCCTCTGTTGATGGACATCTGGGTTGTTCCAGGTTCTGGCTATTACAAATAAAGCAACAACATGGTTGAGCAAATGTGCTTGTTGTGTACTTGAGCAATTTTTGGATATATGCTTAGGAGTGGTACACCTGGGACTTAAGGAAGTGCTATTTGTAGTTTTCTGAGAAAGCACCAGGTTGATTTCCAAAGTGGTTGTATCAATTTACATTCCCACCAGCAAAGAAGGAGGGTTCCCCTTTCTCCACAACCTCTCCAGCATGTGTTGTCATTTGAGTTTTGATCTTAGCCATTTTGATGCCTGTAAGGGGAAATCTCAGGGTCATTTTGATTTGCATCTCTCTGATGGCTGAGGATGTTGAGCATCTCCTTAAGTGTTTCTCTGCCGTTCTATATTCCTCTACAGAGAATTGTCTGTTTAGCTCCATAACCCGTATTTTAATTGGATATCTTGATTTATTGCTTTTTAACTTCTTTATATATTGTGGCTATCAGCCCTCTGTCAGATATAGGGTTGGTGAAGACCTTTTCCCAGTCTGAAGGCTGTCATTTTGTTTTGACAATAGTGTCTTTTGCTTTACAGAAGCTTTTCAGTTTCATGAGGTCCCATTTATTTATTGTTGATCTTAGAATGTGTGCTGTTGGTGTTCTGTTCAGGAAGTTTTCTCCTGTGCTAATGATTTCTCTGCTCTTCCCCACTTTTTCTTCTAACCAATTTAGAGTATCTGGTTTTATGTTGAAGTCTTTGATCCACTTGGACTTTAGCTTAGTGCAGGCTGATAGATATGGATCTATTTTCCTTTTTCTACATGTAGACATCCAGTTGGACCAGCAGCATTTGTTGAAGATACTTTTTTCCATTGAATGGTTCTGGCTTCTTTGTCAAAAATCAAGTACTCATAGGTGTGTGGGTTTATTTCTGCAGCTTCTATTCGGGTCCATTGATCTGCCTTTCTGTTTCTATGCCAATAACATGTGTTTTTTAATTACTCTTGCTCTGTAGTAGAGCTTGAGGTCAGGGATGGAGATACCTCCCAATGATATGTTGTTGCACATGATCGTTTGGAGATTCAGAGATTTTTGTTTCTCCATCTGAATTTGAGATGAAGCTGGGATGAAGCCTACTTGGTCATGGTAGATGTTATCTTTTATGTGTTCTTGGATTTGGTTTGCAAGTATTGTATTGAGTATTTTTTGCATCAATGTTCATAAGAGAGCTAGGTCTTAAGTTCTCTTTTTTTGTTGGGTCTTTGTATGGTTTAGGTATCAAGGTGACTGTGGCTTCATAGAATGAGTTTGGTAATGTTCCTTCTGTTTCTATTTTGTGGAATAGTTTGAAGAGAATTGGATTTAGCACTTCTTTGAAGGTCTGGTAGAATTCTGTACTAAATCCATCACGTCCAGGGCTTTTTTTGGAAAGGAGACTGTTGATGACTCTTCTATTTTCTTGGGGGATATAGGTCTATTCAATCTTTCTACCTGATCTCAACTTCATTTTGGTAGATGGAATCTATCAGGAAAATTGTCCATTTATTTTAAATTTTCAAATTTTGTGGCATATAAGCTTTTGTAGTATGACCTAATGATTGTTTGAATTTTGTTGGTATCTGTAGCCATGTTCTCCTGTCCATTTCTGATTTTGTTGCTTTGGATAGTTTCTTTCTGCCTTTTACTTACTTTGGCTAAAGGTTTGTCTATCTTGTTGATTTTCTCAAAGAACCATCTCTTGGTTTCAATGATTATTTGAATAGTTTTATTTGTTTCTAATTGATTGATTTCAGCCCTGCGTTTGATTATTTCCAGCTGTCTGCTCCTCTTGGGTGTATCTGCTTCTTTTTTTTTTTTTCCTATGGCTTTCAGTTGGGACATTAAGTTGCTTATATGAGATGTCATAAATTTCTTCTTGAAGGCACTTAGTGCTATGAATTTTCCTCTGAGCACTGCTTTCATTGTGTCCCATAAATTAGGGCATGTTGTTCCTTCATTTTCATTGAATTCTAGGCAGTCTTTAATTTCTATTTTTTTTTAATTTCTTCCTCAACCCAGCTGTCATTGAACAGCAAGTCGTTCAGTTTCCATTTGTGTGTAGGCTTTTTGCTAATACCATTGTTGTTGAGGTCCAGCTTTAGTCCATAGTGGTCAGATAAAATACAGGGTATTATTCCATTCTTCTTGTATCTGTTGAGGCTTGCATTGTGACCAACTATATAGTCTATTTTGCAGAACATTCCATGAGGTGCTGAGAAGAGGGTATACTCTTTTGACTTTGGGTGAAAAGTCCTATAGACATCTATTAGGTCCATTTGATTTAGGACTTCTGTACATGCCTTTGTTTCCCTATTTTGCTTCTGTCTAGATGATCTGTCCCTTGGTGAAAGTGGGGTGTTGAAGTCTTCCATTATTAATGTGTTGGGATCGATGTGTGATTTCAGTTTTAATAATGTTTCATTTATGAATTTAGGCACTCTTGTATTTGGGGCATGGATGTTCAGAATTGTGATGTCCTCTTGGTAGATTTTTTCTTAGATGAGAATGTAGGGTCCCTCCTCATCTTTCTTGATTAGTTTTGGTTGAATGTCTATTTTACTAGATATTAGGATAACTACCCCAGCTTGTTTTCTGGGTACCTTTGCTTGAAAACCATTTTTCCAGCACTTTACTCTGAGAAAGTGTATATCTCTGTTGCAGAGGTGTGTTTCTTGGATGCAGCAGAATGTTGGATCCTGTTTCCATACCCTATCTGTTAGTCTGTGTCTGTTTATTGGAGAGTTGTGATCATTGATGTTGATAGATAACAATGACCAATGAACATTAGTTCCTTTTATTGTGGAGCTGGTGGTCTTACTGTGATTCATTGCTTGTTTTCTTTTAATTTTGTCAGCATGTTATCTGTATGCTATGTTTTCTTGGGTAAAGTTGTTTTCATTGGATTGGAGTTTCCCCTCTATTATCTTCTGTAGGGCTGGTTTGCTGTGTAGATATTGCATAAATTTAGTTTTGTCATGGAATATTCTGTTCTCCATCTATGTTGATTGAAAGCTTTTCAGGTTATAGTAGTCTGGGTTGGCAACTGTGGTCTCGTAATGTCTGCATGACACCTGTCCAGCCTCTTCTGGCTTTCATAGTTTCTGATGAGAAGTCCGATGTGATTATGATAGGTCTACCTTTATATGTTACTTGGCCTTTTTCCTTTGCTGATTTTAACATCTTTTCATTGTTTTGTATGTTAAGTGTTTTGACTATGATGTGACATGATGTATTTCTCTTCTGGTCTAGTCTATTTGGTGTTCTGTAGGCCTCTTGTATATTTATCGACATCTCTTTGTTTAAGTTGGGAAAGTTTTCTTCTATGATTTTCTTGAAAATATTTTCTGGACCTTGGAGCCTGGAGTCTTCTTTTTCATTAATACCTATTATTCGTAGATTTTGTCTTTTCATGGCATCCTTTATTTCTTGGATATTTTGTGTTTGAGACTTTTCTGACTTTCCTTTCCTTTAAGAGATGCATCAATTTCTGCGAGTGTATCTTCAGCACCTGAGATTCTCTCTTCCATCTCTGGTATTCTGTTGGTGATGCTTACCTTTGTGGTTCCTGATCTTTTCTCTAAGTTCTTCAGCTCCAGGGTTTTCTCAGTTTGTGTTTTCTGTATTGATTCTAATTCTGTTTTCATGCCTTGCACCATTTCCTTCATCTGTTTGAATGTGGATTCCTGTCTCTCTATGATGGTCTCTATTTTTTGTTCATTTCCTCTCTATATGACACTAATTGTATCTCTGCTTGTGTCTCTATTTGTTTGGTTATATTTGCCTGTGTTTCCTTGAGGATTTTGTTCATTTCCTCTTCCTTTGCCTCTACTTAACTGGCCAAATCTTTGATAAATTTATTCATTTCCTCTTTCACTGTCTGTATTTGTATAGTTACTGTTCTGATAGATGTGGTTGTTTCCTCTTTATGTGCCTCAAGTAATTGTGTAAGCATAGCTTTAAAGTTATTTTCTTGTGCTTCTGATGAATTGGAGTATATCCACCAATTTGGGGGATTGTTGGTGAAGCCATGATTCTCTGGTTTATGTCGGATGTCTTCTTCACTGGCTGACCCCTTGCCATTGGCTTATCTGTAACCTTCCCTGTTTTTTCCTGGATTCTGCAGTTCAGACTGGTACTGTCTCTCTCTGGCGTCTGGAGAGTTCTTCAAGAAGCTAAGAGAGGTCCTGAGACCTCAGCCTGTGTGTTGGTGCTTCAGCTGGACCTGTGGGAGGAAAGTCTGGGGGTCAAAAGGGCAGATTCCAGGCATAGAAGGGCAGATGCGGGTGCACACATGTGTGGAAATGTTTGTGGAATTGTTTCTCGGGGGACAGAGTGATAGACAATGCTGAACCCTTGAGTGTATGGGGGTGGCTCTGCATTGAAGGCTTCTAGGGGGTTTAGTTGTGCATGTTCTGTAGATATAACAGGCGTTGGTGATAGTTGCGGTGCAATTTGCCACGTTATTTTCCTTAACTCCACTGTTGGACCTGCAGAGCAGGGCCTTTTATGTCCCAAAAGACACTCTGTTTCCCACAGTGTGTGTATGTGTGGGAGAGGTACAATGCCTGGCTGCTAGTTTAGAAGGACCCTGGATCTGGGACTCTGCAGACAGTCAAGGGTGCACTCACTCTCAAGCAGGTCACATTGACAAGGATCTGGTATCCGGGCTCTCTACTCTCTGCTTTGGCTCTGCTTAGTTATATGGGGCTCTGCCAGCTCAGTGCTGCTGCAGCCCCAGGTAAGGAAGTCCAGCTATAGCTAGAGACTGGGATGCTGGTCCCGATGCCTTCTGGGAAGTCCTGGGGGCCCTCCACTGTGTTCTCCAGACTTGGGAGGCTCTGTGCCTGGTGTGCCTAGCTTGTTTGGCCGGTCTGTTGGACTTTGGTGGCTATTATATTTCTGAGGGTTTGGGCGGGCCATAGAATCAGTGGCTGAGAGACTCTGTGGAGTCGGTATGGCTGTTAGCAGAGGTGGGAAATGGGGAGGATGGCACTGTGGTTCCAGAACTCCAAGGCAAGTATAGCTAGCAGGTGTGGCTGTGGGGCTCAGAGCCCCACCTCTGCCACTGCCACAGTCTCCAGAGCTCTGAGCTGAGAGTCTAGGTGAGCAGGCTGTGCCGAGGGGGAGGGAGGTCCAAAGAAGGGAAGTGCCGGGAGATCAAATGATCATTTCTCCCCTTCCTTAAACAAGTACAAGGGTGACCTGAGACCAAAGTTCTCACCTCCACCTTGTGAGGTGATCCCTCTCTTTTAGAAAGCCTCACTGTCATTTCCCTGGCTTCAGTCATCCTTTCACTCACCAATTCCTGCACAGCAGCTCCTCTCCAACTCAGAAACTGTGAGCTTGCCTCCATCTTGAAAGCCCCTCCAACATTTAATATTATTATCATCATTTATTACAACTTATTCAATATGTATCCTGGCTGTGGCCCCTCCCTTGTCTCCTTCCTGGGAGGCTTGTACAGCTGCCTGCAGCAGCCAATGGCCCTGCTTTTGTTGTCTCAGTCATGGAGGTTCGTGCTTGGGGCAACCAGTGCAGCCTCCACCAAGAAGGAAGGCCTGCATTTGAGGTGAGAGGAAGTCCAGGACAGTTGAATATTCCCCAATCTCAGTCCCCAGAGAAGGTCACTGGTGGCCTAGTTCCAAAGGGTCCCAGCTCAATGGTTGTCCCCTCTTGCTCAAGAAGCCTCAATGCCGAGGTTCTGGCTTCTGCTGCGCCCCCACTCACCAATTTCAGAGTTCTGGGTACTGTGCCACTCAAATATAGCATAAGCTGGTCACTGCCAACTTGGAATTCCCTTGGATTTCCTTGTTTTCAATCGCTGAATAAGATTCCATTGTGAAGATGTGTCACAATATCTATATCCATTCCTCAACTGAGGGACATAATGGTTGTTTCCTGATTCTGGCTATTAAAAATAAGCCTGCTAAGAACATGGGCAGGCAAATATCCTTATTGTATACTTGAACATATTTTAGATATATGCCTAGGGGTGGTATAGCTGGATCTTGAGGTAGTGCTAATCTTAGTTTTCTGAGAAAACAACAGGTTGATTTCCAAATTGGTTGTACAAGTTTACATTCCTATCAACAATGGAGGTGGGTTCCCCTTTCTCCACCTCCTCTCTGACATGTGTTGTCACTTGACTTTTTGATCTTAGCCATTCTGATTGGTATGAGGTGAAATCTCAGGGATGTTTTGATTTGCACTTCCTGAATGACTATGGTGTCTTTAAGTGTTTCCATGCCATTTGATATTCCTCCATTGAGTATTTTCTGTTTAGATCTGTACTCCATTTTTTAAATTGGATTACCTGATTTGTTTGTGTTTAACTACTTGAGATTTTATATATTCTGGATATTAGCCCTCTTTCAGATATAGCTTTGTTAAAGATCTTTTCACAGTCTGTAGGCTGTGTTTGAAATCATGCTAGAGCAAAAAGTCAACTAAAGGAGTCCAAGGGGTTAGAAATATGAAAGGAAGAAATAAAAATATCGCTATTCACAGATGATATGATAGTATACATGAGTGACCCCAAAAATTCTACCAGAGAACTCCTTCAGCTGATAAACAACTTCAGCAAATAATTCTTTGATCACCTCCCCCTGATCAGGGAGCAGCCTTAACAGGCCACAGAGGAAAACAATGCATCCAGTCCAGGTAATATTTGATAGACTAGGAACAAAGGGAAGTGGAAGAGGACCTTCTCTATCAGTGGACTAGGGAGGGGCATGGGAGAATATGAAGGAGAGAGGGTGGAATTAGGAAGGGATGAGGGAGAGGGCTAGGGTGGGGATAGCAAGTGAAAAAAATGTAATTTATAAAAATAAATTTTAATTATTGGAAAAATGCCCAGATACAAAATTAACTCAAAAAATTACTATCCCTCCTGTATACAAAAGAAAAAAATGAGATGAGGAAGAAATTAGTGAAACAACACCATTCGAAATAGCCACAAGTGACATAAAGTACCTTGGTGTGACTCTAACCAAGCAAGTGAAAGACCTCTATGAAACATAAAAACAAAAACAAAAACTTCAAGTGTCTGAAGAAAGAAATTGAAGAAGATATCAGAAGATGGAAAGATTTCCCATGCTCATAGGTGTATAGGATTAAAACAATGAAAATGGCCATTCTGCCAACAACAATCTACAGATTCAATGCAATTGCAATCAAAATAACAACACAATTCCTTACAAAACTTGAAAGAATATTTCTCAATTTCATATGGGAAAAAACACCCCAGAATTGCATAACAGGTTGTCTAGAGGTATTTTCATTCCTGATCTCAAATTGTACAACAGAACAACAGTAATAAGAACTGCATGCTGTTGGCATAGAAACAAAATGGTGGATCCATGGAATTAAATAGAAGACCCAGAAATATACCCATACACATACAGATACTTAATTTTTTATGGTTTTAATTTATATTTATTTATTTTATTAATATTTTTATTTTATCAGATACTTAAATTTTGACAAAGAAGCCAACACCACATAATTTCCATTTTCCAAAATGGAAATTTTCCAAGAGAGAGCATCTTCTACACATGGTGCTAGTCTCACTGGATGTCTACATTTTGAAAAATGCAAATAGATCCATATTTATCACCCTGCACAAAACTAAAGTTAAAGTGGATCAAAGACCTCAACATAAGTTTTTGATCTTAGCCATTCTTGTGGGTGTAAGGTGAAATCTCAGGGTCCTTTTGATTTGCATCTCCCTGATGGCTAAGGACGTTGAGTATTTCTTTAAGTGTTTTTCTGTCATTCTATAATCCTCTACAGTGAGTTATCTTTTTAGCTCTATACCCCATTTTTTAATTGGATTACTTGGTTTCTTGCTTTTTAACTTCTTGAGTTCTTTATATATACTGGATATTAGCCCTCTGTCAGAAGTAGGATTGGTAATGATTCTTTCCCAATCTGTAGGCTGTCGATTCGTTCGGATGACAGTGTCCTTTGCTTTACAGAAGCTTTTCAGCTTCATGAGGTCCCACTTATTGA
>CM053742.1:106305476-106333931 GCA_028658305.1 Pachyuromys duprasi | reverse complement strand
TGACCCCATGCAGCCCATGCTTCCAAGCAATGGGTAATGACATTACAGACTTTCTCTCCACTCAAAGAGTGGATAATGCCGGAGCAGGTATCCACAGATACATGAACATACTTTAAAGTTCCAAACTCAGCAATATGTGTCACATCCATTTGCCATAATTTTAAAGGCAACAATCCTCCAGGATTAACCCCAAAACCAGGGGAATGATGGTGAACAACACAATGAGGATAGTTTATGATGACCTGCCTGGCATAGTTTCTGGATAATTTAAACTTTTATTGTAGAGTCTTTGCATTGACATGAAAAATTTTATGAAACTGAGTAGACAAATCAATAGCTGAACCAAGAAAGATATATTCTGCTCTAGTCCAAAAATCCACTGTATTATTACCTGCAGCAAGAGGTCCGGGCAATCCCATGTGTGCTCTGATATGTTGGATATAAAAACGTTTTCTGCTGGTAATACACTCTTGCAACCCCTTTAGCAATGCACACAGGGAGCTAGCTAATTTAATGGGACCCGCAACCTCAATGATCTTAACAGCATTAACCACATAGGCTGAATCTGAAAGTAGATTAAATGGAAAGGCACAGCACTTAAACAATTCAATGACAATCTTTAATTCTATTATTTGTGGTGAACCCGGGGCAAATTGTATACATGCAGGTTCATGCCCTTCAATCATATATACCCTGCAACCTGTTTTTGAGACATCAGTGAAAATATTAGGAGCTCCTGGCAGAGGTTGCTCAGATGTTACTTTTGGAAATATTACAGGATGTTCTTTAAAGAATGTTAATAAAGGATGTTTTGGATAATGATTATCTATTAGTCCTGAAAAGCCACACCTTAATATGGCCCAATCATCAATTGTACCACACAAGGTAGTAAGCTGAACATTTGTGAAGGGCACTGCAATAACTGTCGGAGACGAGCCAAAAAATTGCAAACACTGATTTAATCCTGAAAGGGCCAAAGCAGCTACCGCAGTAGGGTAGTGCTCAATAGATTTAGCAGGGGAAATTTTACGATGAATCCACCACAATGGCCCCTCCTGCCACAATACTCCTGAGGGTTGAACCAAAGTAGGAAGAATACACACTGTAATTGGTAGATCTTCCTTCCAGCGCTGCAAAAAAGCCCGCTGCAAGCAGTTTTCAACCTTTTGTAATGCCACTCTGACCTCACTGGTAAACTGTCTGGGTGACTCCAAAGCAGAATCTCCAGCCAGAAGGTTATATAAAGGCTTTGACTCATAATTTGGCAATCCTAAAAAACCACGAATCCAATTTATATCTCCTAGTGATTTTTGATAATCATTTAAAGTCTTTAACCGATCTTTTCTCAATTCAAGTTTTTGTGGTACTATTTGCTTATAATCTATCTTGGCTCCTAAATACTTTATTATTGAACCCTTTTGTACCTTTTCAGGAGCAACAAACAAATTTTTATCTTGCAGCAATTTTACTAATCTACCGTAGGTTTCATCTAGCAACCTTTCCTCTTTTGCTGCAAGAAGAATGTCGTCCATATAATGGACACACCGGATGGCAGGGAACTCCTGGCGCAGCGGCTTTATTGCAGCCCCAACAAATAGTTGACACATAGTCAGGCTGTTTGCCATGCCTTGAGGCAGTACTACCTATTCATATCTCTGATCTGGTTCTTCATGATTACAGGAAGGAACTGTAAAAGCAAACCTCTCACTATCCTTTGAGCAAAGGGGGATTGAGAAGAAACAGTCTTTGATGTCAATGACTATAATGGGCCAGGAGGACAGCAAGGCTGATAATAAAGGTAATCCTCTCTGGACTGGACCTATTATCTTCATCTGCTGATTAATAGCTCTGAGATCCTGTAATAGTCTCTATTTTCCAGACTTCTTTCTGATGACAAATATAGGTGTATTCCAGGGTGATATAGAAGGCTTAATATGATTTAAACTCAGTTGCTCTGCCACTAGATCTTGAGCTGCCTGCAATTTTTCAGAGGAGAGTGGCCACTGAGGAACCCATACTGGCTCCTCTGTTTTCCAAATAATAGGTGTTCCCTCCTCAGCGGCCCCTAAGAAAAACCCAGACCTTGCCTTGACTTTCTTGGATGGGTTTACACTGTACTTCTTCTCCCCTGCAGGTGTTTTCCTATGCCAAACCCAGGAACGTAGCCCATCTCCCTCATCATATATTGAGAGGAGTCTGAGTACTCATTACTGAGTTTGAAACCCATACCCTGAAGTAGGTCTCTTCCCCATAAGGAGATAGGTAACTCTAGAACATAGGGCTGTATCATTCCCGCATGCCCTTCTTGGTCTTTCCACTCTAGTTGCCTGGCACTGATCTCTGGTGATTTCGCATAGCCAAGACCTTGCAAGGTTTGTGACACTGTTTGAATAGGCCATCCTGAAGGCCAGTCTTTCCTGGCTATTATGCTTCCATCTGTGCTTGTGTCCAGAAGCCCCAAGATAGATTTTCCATCTATTTTTAATTCCAAACTTAGTCTTTGCCCCAAATCTAAAGATAAGAAAGTTAAGTCTGTTCCTGTAGAGCCAAAACCTCTCTCCTCTATTTATATCCCTAGCAGAAAAGCGATCATGGAGACTGGGTAATAGAATAAGTTGAGCTATTAGGTCTCCTGGGGAGATAGCTATCACCCCACTAGGGGAGGCTACGGTAATCTTCACAATGCCTGTATAATCAGGATCAATTATTCCTGGATGAACAACAAGTCCCCTTAAAATAGATGATGATATTCCTAGTAAAAGGCCAACAGTATTAGGTTCCAGAGGTCCCTTAAAATCAGAGTCTATTAATTGGACTCCCATTTGTGGTGTTAATACGAGCCTGGTGGCAGAACGGATGTCCAGTCCTGCTGAGCCTGCAGTGGCTCTCCGCGCTCCCGTGGATGGTGGAGGGTTGGCCAGTTCTCCTGTTCCTGTTCTTCCTGTCTCTGAGTACTCATGGCCCCATATATTTGGGGGCCCTGGGGTCGAGGGTCCCGCAGTCCGTTTTTTGGACAAGTGTCACCAAAGCCCTGAGCAAGGGGCTGTCCATTGATATCCTTCACAGAGCGGCATTCATTAGCCCAATTATTTCCCTTTTTGCATCTTGGGCAGAGGACAGGTTGCCGCGAGCTCCGACTGGCCTCCACTCTTCCCTTTTCCTTCTCTGGACATTGCCTTTTAAAGGGACCCTTTTTTCCACAATTGAAGCAGGCACCATGATTAGTTCCTCCTTTTCCTCGTGACATTTGCATCACAGCAGCAGCTAGGCCAGCATTAGTTAATGGCCCTCCTAACTCTCTACAGACCTTCATCCATGCCTCAATCCCTCTATTCTTATAATGGGTTATAGCTGTTCTGCATTCCTTAGTGCATTGTTCATACACTAACTGTTTCACCAATAGCATGGCTCTATCAGGATCTCCAAAAATCCTTCCTGCTGCCTCTACCATTCTTGCCACAAAGTTTGAAAAAGATTCCGTAGGTCCTTGAATGATCTTAGTGAGATTTCCAGCTACTTCACCTTTGTTGGGAAGAGATTTCCATGCTTTCCCAGCAATCTGATTTATCTGAGTGTAAACCTCAAGAGGATAGCCTGTCTGTTGATTGGCAAACCGACCTTGTCCCAGCAACATATCCCTGTCCCAGGCAGGGTTTCCAGTTGCTTGGTTTGCAGCCGCTTGTTCTCCTGCAAATTCTACTAGAAAAGCCTTCCAGTCAAGGTACTGTCCGGGAATCAAACAGTCCCTGGCTAAGCCAGCCCAATCACTAGGTGTCATACAATATCTTTATAATGCCTCAACTTGAGCCACCATAAAGGCAGCAGTAATTCCATAGGCACGCACTGACTCAGCTAGGGCTTTTATCACCTTAAAGTCCAGAGGTTCGTGAACCCTATTTCCTTGTGGATCTTGGAACACAGGGCAGGCCAATGGCAACTCAGCATGTACCTGGCATCAAACTTCCGGACAGCTGGTCCGACCTGAACCTATACTCCCTGTGTCTCCCTCCACTGGATTATAAGGTGGGAGGGCGGGGGGCAAGGGAGTCCTGACTTGCTCTCCTTCTCCCTTCTCCGGTGGCTTTCCCCTTTTCTTTTCCCGTATAGAGGCCTTATCTATCTTATCCAGGAGGACTTGAAATTCCTCTTCTAGGGCATTGTCATCTTCATCTGAACTGGATTCCTCTGTATCTGATGACTTTTCTTACCTTACTGATCTTTCTTCCTTTAACTGTTCTAATGCTGTCTTTCCCTCCTCTAGAGCCTTAGAACATCTATGATGTTCTAGACAGCTTCTTACAAGCTTCCATACTGGCCTCACCCCCTTCCCCAGCGTTCCTTGCTCCCAAGCAAAGTCCAAATCTCACCCTAACTTGTTCCAGCAAGGGATGGTGAGGTCACCGGACACAGTGAACCATGGGGACACAGTATCACACTCATGAAGAAAATGCTCTAACGTGGACTTCTTGAGTTTAAGGTTCTTGGATAAGAGCAGCTCTTGAAGAGCCAACAAAATTGGGTGCCAATGTCAAGCACCCATTGTTTTACTTTCGGTTTGCCACACAGCGAACTTTCCACTACTTTCCCTTTCGGTTTGCTGCTCCGCGAACTTGTCTTCGCTCTTTCTTTATCTACAGAAAAGAGTAACTAGCCGCAATGACTGAGGACCTTATTGTCCCACATTACCTTAGGAACTTACCAGCGCGCTGCCCTGACTGCTAGAAGTTCTGAGCCGTTGAAAGAAGAGGATTCCCCATACAGGCCACCACTTGTCACGTCCACCTCGGCCAGCAAGGAAAGACACTGCACACGAGCTCTTCTTCAAGCAGTTTATTCAGGAGTTTTGAACAATCTTCTTCTTCTTCTTCCTCCTCCTCCTCTTCTTTTTCTTCTTCTTCCTCTTCTTCTTCTTCCTCTTCTTCCCCGAGGAGAGCCCGTCCCAGGAATAAGTACCCCTGAGCCAGCCAACCCCTGGTAGCCACGTGGGAAGTGCGGATAGGTACACGCAAGAGAAGGCTGATCATCAGACACAGCACCGCCAAATAAGGAGTTGTTTATCACAAGAGCACTCGTGGTGGAAGGCGGAAACCAGCGCCATCTTTAAGGTGCGGCACACGCAGCTCTCCACAGCTAGTTGCTTTATTTTGGCATGTTTACACAAAGTTAAGGCAGGTGATGCTTAGAATAAGTATCACAATGCAATGTCAGGATTGAAACCAGAGAGCAGGGGGAAGAGAAATCAGCATTTGAATGAACAAGGTTAAGGTGTATACATTTCAAAAGAACACTATACCAACAGTGGTTGTATAAGTTTATATTCCCACCATCAATGGAGGAGGGTTCTGCTTTCTCCATAGCCACTCCAGGATGTGTTCTCACTTGCGTTTTACCTTACCCATTCTGATGGGTGTAAGGTGAAATCCCATATTGTTTTGATTTGCTTTTCCTGGATGACTAAGGACTTTTTAAATTAAATTCTTATTTTTTATCTTAATTAGTTTATTTACTTTGTATCCCAATTGTGGCCACCTCCCTAATTCCCTCCCAATGCCAACCCCTCCTTCATCTCCTCCCTGCCCCTCTCTAAGTGCTCTTTGAATATTTCTCTAAGTGGTTTCTCTGCCTTTCTATATTCCTCTATTGAGAATTCTCTGTTTAGCTCTCTACCCCGTTTTTTAATTTGATTACTTGACTTGTTTAACTTCTTGAGTTCTTTATATATTCTTGACTTGTTTAACTTCTTGAGTTCGTTATATATTCTGGACATTAGTCCTCTGTAGGTATATATGGTTGGTGAAATTCCTTTCCCAGTCTGTATGATGTTGTTTTGTTCTGATGACAGTGTCCTTTGTTTTACAGAAGCTTTTCAGTTTCATGAGGTCCCATTTTTTGACTGTTAATCGTAGAGCCTTTGCTGTTGGTGTTCTGTTCAGGAAGTTCTCTCCTTTGCCAATGAATTCAAGGCTCTTCCCCATGTTTTCTTCTCACATATTAGGTATGTCTGGTTTTATGTTGAGGTCTCTGATCCATTTGGACTTTAGTGCAGGGTGATAAATATGGGTCTACTTACAGTTTTTTTTTTTCTACAAGTAAACATCCAGTTAGACCAGCACCATTTATTGCAGATGCTGCCACTTTTCCTCTGTACAATTTTGGCTTCTTTGTAAAAAATCAATAGACAAAAGAAAGATAAGTAATTAAGAGGCAAATGACTGAATAACTAATGAAGACCTTTGTTTTATTTTTTTAAAGGTGACTATTTGTTTCAGAAAGAATTTAAATGTATTATTATGATGGGTTAATAATTAAAGATGTTAAAAATAAAAAGTAACTAAAAATACTTAAAGATGTTTTTTTTTTAAAAAAAAGCAAGTATCCATAGGTGTATGGGATTATTTGTGGGTCCTCTATTGATTCTATTGATCAATCATTCTGTATTTAGGGCAATACCATGCATACCATGGATCTTGAGGAAGCATTATTCCTTATTGTCTGAAAAAGTGCCAGATTTGTTTCCAAAGTGGTGATACTATTTTCACTCTGCAGTACAGCTTGAGATTAGGGATGGAGATAACTCTAGACGATCTGTGGTTGTACAGGATTGTTTTAGCAATTCTGTGTTTTTGTTTTTCCATATGAATTTGAGAATTGTTATTTCAAGGTCTATAAAGAATTTTGTTGGTATTTTGATTGGAATTGCATTGAAAATGTACATTGCTTTTGGTAGCATGACCATTTTCACAATGTCATTCCTACTAATCCATGATCATGGGAGATCTTTCCATATTCGGATAACATCTGCAATTCATTCTTTACATAAATGATTTTTTTCAAACAGGTCTTTCACTTGCTTGGTTAGAGTTTCATCAAGGTACTTTATGTTATAAGTGGTTCTTGTGAAGGGTGTAGTTCTCCTAATTTCTTTCTAATTTCTTTTGTATTTTATATACAAGAAGGCTACTGATTTTTTTTTTTGAGTTAACTTTATATCTAGCCACTTTGCTGAAGGTGTTTATCAGCTAAAGGAATACTCTGGTTGAATTTCTGAGGCCACTCATATCGTATGCAAATAGTGATATTTTGACTTCTTCCCTTCAGATATGTATCCAATTCATCTACTTTAGTTGTCTTATTGTTCTAACTAGGCCTTCAAGTACTATGTTGAAGAGACATGGAGAGAGTAGGCAGCTTTGCCTTTTCCCTGATTTCAGTGGGATTGATTTAAGTTTCTTTCCATTTATTTTGACATTGACTATGGGATTGCTGTATATTGTCTTTACTATATTTAGGGATATGCCTTTTATCCCTGAGCTATCCAATAGTTTAAACATGAATGGGTGTTGGATTTTGTCAAATGCTTTTTTGGCACCTAAGGAGATTATCATGTGGTTTTTCTCCTTCAGTTTGTTTATATGGTGGATCACATTGATGGATATCCTTATATTGAAACACTCCTACATGACTGGGATGAAACCTACGTGGTCATAGTGGATGGCATCTTTTATGTGTTCTTGAATTCAGTTTACACTTATTTTATTGAGTATTTTTGCATCAATGTTCATAAGAGAGATAGGTCTGAAGTTCTCTTTTTTGTTGGTTCTCTGTGTGGTTTAAGTTTCAAGGTGACAGTGGCTTCATAGAATAAGTTTGGTAATGTTCCTTCTGTTTCTATTTTGTGTAATAATCTGAAGGGAATTAGAGTTTTTTCTTCTTTGAAGGTCTGGTAGAATTCTGCACTTAAACCACCTGGCCCTGGGCTTTCTGTGGAAGGGAGAATTTCTTCTATTTCCTTGGGGGATATAGAAATATTTAATCTCTTTACCTGATCATTATTTAATTTGGGTATGTGGAATCTATAAAGAAAATTGTATATTTCATTTAGATTTTCAAGTTTTGTGGCCCATAAGCTTTTGTAGTAAGACCTAATGATTGTTTGGATTTTCTCAGTTTTTTTTTTTCTTATGTCCCCTCTTTCATTTCTAATTTTGCTGATTTGGATAGTTTTTCTTCTGCCTTTCAGTAAGTTTGGCTAAGGGTTTCTCTATCTTGTTCATTTCATCAAAGAACCAGCTCTTGGTTTCATTGCTTCTTTCAATTGTTTTATTTATTTCTAATTTGCTTATTTCAGCCTTGATTTTGATGATTCCCAACCATCTACTCTTCTTGAGTGTATCTCCTTCTTTTTGTTCTATTGCTTTCAGGTGGGTCATCAAATTGCTTGTATGAGCTGTCTCAAACTTCTTTCTTAAGGCACTTAGTTCTATGAAATTTCCTCTTAGCATTACTTTCATTGGTTAGCATAATTTTAGGGAATGTGTGCCTTCCTTTTGATTGAATTTTAGGAAGTCTCTGATTTATTTATTGATTTTTATTTCTTCCCTGATCCAGCTGCTGTTGATTATAGAGTTGTTTAGTTTCCATTCATGTGTAAGCTTTCTGTTATTTCTGTTGCTGCTGAGGTCTAGTTTTAGGCCATAGTGGTCTGATAGGATACAATGGATCATTTAAAGCTTCCTCTATCTATTGAGGCTTGCTTTGTGTCCAACTATATGGTCGATTTTGGAGAACATCCATGGGGTGCTGTGAAGAAGGTATATTCTTTTGAATTTGGGTGAAATTTTCTGTAGACATCTATTAGGTCCATTTGATTAGGACATCTGTAAGTGTCATTGTTGCCCCATTTAGCTTCTGTTTTGATGATCTGTCCCTTGGTGAGAGTGAAATATTGAAGTCCCACTATTAAGGTGTTAGGATCCATGTCTGATTTGAGCTTTAATAATGTTTCACTTAGGAATGCGGGTGCTCTTCTTTTTGGAGCATAAATGTTCAGAATTCTGACGTCTTCACGGTCAATTTTTCTGTTAATGAGAATTAAGAGCCTCTTCTCATCTTTTTTGGTTAATTTTGGTTGAAAGTCTATTTTACTAGATATTACTCCAGCTTGTTTTCTGTGTCCATTTGCTTGAAAAACCTTTTTTCAGCCCTTTACTCTGAGGTAGTGTCTGTCATTGTTACAGAGCTGTTTCTTTTTAATTTAAACATTTTATTTTATATTAATCACAGGTTATGTACTTTGTATCCCAGCTGTAGTCCCCTCTGGCATTCCCTCCCTGTCCCCTCTCCCTCCCTCATCTCCTCCCTACCCCTTTCCAAGTCCACTGATAGGGGAGGACCTCCTCCCCTTCCATCTAACTCTACTTTATCAGGTCTCTTCAGGACTGGCTACAATGTCCTCCTCTGTAGCCTAGCAAGGCTGCTCCTTCCTTGGGGGGTAAGGGGATCAAAGAGCCAGCCATTGATTTCATGTCCGAAATAGTCCCTGTTCTTCTTACTAGGGTGCCCACTTGGATACTGACCTCCCATTAGCTACATTCAAGCAGAGGTTCTAGGTTATATCCATACATGGTCCTTGGTTGGAGAAACAGTCTCATAAAAGACTCCTGTGCCCTGATATATTTGGTCCTTGCAGAGCTCCTGTCCTTCCTCTTCAGGTCATACTAAATTCCCCTTCTTTCATATGAAATTAATTTGGCGATTTCTTATACAATTAGGAATAGTGATTCCTCAAGATCCAGCATATATCCAAAAGATGCTCAAGTACACAACAAGGACATTTGCTCAACTATGTTCATAACTGCTTTAGTCGTATTAACCAGATCCTGGAAACAATCCAGCTGTCCCTCAGTTGTGGAATGGGTATGAAATTATGGTTATTTTACACAATGGAATACTACTCAGCAATTAAAAATGAGGAAATCATGAAATTTGCAGGCAAATGGTGGGACCGGGAAACAATCATCCTGAGTGAGATATCCCCAAAGCAGAAAGACACACATGGTATATACCCACTTATATAGACCTATAAGATAGGATAAACATGCTGAAATCTATACACCTAAAGAACATAAACAAGAAAGAGGACCTGGGGTAAGAGGATTAATCCTCACTTAGAAAGACAAATGGAATGGACATTGGATGTAGGAGAAAACAAGTAGCAGGACAAGAGCCTACCACAGAGGTCGTCGGAAAGACTCTACCTAGCTATGTATCAAAGCAAATATGAAGACACATAACCAACCCTTTGGCAGAATGCAGGGAATCATATGAAAGAAGGGGGGGGTTAGTATGACCTGGAAAGGACAGGAGCTGTGTTTCTTGAATGCAGCCATATGTTTGATCCTGTTTCTACAACCATTCTCTTAATCTGTGTCTTTAATTATTTTTTTTTGGAAAATTGAGTCCATTGATGTTGATAAATAATAGTGATCAATGGATGTTAGTTCCTTTTATTGTAGATTTGCTGGTGATAATGTGTGTATTTGTTTTCTTTTGATTTTTGTTGTGAGGTCATCTAGGTCCTGTGTTTTCTGGGCTGTAGTTGATTTTATTTGAATGGAATTTTCCTCCAATTATCTTTTGTAGGGCTGGGTTGCTGTGTAAATATGGTTTAAGTTTAGTTTTGTCATGAAATGCTTTGTTTTCTCCTTCTATGATGATTGAAAATTTTGCTGGGTATAGTAGTCTGGTTTGATACCTGTGTTCTCTTAGAGTCTGCATGACATCTCTTCATGCTATCCTGGCTTTCATCGTTTCTGCTCAAATGTCTGGCCACCTTTGTATATTAGTTGGCCTTTTTCCCTTGCTACTTTTAATATTTTTTCTTTGTTCTTTAGATTTAGTGTTTTGTCTGTTATGTGACTTGAGCAATTTCTTCTCTGGCTTAGACTCTTGTGGTCTGTAAGTGCTTTGTATATTTAACGACTTCTCTTTAAGTTGGGAAAATGTTCTACTATGATATTCTTGAAAATATTTTCTGGACCTTGGAGCCTGGAACCTTCCTTTTCATCTATTTCTATTATTATTATATTTTATCTTTTCATAGAATCCTTAATTTCTTGGATGTTTTGTGTGTTCAACTTTTTGAGTTTTTTTTTTTTTGAGGGATGTAACAATTTTTGCAATTTTATTGTCAGCCACTCAGATTCTCTCTTGTATTTTGTTAGTGATGCTTACCTTTGTGGGTCCTGATGTTTTTTCTAAGTTCTCCAGCTCCACGATTTTCTCTGTTTGTGTTTTATTTATTTATTGTAATTCTGTTTTCATGTCTTGCACCATTTCCTTCATCTGTTCGATTTTAAATTCCTGTCTTTCCATGATGGTCTCTATTTTGTTTGTTTCTTCTTTGACTGCTTCTATTTGTCTATATTTGTCTGTATTTCTTCGAGAACTTTGTTCATTTCCTCTACATATGCCTTTATTTTTGCTCCCATTTCATTGAGATTTTTGTTTGTTTCTTTTTTTATTTAATTTTTAATTAATTAATTTAATTAGTTTTTCAATATTAGTTACAGTTTATTAACTTTGTATCCTGCTCCGTCTTTCCCTCCCAATCCCACCCTCCCTTCCTCATCTTCTCCCTACCCCTTTCCAAGTCCACTAATAGGTGAGGACCTCCTCCCTTTTCATCTGACCCTAGCTTATCAGGTATCCTCAGGCCTGGCTGCAAAGTTTTCCTCTGTGGGCTAGCAGGGCTACTCCTCCCTCAGTAAGAGGGGAAGGTCAAAGAGCCAGACATTTTTTCTTCTTTATGTGCCTCTTGTAACTCCATATGCATAGCTTTAAAATAATTTTCCTGTGTTTCCTGTAATGAAGTAAAATATCCATTGATCACATGCTGGAGAGGTTGGAGAGAAAGGAGAACCCTCCTCCATTGCTGGTGGGCATGTAAACTTGTACAACCACTCTGACCTAAAGAAACTAATCAAGAAGAGGACACCAGCTAAAATGCTTAATCCCCATTCAGAAAGACAAAGAAGATGGGCATCAGAAGAAGGAGAAAACAAGGAATGGGACAAGAGCCTGCCACAGAGGGCCTCTGAAAGGCTCTACCTTGTAGGGTATCAAAGCAGATGCAGAGACTTATGGCCATCCTTTGGGCAGAGTGCAGGGACTCTTATGAAAGAAGTGGGAAATAGTAAGTCCTGGAGAAGACAGGAGCTCCACAAGAAGAGCAACAGAACCAAAAATTCTGGACACAGGTGTCTTTTCTGAGACTGATACTCCAACCAAGGACCATTGACAGAGATAACCTAGAATCCCTGCACAGATGTAGTCCATGGCAGTTCAGTGTCCAAGTAGGTTCCATATGGAAGTTCATGTTTCAATTAGTTTAGAATGAATTGAATTTTTTTATTTCTTCAAAGCAAACGTGAAACACACAATTCTTTCTTAGAATGTATAGACTTATCAGATTTTTCTTTTGTTTCAGAAAATACGCATTTGTTATAAAAGTTAATAAAATTCAAGGTAAGAGTTTTAAAAAAATCCATTGATTTTGGGGGTTACTGTTTTAGCCGTGATGTCGAGATTTTTACTGAATGTTCTCATGCTTACCTCTAGCCATCTGATTATCAGTAACCTTCCCTGTTTGTTCCTGGAATATTTTCTTCAGACTGGGTCAGTCTGTCTTTGGTGTCCAGATTACTCTTCAGGAAGATGAGAGCTGTCCACTGGTTTGAGATTGGATGTTGGTGTTTCACCAGTAGCTAAAGAAGAATGATTACAGGCACATGTGCACAATCTTTGGCATGTTTCTGGATGTGTGTCATGAAGGACAGGGTGCTAGAGTGTGTTGATGCCTGAAATGATGGAGCTTAAGAGCAGCAGGGTGTGCTGTCCCTGTTCTTGGGCTCAATGTGCATGAGCAGGTTCTCTGAACACCTCTGTGACTTCCAGGTCTGTTGTATTGTTCTCCTGCTTTTCAGATTTGCCTGGGCTCCAGGAATTGTTTGCCTTTACCCCACTGGTGGAACAGCGGACAGGGCCTTCAATGTTGTGAATGCTGTTTCACTTATCCCTATGTTGTCTGCAATGGGAGTGTTGGATGCAGGGATCAAATGTCTGGCTGTTAGCATAGAGGGACCCTGGATCTTTTGGGCTCTGCACTCACTCACTTGAAGGTGCCCTCACTTGCTCTACCACTTAATTAGAAAGCACAGGGTTTCTGCCTGTTCTTTATTCTCAGATTTGAGTTCACAGGGGTAAATGAGAGTGTAGGAGATACTTTAGCTCAGTGGTGTCTACTGGGGTAACTGCCTCTGCTGTCTCTGTCACTGAGCATGGAGGATCCTGCTTGGGGCAGCCACCTCTGCCTTCTCAGTCACTGAACATGGAAGATCCTGGTTGGGCTAGCCACCACCCTGCCACAGCTGAAAAGACCTGGGAGTCCTGTACAGCTATAGGCAGCAGCTGCAGGCCTGGGAGGCTCTTACTGCCATTGCTTCTGCTGTCTCAGTCACCAAGCAGGAGCCTCACCAAGCACAGAGGCCGGTGCTTGGGGCAAGGAGAAGTGAAGGGGGCTAAATATTCGCCACTCTCAGTCCCCAGAGCAGTCCAGGGTTGACCTGGATTCAAACTCTCCCAGCTCACTGGTTGTCCCTTCTTGTCCAGGAAGCCTCAGTGTTGATGTTCTGGCTTCAGCTGCCCTTCCACTCAATAATTTCGGAGTTTTGGATACTTTGGACTTCAGATATGGTGCTTTGTTGTCACAGCCATCTTGGACTCCCCTTGCATCATCTTAAATCCTGAGAGTATTTTCAAATATCTGAATTACTGATTAGGCATCATTATTACTAAGTTCACACATATAGTGAAACATACAAAAATTTTAATATTAATGAAAGCAATTCATAACGTGTAAATTTAACCATTTTAATATAGTTTACCAAAACAGTACAAAGGTTATTAATTTTATATCTTAAGGTAGCAACTCAAATCCCAGCTTGTTTATTTTCTTTCCTGAGCTTCATGATTTATGACTAACTGCATCTCTCTTTTGCTGTGTTTTTCAAATTGTAATACCTTGAAGTTTTTGTTTGAGGACTGCATGTCCAGTTGCTTCATAAAGTACATCATTGCTTGGTTTTTGTATGGTTTAGGGAAAAAAAAAACTTCTTTCCTATGAGCATTGATGCAAAATACTCAATAAAATATTAGCAAACTGAATCCAAGAACACATAAAATATATCATCCATCATGATCAAGTAGGATTCATCCCAGTCATGGAGGGGTGCTTTAATATACAGAAATCGACCTATTTAATTCACCATATAAACAAACAGAAGGGGAAAAAACCCACATGATCATCTCCTTAGAAGACAAAAAAGCATTTGTCAAAATCCACACACATTCATGTTTAAAGTTTTGGAAAGATCAAGGATACAAGGCACATACCTAAACATAATAAAAGCAATATACAGCAAGCCTAAAGCCAAAATCAAAATAAACAGAGAGAAAATAAATAAATTCCCCTGAAATCGGGGACAAGTCAAGGCTGTCCACTCACTCCTTATCTCTTCAACACAGTTCTCGTAGCCCTAGATAGAACAATAGGACAACTGAGAGATATCAAGGGGATACAAATCAGAAAGGAAGAGGTCAAAGTATCACTGTTTGCATATGACATGATAGTATAGATGATTGACCTAAAAATTCTACCACAGAACTCCTTCAGCTGATAAACACCTTCAGCAAAGTGACTGTATACAAAATTAACTGAAAAAAAAGTCAAAAGCACACAGCAATGGGCTGAGAAAGAAAATATGGAAATAACACCCTTCAGAATAGCCACTAATAGCATAATTTACTTTGGTGAGACTCTAACCATACAAGTGAAAGACCTGTATGGAAAAAACAAAACAAACAACAACAACAACAACAACAACAACAAAAAACCTTCAGGTCTCTGAAGAAAGAAATTGAAAATATCAGACGATAAAAAGATAGCTCATGTTCATAGATCAGCAGAATTAACATAGCAAAAATGGACATCCTACCAAAAGCAATGTACAGATTCAATGCTATTCACATCAAAATACCAACATAATTTTTTCTACACCTTAAAAGAACAATTCTCAATTTCTTATGGAAAAACAAACAAACAAACAAATAGTCAAAAACCCCAAAGAGTTAGAATAACCCTGTATAATAAAAGATCTTTTGGTGGTACCTCCATCCCTGATTCAAACTGTACTACAAAACAACAATAATAAAAGCAGCATGGTACTGGCATTGAAACAAACTGATGGGTCAATTGAATTCAATCAATGACCCAGAAATAAACCCACACAACTATGGATACTCGATTTTTGACAAAGAAGCCAAAACCATACAATGATAAAATGACAACATCTTCAACAAGTGGTGCTGATCTAAGTAAATGAAAGCCTAAAAAAATGGTAAAGGACCTTCACCAACCCTACATCTGACTAATATACAGAATATATAAAGAAATCAAGAAGTCAAATACCAACAAAACAAGTTATCCCATTAAAAATTGGGTTACAGAGCTAAACAGAGAATTCTTAGCAGAGGAATATCGAAAGGCAGAGAAACAATTAAAGAAATGCTCAAGATCCTTAGTCATCAGGGAAATGCAAATCAAAACAACACCGGATTTCACCTTACATCCATCAAAATGGTTAGGATCAAAAACTCAAGTGAACATGAAAGACCTGGAGGGGACCAGATCTCCACAAGGAAAGCAACAGAACCAAAAATACTGGCACAGGAGTCTATTCTAAGACTGATACTTCAACCAAGTACCATTCATGGAGATAACCTAGAGCCTCTGCACAGGCACAGCCCATGGCAGCTCAGTGTCCAAGTTTTCCCTAGTAAGGGGAACAGGGATTGTGTCTGACATGAACTCGGTGGCTGGCTGTTTGACGTTTGACGATCTCCCCCTGAGGGGCAAGCAGCCTTATCAGGCCACAGAGCAATGCAGCCAGACCTGATGAGACCTGATAAGATAGGGTCAAATGTGGGGGGGGAGGAGTACCTTCCCTAATAGTGGACTAGGGAGGGGCATGGAACAGATGAGGGAGGGAGTATAGGATATGGAAGGAATGAGGAAGGGAGCTACAGCTGGGATAAAAAGTGAATAAACTGTAATTAATAAAAATTAATTAATTAAGAAAAATAAACAAAAACTTAAAAAAAAACTCAAGTGATAACACATCCTGGAGAAGTCGTGGAAAAAGGGGAATCTTACTCCATTGCTGGTGGGAATGTAAACATGTACAACCATTTTGGAAATCAATCTGGTGCTTCGTCAAAAAATTGTCATAGTGCTACCTCAAGATCCAGCTATACCTCACCTAGGCATATATCCCAAATATGCTCAACCATACAACAAGGATATTTGCTCAAATATGTTCATACCTGCTTCATTCATAATAGCCAGATTCCGGAGACAACTTAGATGTCCCTCAACCAAGGAATGAATACAGGAATTGTGGTACATTTACACAATAGATTACTACTCAGCAATTAAAACCAAGGGTATCATGAAATTTGCAGGCAATAAGATGGAACTGGAAAGGATCATCTTGAGTGAGGTATCCCAGAAGCAGAAAGGCACACATGGTATATACTCACTTATAAATGGATTGTACTGGAAAAGAAACAGAATAGTGGATCAATGAAATAAAATAGAAGACCCAGAAATAAACCCATACATCTATGGATACTTGATTTTTGACAAAGAAGCCAAAACCATACAAAGGTAAAAAAGATAGCATCTTCCAAAAATGGTGCTGGTGTAACTGGATGTCTACATGTAGAAAAATGCATATAGATCTATATTCATCACCATGCTCAAAGCTAAAGTCCAAGTGGATCAAAGACCTCAATGTAAAACCAGTCATACTAAATAGATTAGAAGAAAAAGTGGGAAAGAGATTAGAACCCATTGGCACAGGAGAAAATTCCTGAACAAAACAGCAACAGCACAGGCTCAAAGATCAACAATCATTACACAGAACCTCTTGAAACCGAAAAGCTGTGAAGCAAAAGGACACTGTTGTGGAACAAAACGACAGCCTTGAGATTAGGAAAGGATCTTCACCAACCCTATGTGTCTGACAGAGGGGTAATATCCAGAATATATAAAGAAAACAAGAAGTGAAAAAGTAACAAATCAAGTAATCCAATTAAAAAAGGGGGCACAGAGCTAAACAGAGAATTATCTGTAGAGGAATATAGAATGGCAGAGAAACACTTAAAGAAATGCTCAAGTCCTTAGTCATCAGAGAGATGCAAAAATCAAAACAAACAAAACAAAACCAAAACGACCCTGAGATTTCATGTTACACCTATCAGAATGCTTAAGATCAAAACCTCAAGTGACAATACATTCTGGAGAGGATGGGAAGAAAGGGAAACCCTCCTCCATTGCTGGTGCGAATGTAAACTTGTACAACCACTTTGGAAATCCATCTGGCATTTTCCCAGACAATTAGGAATAGTGTTTTCTCAAGTCCCAGCTATGCCACTCCTAGGTATATATCCAAAACGTGTTCAAGTACACAACAAGGAAATTTGCTCAACCATGCTCATAGCAGCTGTATTCATAACAGCCAGAACCTGGAAACAATCCAGATGCACCTCAGCTAAGGAATGGATACAGAAATTGTGATATATTTGTACGATGTAATATTACTCAGCAATTAAAATGAAATAAATCATGAAATTAGCAGGCAAATGGTGGGAACTAGAAAAGATTATCCTGAATGAGGCATCCCTGAAGCAGAAAGACACAGGTTATATACTCACTTATAAGTGGATACTAGATATGTAATATAAGATAAACATACAAAAATATGTACACCTAAAGAAGCCAAGCAAGGAGGACCGTGGGTAAGTTGATCAATCCTCACTTAGAAAGGCAAATGAGATAGACATTGGAAGTAGAAGAAAACAGGAAACAGGACAGGAGCCTACTACAGAGGGCATCTGAAAAACTCTACTCAGCAGTGTATCAAAGCAATGCTGACATTCATAACCAAACTTTGGGCAGAGTTCAGGGAATCTTATGGAAGAAGGGGGTGATAGAAAGAACTGGAGAGGACAGGAGCTCCAAAAGGAGAGCAACAGAAATAAATTATCTGTGCACGCTGAGACTGATACTCTAAACAATGACCATTAATGTTTATAACCTAGAACTCCTGTTCATATGTAACCCATGGAGGCTCAGTATCCAAGTGGGTTCCCTACTAAGTGGAACAGGGACTGTTTCTGACATGAACTCAGTGGCTGGCTATTTGACCACCTCCCCCTGAGCAGGGGGCAGCCTTGCTAGTCCACAGAGAGGAGATAATGCAGCCACTTCTGATGAGACTTGATAAGTTAGGGTCAGATGGAAGGGGAAGAAGACCTTGATAATCTACTGGCGAGGGGACCACCTTTCAAAAAATCTGATTCAGCCTAAGAAGCATGAAAGGAATAGAAAGAGTAATTATCCCCTTAGTGTGATGATATGCTTCTACACTGAATGCCCTTCCCTTTATATAGTTGCTGGCAGATTCTCATTTTCTAGTTGTGGATCAAAAAAGCAATATCCCTGCTCTTCTTTATCACCCTTTCTTAGATAATGATAAAAATTCTATGTCTGTTTGCTCTGACAATTTAAGCTTTTTTATACTATTTACAAAAACACTGGCCATCTTAAAAAAACCTGTTTGCTTACTCCTTTTAAGATTTCAGAAATTCTGTAAAAAAGAAAGAAAGAAAGAAGAAAAAAAGTTTTATTACTATTATAAAATACCTTGGCAAGAAGAAACTTGGAAAGAAAGGGGCTTATTTTAATGTCAGTTTCACATAGCAGTACATCATTAAAGGAAGTCAGAGCTGGAAATCAAACAGAACAGGAATCTGGAGGCAGGAGTTGATGCAGACGCCATGGAATAACACCGCTTATTGGCTTTCCCTTCATGGCTTACTCAGTTTACTTTCTTATTTCGAGGACCACAAGCCCAGAGATGATACCACTCATTGAGGGCTAGGCCCTGCCACATTAATCATCAATTACACACACACACACACACACACACACACATTACATATAGTACCTGTATGTTTGTAGATATATCACACATGTACAGTCCCTGAAGTGGCCAGAAGAGATCATTGGCTTTCCTGTAACTGTAGTACAGATGGTTGTTACTTCTTGTTAGCTGCCATGTATGTGCTTGGACCTGAACTCTAGTCCTCTTCAAGAGCAACAAATGCTCTTAACATCTGAGCTGTCCATTAAGACCCAAGTTTTCCTATTGTTTTTATTCTCAGAGTTAATTTTTTTCGTTTCTGTTTTATTATTTTTTTTATTTTGAGATGTTTTCTCTGTGTAGTCCTTGGTATCCAACTATGTAGACTATGCTGGTCTCTAACTCTGAGATCTGTCTGTTTCTGACCCCAGATTACTTCCCAGGATTAAAGGTGTGCACAATCATGCCCAGTTTTATTTTGGTTTTTGGAGATGCACTGTACTGTACTGAGGAAATACAAGACAGCAATATATTAGCTTTCTGTGGTGACCTTAAGGGGAGAGACAACTAGGAGGGAAACATGTTGATCTTCTTGTTCACCATGAGTCCTCAAGGAAATCTGATAGACTGAAGATATGTTTTGCATCATGTCAATCTGTGAATCTCTGAGGAAATCTGCCTGTAACCACCAAACAATTATTACCCAACTGCTGTGAGATTATTTTTCATTATTCAAGCTTGAATTTGCTGCTTATATTGTTTCTCTCTTAAAAATGAAGACACACAATGTTGGAACGCAAACTCCTACTATCGTTGGGATATTGTCATTACAGTGGATTAGTTTCTCTATCTTTGAAGAGTAAGATTTTACTTTTAAGAAACCCAAGAAAAAGCCAGAACTAATAAGTTACTAGGTTCAGATAGGAGGCTCAATTATACAACTGGTTCTTGCTCTTGTATTTAGATTACCATCTTGGTAAAAAATGTTTGTGAGTGAGTTTTAATTTTCCTCTGGACTTTGTGCTCAGGAGGATATTTTATTAACTGCTGAAATAAGTTCATCTCCATTGGGTTCGAAACTGTGTTCTATAAATGAAAAAAGAGAATTTAAGAGAAGTTGGAGTTTGATGAAACAGAAGTGATCAAAGCATATGGTAGAAAAGAAGGGATCAAAGTTAAGTAGCACTTCTGGGAGGAGAAAGAACCCACTGCCCCAAACTGGCTTCTTTCCTTCCTTTTTCAACAACTGATTCAGAAATTCAGTATCTAAGTAGTTCATTTTGTATTTCATTCTGCTGGGATGTGCTGCTGATTGTGTTATATTCTTTGAACATCAGGCTTACTGAGATGTGGTCTCAGATTTCAAATCTCTGTTCACACCAGGGGTTGACTCTGTCAGACAAATGTCAGCCTGGAGTACCTAATGGGACTAGCACATGAAATCTAATGGGCATTAGAATTCTACAGGCAATGGCTTCTGTCAGATCAGTGATGGGTCTCTGTGAACTAATTCTGCTGCCAGGGAGGATTGAGAACTATTATAGATGTCGTCACAATTCCAGTATCTAATTACTAAATATTCCTCCTGGAAAATCTCTGGGAGGAGAGTCAATTGAAGGAAGGAAGATAAGCAGAATGATAATGGAGATGGTTAAGCGGATTCTGGTAGCAGAGAGGTAAAGTGCTGAAGGACTTCAGTATCTTAATACATCAAAGATCTAGAACAGCTATGCAGACATCCTTATCTTCATTAGCACTGCCTTAGGGACCTTTATATGTGTGTTTGTATGCTTGCACATGTGACCATTATTATATTTGACAGAAGCAGTTGCTTACTTCCTGTGATTGGCAGGCAGCTCTGTGTGTTCTTGGACCCAATTACTATCATGCCATAAGTCTTTGGGGCAGTCTACATATGACTCCTTTTCAGCTTTGGATCACTATGACACTGTGTGGACTTCACAGTTTGAATGCACATAATCAAAGGTAGTTCCTTCTGTCTTATCTACAGGTTGGCAGGTAGTGACCAATATACACACTCTTTTATCCTCTCCATTAGGTGAAGAAGGTGCAGCTATAACTTGATCTCTGTTTGATGGGTGCTATAATCCACACAAGAGAAAGAAGAAAGAAGGCATAGGTTTGATCTGGTTTCACCAAGAAATCATAAAGCCTCTAATAGGAACCTGCATTTCATTTGGGAGTGCTCTAGGGAGAAAGAATTGGGGAAGAAAAAGAACTAAGACATGGTGGTATTATCGTCCTTGTAATGGAAGAGAAAGAAGCCGATAGCCACTCATGCTCCTTTGAATTCAAGTTCTTAACTGATTACAGGCACGTATATTCTTTGCAATCATTACTGATGTCATGAAAAAGGTTGATAGAAAAAAAGGAATCTTTCGGTAAATGATAAATGATTAGAATTAATATACTTCATTTCATCAAGAAATAGTGGCAAGGAAAATGAGATTGGGATTTAAAAATGGTTTACTGACAAGATAACACATATAATCAATGAAACACTACAAGAATACATAAATAATATGGTACTTATTTTATCTTAATTTTGCATGTTACTGCAAAAATAGTATAAACATTTAATTTCTAATTTTCTTATTCTATGAATATTGAGGCAACCATGAATACAGCTATATATTGCTGTTGTTTAAGGAAAACATCAAACATATTTGCATATCAGTTGTAAAGAAGTTTTGAACCAATTTGTTCTATTCCCAGAACTGTGTTTCAAATCTATGTAGAAAATACACAGAGAAATGGTAATTATGAGTTGATAGATGTATTATCTTGCCTGTGTTGGTCATTTCACAATGTATATGTACACAAAAATCACTCCATAAACCTTAAATGTACTCATTTTATTCATTAATTATACCTAAATATATCTCTCAAAACAAATATAAATAACATGATAACTATATATAATCACTTACAGTTATATAACAAACATAATATTCCATAGTAGGGTGGTGCTTCACTTCACTGATTTGTTTGTGTGGGTTTTGTTTATTTGATTTTTTTTCCTTATTTACAGTTTTTGTGTTTTGTACCTTGTGTCTAACTTCAAAACTCACAATGGTGTGACGATATTTTCAATTCCAATGAATTTGATTTTCAATACATTCCAACAGCAGTCTACCTTCCCTCCACTCTTACCAGTTCTCTCCCTACTTTCCGTCTCCCTCAGTTTCCCTCTCTCCTAGATCTGTTTCCCTTCAGAAAGGGTCAGGCTTCCCAAGAATATCAATTGAACACATCATGACTGTAGCCTCCTCTCCTTCCACTCTCCCCAGCCCCATCCCCCACCCCCACCCTGCCCCAGATCCATTGCTCTCCATATACCTTCCAAAAAGAGCAGATCTCCCAGTGATAGCAATCAGACACAGCATGACAAGATACAATAATGCAAGGCATCTCCCATCCTACCACTGTTGGAGAAGCCAACCCAGTAGTCAAGAGTTCCCATGAGCAGGAAAAAGGGACAGAGACATCATCAGTCCCACAGTTAGGAGTCTGACAAAACCCCTAAGCTAAACAACTACAACTTATATGGAGAGGACCCAGAGCAAACCAGTCCAGGCTCCATAATTTCCCCTTTAGTCCATGTGAACTTTTATGAGCCCTGCTTAGTTGATTCTGTAGGCTGACTTCTGGTCTTCTTTCCTCCTCTGGCTCTGTTAATTATTCCCATCCTGCTTCCATTGAGACTCCCTGAGCTACAAGGTTAATAATGTTTCGATAGAGGGCTCTGCATCAATTCCCAGAGGAAGCTTCCCTAATTATGATTGGACTAGGCATTAATCTATGAGTTAATCTATGAGGATATCATAAGGATCATTTCATTGAGTTTTCTTTTTTGTGTTTAGTAATATTTTATTCTGTCTTATATCTCTGGGTGCTTTTTTATTGGGGATCCAGGCAGTGTATCATGGACTTCCAGGTAGACCAGTCATTGATTGGCCAGTCCCAAAAATTCTGACCTACTATTTTCCAGCACATTTTGTAGGCAGGACAAGTCACAACTTGAAGGATTTTTGGCTCAGTTGGTATCCCAGTTCCACCCCTGGAAGCTCTGAATGGTTAAAGAAGATGGCTTTTACAGGTTCCTTATCCTACATTAGTAGGGGGACCCTCATAAGTTCCATGAAGATTCCACTAGATAAGATTTCTACATTGCTCCCCAAATGCTTCCCCCAATTCCAATCTCTACTCATAGTCTTTTCCTCTGCCCCCTCACCTGATTCCTCCTGTTCCCTTCCCATTCCACCCACAGTCCACTTGCAGTATCTTTTTCATTTCCCCTTCCAAAGGAGATGCATGCATCCCTTTCAGAGCCCTTCTTGTCACTTAGCTTCTCTGCTTTTGGGGATTGTAGTGTGATTATCCTTTACTTAACAGCTAATATCCAATTATATGTGAATACATCCCATGTTTGTCCTTCTGATTTTGAGTTTTACTTCTTTTGAGAAGATTTTTTTCTAGTTTCTTCCATTTGCCTGCAAACTTCATAATGTCATCTTTTTAAGAGCAGAGCAATAAGTAATAGTCCATTGTGTAAATGTACATTTTCTTTGTCCATTCTTCTAGTGATGGAACATCTTTTGGGTATAATGACCAAGAAAGCTAGGTCCTGAGGTAGATCAATTCACAATTTTATTAGGACCCAACTTATTAATTTCCATAGTGGCTGTACAAGTTTGCATGCCCACCAGCAATGAACGAACCATTCCTCTGCTCCACATACTCATCAGCCTGAGTCGTCACTTAGAGATTTCTCTGTTGAGAATTCTCTGTTTAGACCTCTATTCTCATTTTTAAAATTAGATTATTTGGTTTATTTAAAATTGGATTAATTGGATTATGTGGATTGTTGATGTCTAGTTTCTTGAGTTAATATATTTTCTATATTGGCCTTCTATCAGAAGTATAATTAGTGAAATATTTTCCCCATTGTATAGACTGATGTTTTGTCCTATTGACCATTTCCCTTGCTTTACAGAATCTTTTGAGTTTAATAAGGTCCCACTTATTAATTGTCCATCATAATGACTGTGCTATCAGTGTTCTGTCTACAATTTTGTCTACTGTGCCACCTGTTCAAGGCTATTTCCTACTTTCTTTTCTATCAGGTTCAGTGTGTCTGGTTTTTGCTGAGATTTTTGATTAACTTGAATTTTGTGCAACATGATTAATATGCACCTATTTATATTTTTTATGTATAGACATCCAGTTAGACAAGCATTCATTGGAGATGCTCCCCCCCCCAGTATGTATTTCTGTCTTCTTTATCAAAAGTCAGGTATCTATGTGTTGACTTATGTCTGGGTCTTGTGTGGGTTTTTGCTTCAAATCCATTGATGAATGTGTCTGCATTTATGCCAATACCATGCAATTTTTATTACTTCAGCTCTGTAGCACAACTTGAAATCAGGGATGCTGATACCTCTAGAAATTCTTTTATTCTTCAGCATTGTTTTAGCTACCCTAAATTTCCATATGAAATTGAGTTATTGGCATTTCAGGTCTGGAAATAATTGTCTTGGAATTTTGATGGGGGTTGTTTTGAATCAGTATATTGTTTTTGTTAGGATGGCTATTTTTATTTACTCTGTTGATTTTACCAATCCAAGAATATAGGGATCTTTCCGTCTTCTGATATTTTCTGTAGTTTCTAATTTCAAAGACTTGAAGGGTTTTTTTTTAATACATGTTTTATACTTATGAGGTTATAATTACCTCAAGACATTTTATATTATTTGTTGCTATTGTGAAGTGTGTTGTTTCCTTGATTTCCTCCTCAGCCCATTGGTCATTTATAATATAAGATGGCTACTGTATTTTGTTGCTGTTAAGTTAATCACTTTGCTGAAGGTTACTATCAGCTGTAGGAGTTCCCTAGTAGAATTTTTGGGGTTGCTTATGTATCTTGTGCAAATAATGATTCTTTGACTTCTTCCTTTCCAATTTGCATACTCTTGATCTCCTATAGTTGTCTTATTGCACTAGCTAGGACTTCAAATATTATGTTGAATAGATATGAAGAGAGTGGTTAGCCTTGTCTTGTCCCTGATTTTAGCAGAATTGCTTTGAATTTCTTTCCATTTAAATTCATATTGAGTATAGACTTGTTGTATAATTGTCTTTATTATTATTAGGTATGTTCCATGTATTACTAAACTTTCCAAGGCATTTATCATGAAGGGGTGTTGAATTTTGTCAAAGGGATTTTTCAGGAGATGATTGTATGTGTTTATGTTGTGCATGTTTTCTGTTTATTTATATGCTGGATTAAATTGACTGATTTTTGTATAAGGTATCTCTGCATCTCTTGGATGAAACCTACTTGAGTGGATGATCTTTTTTTATATGTTGTTGGATTCAGTTTCTATTCTGTTGAGCATTTTTGTATCTATGTTTATAAGGGACATTGGTCTGTAATTCTCTCTCATCGATTTTTTGTGTAGTTTGGTTACAAGAGTGACTATGGCCTCACAAAATGATTTTGGCAGTGTTCTTTCTGTTTCTATTTTGCATGAAAATTTGAAATATTGGCATTTCTTTGAAAGTCTGGTAGAATTATGTGCTAAAGCTTTCTGGCCATGACTTTAATTTTTTGTAATATGGGATACTATTAAAGACAACTTCTATTTCCTTAGGGTTATAGCTCTATTTAAATTGTTTATCTCATCTCTATTTAACTTTGGTAAGTGGTAGCTATCTACGGAAGAAACTTTCCATTTCTTTTAGATATTCCAATTCTGTGGAGTACAGGTTTTCAAAGTAGGACCAAATGATTTTTTTCATTTCCTCAGTGTCTGTTGCTAGAATTTCCCCTTTTCCTTCTATATTTTGTTAATTTGGATATTCTCTCTCTGCCTTTTAGTGGCCTCTGGTCAAGCAAGATGCCTCCACTGGAGTTCAGATGCTGGGATCTGTGCCTTTACTTTCAATGTGTATATATTTATTGAATGTATTCATTTTATGTATTTATTGAATATATTTATTCAATAAAATTTTATTGAACATATTCCTTTTATGATAAATGTTGACTACTTGCTCAAAATGTTGCAGCATTCTACATTGAAATGAATAACTTCAATATCTCGTATTTTTGAATACTGAAGTGTTTTGGTAGACTCAATGCTAGTTGAATACTTTTATCTTTACATGACCCTTAGGGTATGTGCAACTGTGAAAGAGACAGAAGGAAGAGAGTGGCGGGAAATAGGATAAGAGGAGATGGAGGAAAGGAAAGAATTATGGGGGAAAGGAGGGAGAATAAAGGAGAAATGAGAGGGTTTAGAAGAAGAGAGAGAGGTATTTTTCATTCGATTAGGCTAATAACAAAATAGTAAATTCATTTAACAAGCATGTTTCAGTTAAGAATATCCCAGTAGGAGGCCGGCCGCGGGGCCGGGGGCCCGGCGCTGCATAGGCCAGTCCCCAGGCGACTTTGCCTACTCCAGCGGACCCGCCCGGAAACGCGGTGGCCTTGGGGGTGGGGAGCCGCCGGCTGCTCACGGGGTCCGGCGTGGTCCTGCGCCCGCAGGTTGTGCGGGCGATCAAGAGCGAGAGCGCCGTCCGTGCCCTCCTCGCTCCCGGAGACTTCCTGGTGGCCCTGGGGTTAGAGAGTTGGATGTTCTTAGCTGTCAAGATGCTGAATTATCAGGGACACTTTCACTTGTTTTGACACAGTGCTGCAAAAGAATAAAGGACACTGTCCAGAAGTTGGCCTCTGACCACAAAGACATCGATAGCAGTGTTTCTCGAGTTGGAAAAGCCATTGATAAGAATTTTGATTCTGACATTAGCAGTGTGGAAATAGATGGCTGCTGGCAGGCAGACAGCCAAAGGCTTCTCAATGAGGTGATGGTGGAACACTTCTTCTGACAAGGGATGCTGGATGTAGCTGAGGAGCTCTGCCAGGAATCTGGTCTGTCTGTGGACCCAAGTCAGAAAGAACCATTTGTGGAGTTAAATCGAATATTAGAAGCATTAAAAGTCAGAGTTCTGAGGCCTGCTCTCGAATGGGCCGTGTCAAACCGAGAAATGCTCATAGCCCAAAACAGCTCCTTGGAATTTAAGCTACACCGACTGTATTTTATTAGCTTGTTAATGGGCGGAACTACAAATCAGCGAGAAGCCTTACAATATGCGAAAAATTTCCAGCCATTTGCCCTAAATCATCAAAAAGACATTCAGGTATTGATGGGAAGCCTTGTGTACCTGAGACAAGGGATTGAGAATTCACCATATGTTCACCTACTTGATGCAAACCAGTGGGCTGACATCTGTGACATCTTTACTCGGGATGCTTGTGCCCTCCTGGGGCTCTCCGTGGAGTCTCCTCTCAGTGTCAGTTTCTCAGCAGGTTGTGTGGCACTGCCAGCCCTAATTAACATCAAAGCTGTGATTGAGCAGAGGCAGTGTACTGGAGTTTGGAACCAGAAAGATGAATTACCTATTGAAGTGGACCTTGGTAAAAAGTGCTGGTATCACTCCATATTTGCCTGTCCCATTCTTTGTCAGCAAACAACAGATAACAATCCACCCATGAAATTGGTTTGTGGCCATATCATATCAAGAGATGCCCTGAATAAAATGTTTAATGGTAGCAAATTAAAAGGTCCATATTGCCCAATGGAACAGAGTCCAGGAGATGCCAAACAGATATTTTTCTGAAGAAATGAGTTTGTTTGCAATTTGTGTCTTCATTTAACCCACTGCCCAGAAAGAGCTGTGTGTAAGAGTTATTCTCTGTACGAGGAACTTCATGGAAAAGACTTCTGTGGACATAATTCTGACTTAAACCCACGAAATACTTCGTCTTGAGAAGAGTGCTGTGTAGACATCACCACTTTTATTTCATCTGATGTAGGTCTGAATATCAACATAGGAATACTTTCGTGAGAAAATGAAAAAAGTTGTAAAACATGGAAGCAACAAGAAATGTGACTCTTCCTATTTCAAACTACCAGACAGAATCGGTTTAAGGGAATGGGGGTAACAGCTTTGGTGCTAAGATATTTAGAAATTGCCAGCATTGATAGTGGTATACTATATATTAGCCTGGATAGTTTCTCCTGAATTGTTTACCTAGGAGAGCTGGCATTTGCTTGTGAAGGGAAAGTGTAATACTTACAGAAAAGCCTGTGAAATGGCATTGCGGTCAGTTTCATGTTGACGGCTACTGTGTGCTGTGTAGGTTAGCTGGGGTCATGATTGGTCCAGCTCGAAGTGCATGCTTTGTTCAGACTCACAATGACTTCTGTTTCCCTATTGGGATGCTCTGTAAAGTCCCTCATGCCCCACGAAGCAGTGCAAGGAAGAGCAGAGACTGCAGGAGAACCAGCACAGTGCCAGGCAGTATCCTTTTGAGGGTATAACTTCGTTTACTTTGGATATTTTTTCCCTTAAATTAAATTCTAGAGTGACAGACTTTTTTTCTTTTTAAACAAACCTTTTTAAACTAAGCTAAATTTGGTTTTTAGGGTCTTTTTCCCCCCTATAACTTATTCTTACCTTCCCACCTCAAAATACACGACATTTAGACGTCATGTAAAGTTTTTGTGATACAGACATGCTCTTGAGGCTGGTGAAAATACTTTTGGAA
>CM053742.1:106272620-106299371 GCA_028658305.1 Pachyuromys duprasi | reverse complement strand
TAAAGAATTGTGTTGGTAATTTGATGGGAATTGCATTGAATCTATAGATTGCTTTTGGCACAATGGCCATTTTCACTATATTAAACTTACCTTTATATGGGCATGTCTCCTGATATCTTTTTCCATTTCTTTCTTCAGAGGCTTGCAGTTTTTTTTTTTTCAAACTGGTCTTTCACTTGATTGGTGAAAGTCACACCAAGGTACTTTATGTTATTAGTGGCTACTGTGAAGAGTGATGTTTCACTAATTACTTTCTCAGCCCTTTTTTTCTTTCTTATACACGAGGGCTACTGATTTTTTTTTTTTGAGTTGATTTTGAATCCAACCACTTTGCTGAAGGTGTTTATTAGCTGAAGGAGTTCTCTGGTTGAATTGTAGGAGTCAATAAAGGATACTATAATATCATCTGTAAAGAGTGATATGCTGATGTATTCCTTTCCAAAATGTATACCCTTGATCTCCTTTAGTTGTGTTACTGCTCTAGCTATGATTTCAAGTACTATTTTGAAGAAAAGAGAGTGAGCAGGCTTGCCTTCTTCCTAATTTCAATGGTGTTGATTTAAGTTTCTCTCTATTGAGTTTGATGTTGGCTACAGGGTTACTCTATATTACTTTTACTATGTTTAGGTTTATGCCTTGTGTCTCTGAGCTCTCCAAGAGTTTAAACATGAATTGGTGTTGGATTGTGTCAAATGCTTTTTGGGCATCCAAGGAGATGGTCATGTGAGTTTTCTCATTCAGTTAGTTTATATGGTGGATTACATTGATGGATTTCCATATATTGAACCATCTGTGCATGCCTGGGATGAAGCTTACTTGGTAATGTTGGATGATAAATGCTATGTCTTCTTTGACTCAGTTTAAGAGTATTTTATTGAGTATTTTTTCATCAATGTTCATAAAAAAGATAGGTCTGAAGTTTTCTTTTTTGTTGGAACTTTGTTTGGTTTAGGTGTCAAGGTGACTGTAGCTTCATAGAGTGAGTTTGGTAATGTTCCTTCTGCTTCTATTTTGTGGAATAGTTTGAAGAAAATTGGTGTTAGATCTTCTTTGAAGTTTTGGTATAATTCTGCACCGAAACCATCTGGCCCTGGGCTTATTTTGGAAGGGAGACTTCTGATGACTGCTTCTTTTTAGTTGGGGGGGGGTATAGAACTATGTAATGTATTTGCCTAACCTTGATTTAATTTTGGTAAAAAAAAAAATCTGTCAAGAAAATTGTCCATTTCATTTAGATTTTCAAACTATGTGGCACAAAGGCTTTTCTAGTACCACCGAATGATTGTTTGAATATCCTCAGTGGCTGTCATTATGTCTACCTTTTGGTTTCTGATTTTGTTGATTTGGGTAGTTTCTCTCTTTCTTTTAATTAGTTTGGCTAAGTTTTTCTCTATCTTGTTGATTTTCTCAAAGAACCAGCTCTTGGTTTCATTGATTCTTTGAATTGTTTTCTTTGCTTCTAATTTATTGATTTTAGCTCTAAATTTGATTATTTCCAATTGTCTATTCCTCTTGGCTGTGTCTGCGTCTTTTTTTTTTTTTATCTAGGGGTCTTGGGTGTGCTGTCAGGTGGCTTGTATGAGATATCTCAAACTGCTTTCTGAAGGCACTTATTATTATGATCTTTTCTCTTAGCACTACACATTTTGTCCCATAAGTTTACATATTTTGTGCCTTAATTTTTATTTATTTTTAGGAAGAGTCTGTTTTTTTTTTCTTCCCTGACCCAGCTCTCATTTTGTAGAGAGTTGTTTAGTTTCCATGTGATTGTAGGCCATTTTTTAATTTATGTTATTGTTAAGGTCTAGTTCTTGGCCATGGTGGTCTGATAGGGTACAATAGATTATTCCAATATTGTTTTATCTGTTGAGGGTTGCTTGCTGCCCAAGTATGTAGTCAATTTTGGAAAAGGTTCCATGAGGTGCTGAGAAGGAGGTATACTCTTTTGTGTTTTGGTTAAAAGCTCTGTAGACATCTATTAGGCCCATTTGATTTAGGACCTCTGTGAGTATTCTTATTTCCCTATTTAGCTTTTGTCTAGATGACCTGACCCTTGGTGAGAATGGAGTGTTGAAGTCTCCCACTATTAATGTCTTGGAACCAATATGTGAATTGAGATTTAATAATGTTTCACTTAGGAATGCATGTGCTCTTTTTTGGGGCATAGATATTCAGGATTCTGATGTCTACATGGTCGATTTTTCCTTTAATGAGAATAAAGTGTCCCTCTTCATGCTTTTTCATTATTAATTTTTGTTGAAAGTCTATTTGATTGATATTAGGATAGATACCCTAGCTTGTTTTCTGTGTCTGTTTGCTTGAAAAACATTTATCCAGCCCTTTACTTTGAGGCAGTGTTTATCTTTGTTGCAGAGGTGTGTTTCTTGAATGCAGCAGAATGCTGGATCCTGTTTACACAACCATTCTGTTAGTCTGTTTTTTTTTTTAATTGGAGAGCTGATTCTGTTGATGTTGAAAGATAATAGTGACCAATGAATGTTAGCTCTTTTGTTGTTGTTGAGTTGGTGTTGATAGTGTGTTTCTACGCTTGTTTTCTTTTTTTTTGTTGTGTAGTTATCTCTATCCCCATTCTTCTTGAATATAGGTGATTTCATTAGATTGAGTTTTTCTTCTAATATCTTCTGTAGGGCTGAATTGCTGTGTAGATATTGCATATGTTTAGTTTTGTCATGGAATATTTTGGTTTCTCCATCTATGCTGATTGAAATCTTTGCTGGCTATAGTAGTCTGGGTTGGCATGTGAGGTCTTTCAGAGTCTGCATGAGATCTGTCCATGCCTTACAGGCTTTCTTATATTCTATTGAGAATTCTTGTTTATTTCTTGTAGGTTTACTTTTATTTCTTATTTGGCCTTTTTCCCTTGCTGCTTTTAATATTTTTTTTCTTTGTTGTCTAGATTTAGTGTGTTGATCATTACGTGGAGAGTTTCTTTATTTGTGTAGTCTATTCGGTGTTTTGTAGGCCTATGTTTTTTTTAATGTAATTTATTTATTTTTATATCAATCACAGGTTAGGTACTTTGCATCCCAGGCATAGCCCCCTCCATCATTCCCTCCCACTCTCCCCATCCCTCCCTCATCTCCTCCCTGCCCGCTCCAAGTCCACCTACTGGAGAGGAATTCCTCCCCTTCCATCTGACCCCAGTTCATCTTGTCTCCTCAGGGCTGGCTACAATGTCTTCCTCTGGGATCTAGCCAGGCTATTACTCCCTGGCGTGTATGGGGGAGGGTCAAAGAGCCAGCCATCGAGTTCATGACTGAAACAGTCCCTGTTCCCCTTACTACGGTCTTCAGTTGGACACTGAGCTACCATGGGCCACATCTGAGCAGGGGTTCTAGGCCATATCCATACATGGTCTTTAGGCTTATGTATTTTTACAGACATAATTTTCTTTAATTTGGGGAAATTTTCTTCTATGATTTTCTGGAAAATATTTTCTGAACCGTGGAGCTTGGAATCTTATTTTTCCTCTGTTCCTTATTATTATTAGGTTTTGTCCTTTCACGGTGTCATTGATTTCTTGGATGATTTGGGGTCAGGACCTTTTCTGATTTTATGTCTTTTTTGGAAAGATGTATTGATTTCTTCAGTTGTATCTTCAGCACCCAAGATTGTCTCTTGCATATTTTGAATTCTGTTGGTGATGCTTACCTCTGTGGGTTCTGATCTCTTCACTAGGTTTTCCATCTCCAGGAGTTTCTCTGTGTTTTCTTTATTGATTCTAAATCTGTTTTCATGTCTTGCACCACTTATTTCATCTGTTTGTGTTTGGATTCCTATGTGTCCAGGATTTCCTCTACTTTTGTTTTTTTCTTGTGCCTCTACATGTGCCTTTATTTGTTTGACTCTATTTGCCTATATTTCTTTGAGATCTTTGTTCATTTCCTTTTTATATGCCTCTAATAATTGGATAAGCATAGATTTGAGATCATTTTTTGATTCTGATGAATTAAAATATTTATTGATTTTGTAGGTTTCTGGTGAAGCCATGATATAGTGATTTTTGTTGTTTGTGTTCTTATACCTGCCTCTAGTCATCTGCTTATCTGTAACCTTTGCAGTTTGTTCCTAGATCCTGTACTGCAGATTGGATCTCTGTGTCTTTTGAGTCTTCAGGAAGATGAAGAATGGCCACTTGTTTGAGAGTTGATGTTGATATTTCAGATGTAGCTAAGAGAAGAACATCGCAGGCACATATATGCAAGCTCATGAATGTGAGTGGAAATGTGCCTTGAAGGACCAGGTGTTAGAGTGTGTAGTTGCCTGGAAGGGTGGATCATAAGCAGTTCGAGAGAGCTTGGTGTTTCATGGCCACAGTGTGCATGCACGGGTGTCCTGAATACCTCAATAGCCCACAGGCCTGTGGTATTGTCCTCCAGTTACTCAGATCTGTCTGGGTTATACCATCTTGGTTCCATGAATTGTTTCCCTGACTCTACTAGGAAACCCACATAACAGGGGTTTCATTGTTAAGAATATTGTCTCAGGGATCCCTATGTTGTCCACAGTGGGGGTGGGGGTGGGAGGGATTTGATGCCTCGCTGTTAGGGTAGAGGGACCCCAGATCTGGAGCTTTGCAAGCACTCACTTGAAGGTTTGCTCACTAACTAGCAGGCCTATGGAGAAATGACAGGGGTCCTTTGGTTTTCTACTCTCAGATTTGGGAACAGAGGGGCAAATGAAATTGTTGGAGATTTTTCAGTGGTGTCTGCTGTTTGGTAGCTGGGCAGGGAGACCTCTACACCTTCTGCCCCTGTTTTCACAGTCAGGGAACATGGAGGCTAGAGCTCCTGCTTGGGGCATAGGGTGCTACCTGACTAAACAGCCAAGGAGGGACTCCTGTACTTGGGGCCAACTCTTCTGCTCCCTCAGTCACATAGCTAGGATTCCAGTACTGCTGCAGTCTCAGCTCTCACAGTAACTTAGCAGGGAGGTTACTGCTTGAGGCAACCTCTGCTGTCTCTGTGGAACAGGGTGGGCCATCCTTGCAGCAGAGGCTGCTGCCCACCCAAACAGCCAAGCAGGGTTGCCAGTGTTTGGGGCAAGGGAAAGTGCAGGAGTTTGAATGTTCATCACTTTCAAACACAGGAGACATCCACAGTTAACCTGGATCCAAACTGTCCCAGTTCATGGGTTGTCCCTTCTCACTCAATAAGCTTCAATGTCAATGTTCTGGCTTCAGCTGAACCTCCACTCACCAATTTTGAAGTTTCAAATCCTCTGCCTCTCAGACATGGTGAGTTCTGTTAGTACCATTCTTGGAGCCCTGATAGTCATATTCTTATTGTATACTTCTGTGGAAAAGAGAGGAAGAAAGAAAGGGAGAAAGATATCTCTTCTCTATATCCACATATAAGGGCACTGATCACATCTGTAATATTTCCGAATTTATGGACTTATCACCTCCAGAGGCCTCACCCACATTCCTATATAATCTGTCAAGTTGGTGGCTTAGATTTCAACTTATGATTTCTGATGGAAACAATTGACCCTTAGAATACAGTCACTTTGGCAGCTTCTGTACTTATTCCAGTTATATTAAAAGTTTCAAACATTAGGGATTTCTATTATAATGGGTTAATGGTAGAATATTTATATATTTAATTTAAATTAATATTTATCAGGCAAACACTGTGTGGTGTGATAGGCACAGAAGTACACTTTATTTACAGAAGTAGCCCAAGGTAGCTCAGTATCCAAGAGGGTTCCCCAATAACAGGACCAGGGACCATCTCTGACATGAACTCATGGGCTGACTCTTTGATCACCTCCACCTGAGGGGGGAGCAGCCTTACCAGTCCTCAGAGGAAGACAATGAAGCCAGTCTTGATGAGACCTGATAGACTATGGTCAGATGGAATGGGAGAAGGACCTCCCATATCATTGGATTGGGGAAGGGGCACAGGAGAAGAACAGGGAAGGAGGGTGGGATTGGGAGGGGATGGGGAATGGGGATACAGATGAGATACAAAGTAAATAAACTGTACCTAAAAGTTAGATTAAATTAAACCGAAAAAAAAGAGAAAAAAAACAAAAGAAAAAAGAAAAATAATTAGAGATTCTGCCCTGTGGGAGCTCATTCATACCATCACACCATATAGATGACAGTGAGCCACTCTACATGGGACCTGGGAACTAAAACTGGATCCTCTAGCAAGCACAGTACATGCTCTTAAATACTGAGCTATATAGAGAGCCTCACTCATGTTTTAAGTGACACTCAGTTGTCATTCTACTGTGTGATAAAGTTGTACCACATATAGAAATAGGCAGATATGTAGTTGAGAATTTTTCTTTCAAGGTCTGTAAAGAATTACGTTGGTATTTTGATGGGAATTGCATTGCATCTGTAGATTGCATTTGGCTGGATGGCCGTTTTCACTATGTTAATCCTACTGATCCATGAGCATGGGGGATCTTTCCATCTTCTGATATATTCTTAAATTTCTTTTTTTCAGAGACTTGAAGTTTTTTTACAAACAGGTATTTCACTTACTTGGTTAGAGTCACACCAAGGTACTTTATGTTATTAGTGGCTATTGTGAAGGGTGTTGTTTCCCTAATTTATTTCTCAGCCCTTTGTCTTTGGTACACAAGAGGACTTCTGATTTTTTTGAGTTGATTTTGTATCCAGCCACTTTGCTGAAGGTGTTTATCAGCTGAAGGAGTTCTCTGGTTGAATTTTTGGGGCCACTCATTTATACTATCAGATCATATGCAAATAGTGATATTTTGACTTCTTCCCTTCAGATTTGTATCCCTTTGATCTCCTTTAATTGCCTTATTGCTCTAGCTAGGACTTCAAGTACTATGTTGAGGAGATATGGAGAGAGTGGCAGCCTTGCCTGGTCCCTGATTTCGTGGGATTGATTTAAGTTTTTCTCTATTGAGTTTGATGTTGGCTTTAGGCTTGCTGTATATTGCCTTTACTATGTTTAGGTATGTGCCATGTATCCCTGATCTCTCCAAGACTTTAAACATGAATGTGTGGTGGATTTTGTCAAATGCTTTTTCAGCATCTAGGGAAATGATCCTGTGTTTTTTTCTCCTTCAGTTGTTTATATGGTAGATTACATTGGTGGATTTCAGTGTATGAAACCATCCTTGCATACCTGGGATGAAGCCTACTTGGTCATGGTAGATGATATCTTTTATGTTTTCTTGGATTCGGTTTGCAAATATTTTATTGAGTATTTTTTCATCACTGTTCATAAGAGAGATACGTCTGAAGTTCTCTTTTTTGTTGGGTCTTTTTGTGGTTTAGGTATCAAGGTGACTGTGGCTTCATAGAATGTGTTTGGTAATGTTTTTTTTTTTGTTTGTTTGTTTCTATTTTGTGGAATAATTTGATGAGTATAGGACTGAGCACTTCTTTGAAGGTTTGGTAGAATTCTGCACTAAAACAATCTGGCCCAGGGCTTTTTTCTAGAAGGGAGCCTATTGATGACTGTTTCAATTTCCTTGGGGGATACACGACTCTTCAGTCTTTCTACCTCATTTTACAAATCATCTGGAGGTATCTCCATCCCTGATTTCAAGCTGTACTACCGATGAATATTATTAAAAACTGGATGGTACTACTGACAAAGAAATGTGGATCAATGGAATCTAATAGAAGACCAAGAAAAAAAAAACCCACACACCTGTGAATACTTGAATTTTGACAAAGAAGCCAATACCATTCAATGGAAAAAAGACAGCATCTTCAACCAATGGTGCTGGACCAACTGGATATTGACATGCAGAAAAATGAATATAAAACCATATTTATCATCTGGCACAAAATTAAAGTCCAAATGGATCAAAGACCTCAACATAAAACCAGACACACTAAATTGGTTAAATGAAAAAGTGGGGAAGAGCTTAGAAATCATTGGCACAGGAGACTACTTCCTGAATGGAACACCAACAGCACAGGCTCTAAGAGCAACAATCAATAAATTTGACTCCATGAAACTGAAAAGCTTTTGTCAAGCAAAAGACACTGTTTTCAGAAGAAAACGACAGCCTACAGACCTGGAAAGGATCTTTACCAACCCTATATCTGTCAGAGGGCTGATATCCAGAATATATGAAGAACTAAATAAGTTTAAAAAGCCACAAATCAAGCAATCCAGTTAAAAAATGGTATACAGAGCTAAACAGAGAATTATCTGCAGCGGAATGTAGAATGGAGAGAAATGCTAAACGTCCGTAGCCATCAGGGAGATGCTAATCAAAATGACCCTGAGATTTCACCTTACACATATCAGAATGGCTAAGATCAAAAACTCAAGTGACAATACATGCTGGAAATGATGTGGAGAAAGGGGAACCTTCCTCCATTGCTGGCGGGAGTGTAAACTTGTACAACCATTTTAGAAATCAATCTGGTGCTTTCTGAGACAATTAGGAATAGTGTTACCTCAAGATCCAGCTATACCACTCCTTGGCATATCCAAAAGATGCTCAAGTACAGAGCAAGGACTTTTGCTCAACTATGTTTGTAGCACCTTTATTTGTAATAACCAGAATCTGGAAAAACCCAGATGTCCATCAACAGAGGAATGAATACAGGAATGGTAGTACTTTTACACAATGGAATATTACTCAGCAATTATAAAGAAGGAAATCATGAAATTTGAAGGCAAATGGTGGGATCTAGAAATGATCACCCTTAGTGAAGTATCCCAAAAGCAGAAAGACACACACGATATATACTCACTTATAAGTAGGTACTAGATCTACAAGATAGGATAAATATACTAAAATATGTACATCTAAAGAAGATAAACAAGAAAGAAGGCCCAGGTAAGATGATCAATCCTCATTTAGAAAGACAAATGGGATGGATATTGGAAGTAGGAGAAAACAAGAATCGGACAGGAGCCTACCACAGAAGGCCTCTGAAAGACTCTACCTAGCAGTGTATCAAAGCAGATTCTGAAACTCATAACCAAACCTTGGGCAAAGTGCTGGGAATCATATAAAAGAAGAGGTAGTTAGTATGACTTGGAGAGGACAGGATTTCCACAAGGAACAAATATATCTGGACACAGGGTTTTTTTCTGAGACTGTTTCTCCAACCAAGTACCATGCATGGATATAACATAGAACCCCTGCTCTATTGTAGGCCTTTGCAGCTCAGTATCCAAGTGGGTACCTTACTAAGGGGAACAGGGACTGTTTCTGACATGTACTCAATGGCTGGCTCTTTGACCTCTCCCCCCTACCCTTGAGGGAAGAGCAACCTTGCTAGGCCACAGAGGTGGAAATTGCAGCCAGTCCGGAATAGACCTGATAAGGTTAAATCAGATGGCAGGGGAGGAGCATCTCCACTATCAGTGGACTTAGGGGCAGGGAGCGGATGAGAGAGGAAGGCTGCGATTGGTCGGGAATGAAGGAGAGGGCGACAGCTGGTATACAAATTTAATAAACTGTATCAATATTTTAAAAAACAAATAATAATAAAAAAGAAATAGGAAGATAGACAGAGGTAAATAGAGGAGAAAGTCACAAGGAAAACAGAGGACACAACGGATATATTTTAAGTGTAGAAAGAATGAATCTAGTCATTTTATTTGAGAAATGAAAATATGTATCCAGGAATGCACATGAGTTGACAGTTCTGATGACTTAATTGTTAGGCAGCAAGTTCTAGATGGCAAATCCCAGGAGTCACTCCATTATACTATAGAAATTCTCCAATATTACTAGCTCATACCAATAACTCATGATAAATTATTCTAGTATTGTGTTAAAGTAGTAGAGCTTCTGAAACCAATATTCTACACACACACACACACACACACACACACACACATATATATATGTGTGTGTATGTATAGTTGAATCATAATAGTTCAGTCACTTGATTGCATGGCATGTGTGTAACAATAGGCATAGAGTCCTAAATAAATGAATCCCAGAAATAAAATCCTTGTATATAAATATTGTGTGTAAACAATAGAATATTATTCAACCATAAATAGAAAGTCATCTTCTCATTTATGGGAATGTAGTTTGGATTGATAATGTTAAGTGAAATAAACTGGGCAAAGAGTAGTATATTTAGCTAAATTATCTTCATTAAATAGAAGAAATAAACTAGGTACACTAGAAAGAGAACTGAGGAATTTATGAAGGTAAGGGTCTCCTTCAGGGTATTCACACTTTGTCTGTACCTAGTGTTATCATATGTTTATAGTTACTTAAGCACTTTTACTATTAAAGTAAGAAATCTCTCCAATTCATGAGCAGAAATTGTTAGGTATGTTCAAGAGTTTAAGAACATTTTGTATTTCCTTTAAAAATTTTTATTCATATAAGAATGGAAGTACTGTTCAAGATTTGGTAATGACATGAATTGGTACTATATGTACTACTCAGTCTAATATTTAATATTTAAGAAAATGGTAGTATTTGTGAGTTTCTTCAGGAAGTATAAATTAAGAATATATAATCTATGCCATTTACAAATTAGCATATATAACATGGGATGTTTATAAAATACTGCCCCAGTTAGTTTTCTGTTGCTATGTTAAATGTCATGAACAAAAGAAACTTGTGGTGGCAGTGTAGATTTTCTCTTCCATGGTACAGTCCATCATTTCTGGTAGGATATCAGGGCAAGAACTCGCACATGAAAAAAACTAAAACAAAGGAGAAACTTGAAGCAGAACCCATAGAGGATTGTGGCTTTCTATTATCCTCCCAGGCTCATATACAGCTGCCTTTCTTATATATCCGAGGCCCACTTGCCTAAGCATAGGATGGTCAGGATCACATCAGACTGGGCCCTCCTATATCACTTGTCTTTCAAGAATGCTTTCCCATGGCCATACAGGTCAACCTGATGAAGATAATTTCTTAATTGAGATTTAAAATTCTCAGGTGTGACCATAGATGAATACATGTACCATGTTACAAATAAATATAAATAGAAATTTGTATTAAGAAGTTAATAAAATAATTAGGAGTATGTCACTTAGCCATAAGATCACTTAGATTACCTTATATAATTGTTGGATATAATTATAAAGTAAAAGATTTAAATGAGTTATTGTTTGAAATAAAAATAAAATTTGCATCCAAATTCCTAGAATAAAATATATAGTAATCCACAAAATCAATGTTTCTCATATTTTTATTTTATTTATTCACTTTACATCCTGATTTTAACCCCTTCCCTTCTCTCCTCCCAGTCCTACTCTCTCTTTTTTGTCTCCCCTCCCTCCTTCCCTATTCATCAGATAAGGGGACACCTTCCCCACAAACCTAAGCTCATCAAGTCACATCAGAACTGAATGCATCCTCTTCCCTTTGGGCTGGCAAGGAACCCCACCAGGAATTGGGGGAGTGATCAAAATCAGGAACAGAGTCCATGACGGAGTCAGCCATGTCTCCCCTTACATGTGAACATAAACTCTGAGCTGCCCATCTGCTACATCTGTGTAAGGGACTTAAGTCCAGTTTATGCCTTTGTTGGTGCTTCAGTCTCCACAATCCCCTCTAGGCCCTTGTTATTTGGCTCTGTTGGTCTTGTGGAGCTTCTGTCCTCCAGCTCCTTCTATACTTTCCCTCACTTTTCCGCAAGACTCCCTATACTTTAGGGATAACAGATAGAGCAGATATCGAGGGAATATCCAACCAATGCTTGGCCCAACCTAAGACCCGCCCCATGGATGAGAACCGATCCCAGACACTATTCAATATTCTATTATGCTCACAGACAAGAGAATAGCATAGCTGGCTTCTTGGAGGCTCCTCCCAGCAGCAGACTGAAAGATGCAGAAACACAGTCAATCACTGGTTCTCATGTTTTAAATACACCATTTACTTTTTACAAAGTAGAGCGTTTGGATTCCAAGTTCATTTCAGTTTGGAATTATTTAATTAAAATTCAATGGGTACCTCCAAAGGACTTTAAGAATTAATATTAGAATATTTGACAGGAAAAGCTGTAAGAAAGGCAAAAAATGTCTCAGAGAAAATATGTCTAACTAGGTTTATTATTATCATGTTTGGTTTTACCACATTAGGAAAACCTCCATGCAAATGATGGCTTGTATGACTAAGGACTAACCCTAAGATATTGAAGGCCAGGTATTATTTCTAGGACACACTTCCCTAAAAGAGTTGTAGATGTTTGCTTTTTATAACTTTGTATACTACTTCTGTATTTATCATTTTCAGGCATACCACTTGGCATACCAAATGCTTTAGAAATTCCTGGAAGGATGCATAAAATGTGCAGAAGTGGAAATTTCAAAAGATTTCCTGAAGGTTACATAAAAAGGACTAGAAAGAGTGCTTGGAATAAAAGTTGGGTTTGTCTGTGAAAGCAACAGATTGCTTTCCAAAGTGGTTGTACAAGGTTACATTTCCACCAGCAATGGAGGAGGGTTCCTCTTTCTTCACATCCTCTTAAGCATGTATTATTGCTTGAGTTTTGATCTTAGCCATTCTGATGGGTGTAAGGTGAAGTCTCAGTGTCATTTTGATTTGCATTTCCCTGATGACTAAGGATGTTGAGCATTTCTTTAAGTGTTTCTCTGCCACTAAGTAGTCCTCTATAGAGATTTCTCTGTTTAGCTCTGTACCCCATTTTTAAATGGATTACTAGATTTGTTGCTTTTTAGTTTCTTGAGTCCTTTATATATACTGGATATTAGCCCTCTGCAGATATACGATTGGTGAAGATCCTTTCCCAGTCTGTAAGCTGTCGTTTTGCTCCAAAGAGAGTGCCCTTTTCTTTACAGAAGATTTTCAGTTTTATGGGGTCCCATTTATTGATTGTTGATCTTAGATCCTGTGCTGTTGGTGTTCTGTAACAGTGATTCCTCAAGGTCCAGCTATACCACTCTTAGGCACATATCCAAAATAAGCTCATGTATACAGCAAAGACATTTACTCAGCCATGTTTTTAGCAGCTTTATTTGTAATAGCCAGAACCTAGACACAACCCAGATGTCCATCAACAGAGGAATGGATACAGAAATTATGATGCATTTACACAATGTAGCACTACTAAGGATTAAAAACAAGGAAATCATGAAATTTACAGTCAAATGTCGGGAACTAGAAAGGATCATTCTGAGTGAGGTACCCCAGAAGCAGAAAGACACTCATGGTATATACTCACTTATACGTAGATATTAGACATATGATATAGGGTGATCATACTAAAATCTGCATACTTAAAAAAGCTAAGCAAGAAGGAAGACCCTGGGTAAGCTGATCAATCCTCATTCAGAAAGGCAAATGGAATGGACACTGGAAGAAGTAGAAAACAGGGAACAGGACAGGAGTCTACCACAGAAGGCCACTGAAAGACACCACCCAGCAGGTTATCAAAGCAGATGCTGAGATACATAGCTAAACTTTGTGCAGAGTTCAGGGAATCTTATGAAATAAGGGGGAGTTAGAAAGGCCTGGAGGGGACAGGAGCTCCACAGGGAAGCTATAGAACCAAGAAATCTGGGCCCAGGGGTCTTTTCTGAAACTGATACTCCAACCAAAGACCATGCATGGAGGTAACCTAGAACCCCTGCATAGATGTAGCCAATTGCAGCTCAATCTCCAAGTGGATTCCCTAATAAGGGAACAGTGACTGTCTCTGACATGAACTCAGTGGCTGGCTCTTTGATCACCAACCCTGAGGGTAGAGCAGCCTGACCAGTCCACAGTGGAAGACAATGTAGCCAGTCATCAAGAGACCTGCTAGGGTAGGCTCAGAGGGAAGGGGAGGAGGACCTCGGATATCAGTGGAATTGGAAAGGGGCATGGGAGGAGATGAAGGAGGGAGGGTGAGATGAGGGGGGTGGCTACATCTGGGATACAAAGTGAGTAAACTGTATTTAATATAAAAAATAAAAATATATAATTAAAAAAAGAAATTGAGGAGCTCCTCCACTCTCAGTGGACCAGGGGAGGTGTATAGTGAGAGAAGAGGGAGGGAAGGTGGTTGGTATTGAGAAGAGATGATGGAAGGGCATACAAATTGAAGAAATTGTGATAAATGATAATTATAAAAATGTTAAATAATAAAAAAATGAAAATAAGTAAACTAAATTTAAAAAGCACTCCTGATGAGACCTAATAGACTAGGATCAGAAAGAAGGAAAAGAAGACCTCCCATATCAGTGGACTTGGGGAGGAGCATGTGTGGAGAAGGGGGGGGGAGGGAAGGGTTGGAAGGGTAAAAGGGAGGGAGCTGCAGGGGGGATACAAAGTGAATAAAGTGCAATTTAAAAAATATATATATATATATATGTGTGTGTGTGTGTGTGTGTGTACAAAAAAAACCATTTCTACCTCGGTGTAATTTAACCGAGAATGAACCTAGATTTGAATTTCCTGTTCCTCTGCATGGGTCCTTCCTTCTCTGTTTTGTATTAGTCCAAATCTGTGCTTGCTTGAATCTTATATTATTTATCCCCATTTCTGTAATTTTCTATCACTAACAGAGGTCTTTACTAGGTATTTATTGAATACCAAAGAATGCATACGATGGGGAAGGAATAAGAGTTAACTTGCAGAACTTTTAACAGATTTTTTCAAGGGATTAAGTTGCTGACTCCAGCTAACCCCAACTGCCCTAGATAACAAACAAATGCTATCAAGCAACATCCATATGTTGTGTCGTCTATTTATGATGTATATTCATTTTTGCAATATTGGTTCCATCCTATTCATTATTTTTAGCAAATGATCACATTCAAATGCATTGTTGTCTTGACTGGATATACAGTAGGATAGTAGTCTTAATCTTAAGTGACTTCAAAGTATATTATGAACTCAGACCCGTAATTTTAATTATAATACATTGTCACACATGATTTCAACAACAAACTTTCTTCAAGAGACATATGGCTTTAAAATATTATGTTACTATTTTTTTGTCTCCTTGAAGAGAAAAAAATTATAACCTCTCTTATGGAGTAGAGTCGCATATTTCTAAATAGTTGCATATAAACAAGGTGACAATATCTTACTTTTGGCATTACATTTAAAAAGCATCTCAGGTTCTTTCTTGATTACAGTTTGTTCACTCACTTGTTCTCATGGAATTAAACTGCCATGGCATGAAAGCAAAGAGAAGAGAAAAGTAAGCTGATATATTTTGAGTCTTATAATGCATCATTAAATCTTATTAAGAGAAAAATCTTGCTGGAGATATGGCCCAGTTGTTAATAGAGCACACTGCTCTTAGAGAACTCCCATGCTGGGGAGCCTATTCCTTGTAACATGAGCCTCTATATGTTCCTCTATTTGTTTGGCTGTATTTGCTTTGAGAGTTTTGTTCCTTTCTTCTTTATATTCCTCTAATAACTGGATAAGCATAGATTTGAGATCATTTTTCTGTGTTCCTGATGAATTAAAATATTCATTGATTTTTGGGTTGCTGGTAAAACCATGAAATCCTGATTTTTGTTGGACGTGTTCTTTTGCCAACCTCTAATCATCTGCTTATCAGTAACCTTGGTTATTTTATCCTTTCATAATTTTGCATATCAGATATTGTGCATATCAGATATTTACATTATGATTATAACACTAGCAAAATTGTAGTTATGAGATAGCAAAGAAATAATATTATGATTGGGGTGTCACCACAACATGAAGAACTGTGTTAAAGGGTTGTAGCATTAAGATTGTTGAGAACTACTGGGCTAAATGATGACAAGCATATTTACATGTTTTTATGTCTTCTTTTACTGTACATTCATGGTTTCTGCATCCATTGCACTGTGGGCCAGTGGCCAACAAATACCCAGGGGAAGGGAGGACCACAGTAAATAATATACACATATGAAGAAATAATAAATCTTGCTATGAATAATAAAATAAGATAATATATTACTGAAAAATATAGACAATGTAAAAACCCAAGAAAACATGGAGTAGTTTGTTACTTAAATCTGCAAGTTGATCTATGAACTCTGGTTTGACAAAGTTTCCAATAAAATTTTGTGGAAGTAGAGAAGTTGATTCTAAGATTCATAATGAAAGGTAAAGTACCTTTAAACACCAAAACAAAAAGGAAGAAAGAATTTGGAGGATTTGTAGTCTGCAAATTAAATATTATTATATTACTGTTAAAGTATAATAATTAAAGCAGTGTGCTATCATCATAACTAGCAAGAAAATCTGATAAAAGCAGACAGCTCAGAAATAGAACCATAAGATTAGGAACAATTGATTTTAAAAAGTAATAACTAAAGATTCAATGGAACAAAAATATTTTTTAAAAAGGCAAGATTTTTCTTTATTATTATTATTATTTATTACAATTTATTCACTTAGTATCCTGGCTGTAGCCCTCTCCCTCATCTGTTCCCACTTCCACCCTCCCTTTCTCAACCTCCTCTGTGTCCCTCCCATAATACACTGATAGGGAAAGTCCTCCTCCCTTACTATCTGATCCTAACCTAGCAGGTCTCATCAGGACTGTCTGGATCCTCTTTATCTATGGCATAGTTAGGTCACTTCTCCAGGGGAAGATGATCAAAGAACCAGCCACTGAATTCATGTCAGAGAAAGCCCATTGCTCTTTGTAGTACGAAATCCACATGGAGACTGAGTTGAACATGGGCTACAACTGAGTAGGAGGTCTAGAACCGCTCCATGCATTGTCCTTGGTTATTCATCAGTCTCTGCAGGACCCTCTGAGCCCAGATTTTAGCCATATAATATAGGATAAACATACTACAGTCTATAGTCCTAAAGAAGCTAAACAACAAGGAGGATCCTCAGGAAGAAGCTTAATACTCTTCCAGGAGGGCAAATAGGATAGACATTGGAAGTAGAGGAAGACAGGGAACAGGATGGGAACCTTCCACTGGAGGCCCCTTAAAGACTCTACCCAACAGGGTATTGAAGTAGATGCTGAGCCTTATAGCCAAACTTTGAGCAGAGTGCAGGGAATATGGTGGAAGAAGGGGGAGATACAAAGACCAGGAGGAGACAGACAAGAGCTTCACAAGGAGACCAACAGAGTCAAAAAGGCAAGATTCTTAACTGGCAGATATCTGGTTTGGAAAGATACTTCAATTCCCAATGAATGTCATAAATGAAAGTACAGCAAATCAGAAACAGAGTAGTATAAATCCATAGAAAATTCAAATATTAAGAGGAAATGTTGATAAATATAAGCAGTCAAAACTTTAAAAAGTACTATATTAAATATACAGATTTCATCACCTTTTTCCCTCTAAAAAGAACATTATCGAGGCCATCAAGAGCAGCAAATGCGTATCACTGGTAGAGTGTTTGCCTACAATGCACAAATATTTTGATGCTATCTCACCTTTATTTTCATGGTAATCACTCACAAAAACATAGAGAAAAATGAGGGAGACTAAAAGAAAAATAATAACTTCTACAGGTGTAATTCTATTGAAGAAAGAAAACATAATTTTTCCTGTTTTTTAATTTTTCTTTATTATTATTTGTTATTATAATTTATTTACTTTGTATACTGGCTATATCAATTTCTCTCATCTCCTCCTGGTCTCTCCCTCCTTCCCTCTTCCCCCCTATGTCCTTCACCTAATACACTGATAAGGGAAGTCCTCCTTCCCTACTATCTGATCCTATTCTATCAGGTTTCATCAGGAGTGGCTACATTTTCTTCCTCTGTGGCCAGGCAAGGGTGCACACATCTCAGGGGGAGGTGATAAATGAGCCAGCCAATGAGTCCATGTCAAAGACAGCACCTTATCCCCTTACTAGGTAACCCACATGGAGACTGAGCTGCCCATGAGCTACATCTGAGTAGGGGGTTTAGTTCCTCTCTGTGAATGTTCCTTGGTTGATTAATCAATCTCTTCAGAACTTCATGAGCACAGATTCTTGGCTCTGTTGGTCTCCTTGTGGAAATCCTGTCCTCTCCTTGTTCTTTTATATCCCCCTTATTCCTTAAGATCCTTGACCTCTGCCCAAAGTTTGGCTATAAGTCTCAGCATCTGCTTCGATACCCTGATGCATAATGTCTTTAGAGGCCAATGGAAGGTTACTTTTTTGTTCTCTGTCTTCTACTCCTGATGTCTATCCTGTTTCCCCTTTTGAATGAGGATTAAACCTCTTCCTTAGGGTTCTCCTTGTCGTTTAGCTTCTTTAGGACTATAGATTTTTAAATATATTTATCCTATATTAAATGGCTAATACATACTTCTGTATTTTTCTTCTTCTGGGTTACCTCACTCAAGATGATATTTTCTAGTTCCATCCATTTTTCTGTAAATTTCATGATTTCCTTGTTTATAATTGCTGAGTAATATTCCATTTTGTAAATATACCACAATTTCCTTATCCACTCTTCAGTTGAAGTACATCTAGGTTATTTCTAGATTCTGGCTATTATGAATAAAGCTACTGTGAGTATATTTGAGCAAATGTCCATGTTGTATGGTTGAGCATCTTTTGGATATACGCCTAGGAGTGACATAGCTGGATCTTGAGGTAACAGTCTCCCTAATTTTCCGAGAAAACAGCAAATTGATTTCCAAAGTTGATGTACAAGTTTACATTCCTACCAGCAATAGAAGAGGGTTCCCCTTTCTCCACAATTTCTCTGTGATGTGTTGCCTCTTGAGATTTTGATCTTACCATTTCAGATGTAATTAGGGTGGCATCTCAGGGACATTGTGATTTACATTTCTTGGAAGAATAAGGACTTTGACCATTTCTTTACGTGTTTTTCTGCCATTTGATATATCTCTGTTGAGAATTCTTTGTTTAGGTATGTATCCCATTTTTTAAAGATTTCTTTAAAATTTATTATGTATACAATGTTGTGTTTGCATGTACACCAGCACACCAGAAGAGGGCACATATTTCATTAAAGATGGTTGTGAGCACCATGTGGTTTAGGGAATTGAAGTCAGGACCTCTGGAAGAGCAGCCAGTATTCTTAAGCACTGAGCCATCTTTCTAGCAATTGTGTTTATGTAGGGACTTAGTGTTATGAACTTTTCTCTTAGCAGTGCTTTAATTGTGTCACATAAGTTTAAGTATTTTTTAAACTTTTAATAGTTGATTCATTTATTCCACCAGAAGCATTTGTTGACGTTTGAGTATATTGCATCTTTATTTTCATTGGAATCTTTTATTTTCTTTTAATTTCTGTCTTGACCTTGTTTTCATTCAGCAGAGGGTTTTTCAATTTCTGTGCCAACCACGGACCATGCATGGAGATAACCTAGAATCCCTGCACAGATGCAGCCCATGGCAGCTCAGTATCCAAGTGGGTTCCCTAGTATGAGGAACATGGACTGTCTTTGATATGAACTCTGTGTCTGGCTCTTTGATCACCTCCTCCTGAGGGGGGAACAGCCTTACCAGGCCACAGAGGAAGACAATGCACCCAGTCCTGCTGAGGCCAGATAAGCTAGGGTCAGATGGAAGGGGAGGAGGAACTCCCTTATCAATGGACTTGGAGACGTGTATGGAAGGAGTTGAGGGATGGAGGGTGGTACTGGGACAGCATCAGGGAGGTGGCTACAGCTGGGATACAAATGAATAAACTGTAATTAATATAAAAAATAAAAATGGAATTTTATAGTCAGAGAAAGACTGTTGGTAAGAATTTTCTGGGTTATCATATATAGCAATAACTTCTTCCAGAGTTAGTGTATTTTGGAAATGAGTTTGCAGTAATAATTATGAAAATATGTTTTCAGCTACATAATATTAGTGTTCACTCTACTTCAGTCACAAATGCTTTGTGTCAAGCACTGCCTATGTTTTACTTTTATCTCAGAAAATGTTCAAGGTGTGTTGCCTTAATATATACTTATCTCCCTTTAATGCACACTGGTTTTATCCAACTATTTTATTGCCTACTACCTTTACTCTAGGCCTTATCTGGTACTTGGAGCTATTCACTTATGATCTTATTTCCATAAAGCTTAAGTTTTATCTTTCTTTTCCAGAATGGATGATGAATTGCTTCCTACTCTTATATATAATCAAAGAAAACACACACTTTGCCTAATATAATGCCTTCTACATTTGTAAACAGTACATTTGATCTGGCTCTTATAATATCATTCTAAAAGTAAAATCAAATTGTGGCAATAACATGTTCAAATTTGCATTTTAAGTGAATGATATCCTGTGTCATATCTGTAACACACCATCTGCAAACTTAATTTTGGATGAAATGGTAACAATGAAAATTAAAAGTGTAGGAACTGGGGTTCTTTCTCTGACTCTCTGTCTCTGTCTGTCTGTCTGTCTGTCTCTCTCATATATATATATATATATGATATATATATATATATATGAAATATATATACATATTTCTTAATTAACATATGTATCTTGAATAGCATATATGTACATATGTAGCTTAAACAGAATTTGTATATTTGGCTGATTATGTACACAATCATTGTGAAAATACACTTAATATTTACATGCCACTGAATGCCTTTATTTTTTATAAATTTTTATTTTTTATATTAATCACAGGTTATTTATTTGTATCCCAGCCGTAGCCTCCTCTCTCATTCCCTCACAATTCCACCCCCCCCCTCCCTCATCTCCTCCTTGCCCCTTTGCAAGTCCACTGATAGGGGAGTTCCTCCTCGCCTTCCATGTGAACCTAGCTTATCAGATAATTTCAGGACTGGCTGCAATGTCCTTCTCTGTGGCCTAGCAAGGCTGCTCCTCCCTCACGGGGCTGGGGGGGGGCAGTCAAAGAGCCAGCCATTGAGTTCATGTCATAAATAGTCCCTGTTCCCCTTACTAGGAAAACCCACTTGGATACTAAGCTACTATGGGCTACATCTGAGCAGAGGTTCTAGGTTATATACATGGTCCTTGGTTGGAGAAACAGTCTCATAGAGGGCCCCTGTGACCAGCTATATTTTGTCCTGGTGGAGCTCCTGTCCTCTCCCGGTAATATTAACTCCCCCTTTTATGGTATGATTCCCTGCACTCTGCCGAAGGTTTGTTTATGATTCTCAGCATCTGCTTTGATACACTGCTAGGTAGAGTCTTTCAGAGGCCCTCTTCCGTAGGCTCCTGTCCTGTTACTTGTTTTCCCCTACTTCCCATGCCCATCCTATTTGTCTTTTTTAAGTGAGGATTGATCATCTTACTCCGGAGTCCTCTTTCTTATTTATCTTCTTTAGGTGCACATATTTTAGTATGTTCATCCTATCTTATAGGTCTATATATTGAGTATAAACCAGAGATGCAAATCAAAACGACCCTGAGATTCCATCTTATACTCTACAACTTACATCAGAATGGCAAAGATTAAAAACTGAAGTGACAACATGCTGGAGATGTTGTGGAGAGTTGGGAACCCTCCTCGATTGCTGGTGGGAATGTAAACTTCTACAACCACTTTGAAAATCAATCTGGTGCTTTCTCAGAGAATTAGAAATACTGCTTCCTCAAGATCCAGCTATACCACTCCTAGGCATATATCCAAAAGAAGCTCAAGTACACTACAAGGACATTTGCTCAACCATGTTTGTAGCAGCTTTATTCATAATTGCCAGAAGCTGGAAACAACCCTGATGTCCATGAATGGAAGAGTGGATACAGAAATGGTGGTACTTTTTACACAATGGAATGCTAATCATCAATTAAAAACAAGGAAATCATGAAATTTACAGGTAAATGGTGGGGTCTAGAGAGGATCATCCTGAGTGAGGTTTCCCAGGAGCAGAAAGACACACAAGGCATATACTCACTTTTCTAGAAATGAGTGCCTTTATAATGTCTTCTAAAATATTTTATTACCATTAGTAGCTTATCTTTTTGCAGTTACTTTGTGCATAAATTTAATGATTGATTTGAAATTGACGTGTTCAGAGAACACTTTTCTAGCATGCAAATAGAAAAATGACTGCATATAAATCCTCTGTATTTGGAAATTTATATGCCAAAATGTGAATAATAAGAAAGTAGTGTTAGAGGACTTGGTGACAGAAAAACATTTGAATTGTACTCTGTTTACCCTCTAAGAATGAATTAATGAAATGGAATAGCCTTTATAAATATGTTTTATGACTCCTAATTTACTAGCATTTTTCACTTTAATTTATTTAAAATTAAATATATGCGGTACATGATGGTGCACACCTGTAACTCCAGCACTCAGGGAGGCAAAGGCATGTGAATACCCGTGAGTTTGTGGCCAGCCTACTAAGTGAGTTCAGGATAGCCAAGGTTACACAAAGAAACCCTGTCTCGAAAAAACAAAAGTATGTGTGCAAATGTCTCAATATTAATATCCTAAATTGCATTTTGTCCTCCTAGCTATAATTTTATCTTTCGAATCAAATCCTGTATGATAGTAATTAAAATAATTTGTATGCTCACCAGTTTTTCAGCCCCTTGGTTCACTGTAAAAATTTAGTGACCTAATAAATGATTTTTGTCTCTTAACCAAATATAAACTGTTAGGGACCATGCATGGAAACATCATGAGTACTACATAACAGGGTGATTCTTGTACACCTCTTCTACTGGGAACAGTGTGAAGTCTTCTGAGTAGTATGAAAAGAATGCCTGGCCAGTGTGTTGAACTCCAATTTTAATGAAAGCACACACACACACAGACACACACACACAGACACACACACACACACACACACACAAAGAAACAAGACAAAACAAACAAACAAACAAACAAAAGACAAGATTATTATAATGCACTAAGTAGTTGAATCTGGACAAAACTATCTGCTCCTTCAAATTCAGGTCTCAAAAACAATGACATGGAGGAAAGAACTGTGGGTTAAGGAAGTCCATAAGAAGTAGATTGATAGCGTTTGTTCATTGTTTTCATATTTTTTAAAATCTAATTTTAGTACTTCAGATTCAGGTTCCATTTTATTATAACATACAATATGAGAAACTCAAAAGAAAAACAAATCAGAAGTACATAGATGGAAAAGATGTTGGCATGAGCCAACTCATAGCCTTGAATCTTGGCCTGCGTGGTAGCTGAGTTGGCCAGTCTGCTAGCTCTTTTGTATCCACACCACTAAGAAAGGTCTCTAGTACTGCCCCAGCTAGCTCACCCAAGTTCCTCAGCTGGTGTGTGGATGTTTTGAGGTCAGTTTTTCTGCTCTCAGGTCCTTCAGGCCAATTCACTTCCTTTCCTCTGCTCAGGCCCTTGGGGCCAGTTAATTTGAGTCTTCACTAATAGGGCCAGCTCTACTCTGCTGCCCAGGCGAGGTGCAAGGTCCACTGTGTAGATCCAAAGTTGCAGGATCTCCATGCCACAGGGCAACAAACAGGATATCAAAGAGCAGTCCTGGTGAGGAAACAATTTTAATAGTGTAGCAGGAGACAGTGGCCTCAAGCTAGACCAATGATTCATAGCAAAGAATATTTGCAAATAAAGATAGTTGGAAAATAGTGTATGCCCTGTGACATACCAGGACACACTGAAGCCTTTTCTGGCAAGTTGTTTATCTTAGTTGTTTTGGTTATTGGGTTTTTCATTTCATTTATTGATTGATTGATTGACTGATTGATTGATTTCTTTTGGTAGAGGAGGTTGCAAGGGCAGAGGGCAGGTATTAAGGGACTGGGAGATGAGTAGGTTTAGGGTACATAATGTGAAATTTGCAAAGGATCAATAAAATGTTTAAAAAATATTCAGGAAACAGAAGACCAGAGAAATAGTACCGAAATATGTCTAGAAGAATTAATATAAGAGGTTCAGACGAATACATTTAACATACCAAGGTCTATGAGTATGAGGCTCTTCATTTGAGAGGGAATCTGTTAAATTCTTACTTGGTTTGAATTTAAAAAGTAACCTACTGCTTTATGATTTGAATATTTGTTTCTTGTCTAGTGACAAGTTATGGAACCATTTAGAAGTAATAAAATGGAGCCCATTTTAGGCCATAGCCTGGTACTGGTACTGGTCTGACTCAGCCTCCAGCGACATGAAGAGTAGCTGCCTCATGTTTCCGCCATCATGTACAGAGTGACCCCACTATACCTTCCTCCCAACAATGGATTAATATCCAAAACACATATTATATATACATATGGTATTTGATATATATTATATAATATATATACAATTTTATATAATATAAATCATATATATTACATAATATATTATATAACTACATATAATATATAATGTATTTATAGTTTCTATTTATTTATAATTTATTATGCAATGTATATAATGTTATATTACATAATTTATTTATAATTTATACTTACTTATAATTTATTATATAATGTATATAATATAACATATATTATATATGGGATTTCAATATATACATATCAATATATATTCAGTCTCACTGATGAAAGAGTAGCTAGTAAAAATGTTATCATATAAGACTACATGTAAAAGTGTATTATGAAAGCCTCAGTCACAGTGCTTGCTATAATAGAGGTATTTAGAAATAGCATAATAGAATAATTTAGTATTCTGAATAGAGATGCCACCAATCTACATTATGTCATTTTTTAAAATAATGAACAAATCACACAAAAATGAAGTTCTATAAGAAATGTAAATTTACATAAACCCAATACTACTAAAGAAGTAACTTCAGTAATTTTTCCATGGCTTATTTCTTCTTTTAAAAATGGAGAAATGGATTATTCTCAGTTTTGTAAAAATTCCTATAATTTTTGACAAGGAACAACTACTTCCCCTCATCTAAATTAGCAATATTTTCACTACTTATATCTTAATTAAAAAATTAAGCATGTGTTACTACATACAGTTCAAATCTTACTAAAGATAATCTATTTTAAAGTCTCTCTTTGTTTCAGTAATTATAAACAGCTTTTTATTAAAAACACAGTTTCATTCCTCAGTTGTTTTTTTTATTTTTATTTTTGGTAAGGAGAATGTTTTTATTTAGTATTTTTAACATTACAATTTTTATTTTTTAATTAGTTACACTTTATTCACTTTGTATCCCCCCATAAACCACTTCCTCCTTCCCTCCTAATCCCACCTTCCCTCCCCCTTCTCCACACCTGCCCCTCCCCAAGTCCACTGATAGGGGAGGTCTTCCTCTCTTCCTTCTGATCCTAGTCTATCAGCTCTCATCAGGAGTGGTTGCATTGTCTTCCTCTGTGGCCTGGTAAGGCTGCTCCTGCATCAGGGTGAGGTGATCAAAGAGTAGGCCAATCAGTTCATGTCAGAAGCAGTCCTTGTTGCCATTATTATGGAACCCACTTGGATAGTGAACTGCCATGGGCTACATCTGTGCAGGCGTTCTAGGTTTTCTCTATGCACGGTACTTGGTTGGAGTATCAGTCTCAGGAAAGACCCCTGTGCTCAGATTTTTTGGTTCTGTTGCTCTCTTTGTGGATCTCCTGTCCTCTCCCTATCTTACTATTTCCCACATCTTTTGTAAGATTCCATGCACTCTGTCCAACAGTTTGCCATAAGTCTCAGCATCTACTTTGATATTGTGCAGGGCAGAGCCTTTCAGCAGGCCTCTGTGACAAGCTCCTAACTTGTTTCCTCTTTTCTTCCTCTTCTGATAATCTGCTTTGCCTTTCTGTCTGGGGATTGAGCATTTTAGCCAGAGTCCTCTCTCTTCATTAGTTTCTTTAGGTGTGCAGATTTTAGTAGCTTTATCCTATTTTATATGTCTATATTAGTGAGTATATACCATGTGTGTCTTTCTGCTTCTGGGATAGCTCAGTCAAGATGATCCTTTCCAGTTTCCACCATTTACCTGCAAAGTTCATGATATCTTTGTTTTTTATTGCTGAGTAATATTCCATTGTGTAGATGTACCACAATTTCTGTATCCATTCCTCAGTTGAGGGGCAACTGGGTTGTTTCTAGATTCTGGCTATTACAAACAAAGCTGCTACAAACATGGTTGGGCAAATGTCCATATTGTGTACTTGAGCCTCTTTTGGATATATGCCTAGGAGTAGTGTAGCTGGATCTTGAGGAAGCGCTATTCCTAGTTGTTTGAGGAAGCACCAGATTTATTTCCAGAGTGGTTGTACAAGTTTACATTTTCACCAGCAGTGGAGGAGGAATCCCTTTTCTCCACAATCTCTCCATCATGGGCTATTATTTGATTTTTTGATTTTGGCTATTCTGATGGGTGTAAGGTGAAATCTCAGGATCATTTTGTTTGCAATTCCCTGATGGCTAAGGACATTGAGCATTTCTTTAAGTGTTTTTCTGCCATTCTACATTCCTCTACAGAGAGTTCTCTGTTTAGCTCCATATCCCATTTTTTAATTGGATTACTTGATTTGTTGCTTTTTAACTTCTTGAAGTATCATCATTGCTGATCTCAAGCTGTACTATAGAGCAATAATACTAAAAACTGCATGGTACTGGCATGGAAACAGAATGGTGGATTAGTGGAACTGAATAGAAGGCCCAGAAATAAACCCACAAACTTATGGACACCTGATTTTTGACAAACATGCCAAAACCATACAATGGAAAAAAGATAGCATCTTCAACATATGGTGCTGGTCTAACTGGATGTCTACATGTAGAAAAATGCAAATAGATCCATACCTATCAACCTGCACGAAACTAAAGTTCAAGTGGATCAAAGACCTCAACATAAAATCAGACACATTAAATCGGTTAGAAGAAAAAGTGCAAGGGCTGAAAAAGAAATTAGGGAAACAACACCCTTCACAATAGCCACTAATAACATAAAGTACCTTGGGGTGACTCAAACAAAGCAAGTGAAAGACCTATATGAAAAAAAATTTCAAATCCCTGAAGAAAGAAATTGAAGAAAATCT
>CM053742.1:106247188-106272120 GCA_028658305.1 Pachyuromys duprasi | reverse complement strand
CCTGAGGAGACAGGATAAGCTGGGGTTGGATGGAAGGGAAGGAGGTCCTCCCCTGTTGGTGGACTTGGAGGGGGCGGGGAAGAAGGAGATGAGGGAGGGAGTGGGAGGGTAGGAGGGAATGGGGGAGGGGGCTACGCCTGGGATTCAAAGTACCTAACCTGTGATTGAGATAAAAATAAATAAATTTAAAAAAAAAGAAGGTGGAGGATGTTTTTGGATCCCAGGCTTGGTTCAGATCAGTTGGTTTCACTGGTTCTACTGGCAGTGTTGTTTCTGACCCAGGTGGGTGAGGCTGTTGGGGAGCAGGCAGAAAGATTTCTGAGCCTAGAGCTGCACTAATGCACCAATAACTTCCTTGAGGAGGAGGACAATGGAATGTGGGTCAGGTGCCTAGCTCAGCTCCACTGCGTTCTCTGTGCTGGGCTCCCTGATTCTGGCCTATGTGATCCAGATTGCTGGGGCACTGGTGGATAGATCTCTTTGCCTATAGCTGCTCCAGTGTCTAACAGGCAGGTTTCCCTTAGATGGTTGGGAATGGAACCCAAAACCCAAGCTTAGCATAGCCACTGTATGTGCTGTGCTGGATAGTTCTGAACTGGGCGACCCAGGCAGGAGGAGAGTAAGCAGAATGGAGCCAGGTCTCCCCCACACTGCCAGAATGTATCTCTTCCACGGTTGGTGAGAGGAAGCACCACTAGCCACTGTGACCAGGAAAATGTCCACAGGATGTAGAGTGTGGTCCACCGGTTTTGGAAATTAGAGCCTCTAGGGCCCAGAAGATGTTCACAGGATTGCGAGAGTGGGTGCCTAAGTTTGGAATCTCACCCACAGAAAAGGAAGGTATTTACTCCACAGGCAGTGAGAGTGAGTGCCAATGGTCAGAGCTGCCTGGCTCTGGTTCCACAAGTTATCCCTAGAAAGTGGGCTTGGGTGGTGGGAGACCTAAACCTGCAGGGATACCCTGTCTTGGAAGGTATACACAAATGTTGTGTTTGGGTGGCTGGGTGGCCTAAGGCTGTAGGGTAGGAGCCCCGCATGCATGCTGCAGGTCCCAGGAAAGTATCCACTGATGGTGGGTTCCGATGGTTGGCCTAGGGCTGGGGTGTCAGAGTGGAGTGAGGTGCTTCTTCTGCAGCTGGTCCAAATGGGTTCAGAATGGTGGTCTAAGGCTGCAGGGTAGGAGCCTTCCCTCTCATCCTCATCATGTGCAGCTGCTGCCAGTCCCGGGAATATATCCACTGATGGTGAGTTTGGGCAAATGGTCTAGGGCTGCACAGTCAGAGCCTAGAGAGCTGCAGCCAGTCTCAGGAAGGTATCTGCAGACGGTGGGATTGAGTTAGTAGCCTAGGGCTGAGGCAGTGACACGTGGGGGCCTGGGAAATTTCCCCAGTATTAGGTTGGCCTGAAGATGGACTTTCAAGTATCCCCGTGGATTCTCCGTTCACCTGGGAAACATAAATGTCAGGGTTTGGGGGTTCACAGCATGGTCTGCCAGTCATCCTGCTCTTACCGCTGAGCTGCTGTTCAGATACCCTGCATGGCTGGCACCACCACCTTGCTTAAATAAACTCTTAAGATTAATGCTGACATCTTAATATACAGTGAGTAAATCTTGCATGTCATTATGTGGAGAAAGAATATGGTCTGGGAACTAACATAACAAATATTGTTCTTCTCATCCTTATAATCAGTATTTGTAGAGCAGTTATTCAAAAACAAATAATGTGTGCCACTCATAACATCTACTGTGCAAACACCACGCTTTCATAGACAAAGCACCACCTTAGCAAAAGTACTTATTTCTGTTTTTCTTGTGTGTGTGTGTTTTTCTGAATTCTTACAGTTGGTCCTCCTACCTCACTCTACCGTAGAGATACCTGTTTACTTTCAACCATCAGGACTTGGGAGAGAGGGTCATGAAACTTGTATTAGCTTCGGCTGTACTCAGGTATGATTAGTTATGTTCTCAGATGAAGCTGATTTAATGAGTTTCAAAAAAGGACGAAGGTAAGTGCAATTCATGCAGTTAGTATCATTTGCAAGTACAACACTTTCATTGCAAATCATTAAATGTTTGAAAATAGGGTAGTATGTATTAGCAGTCTTTAAACAGCTAAATAAGATGTGTTGTGGTCTTTAAACCTAATAATTGAGCAATAAGTTCTTCTCAAGTGTGAAATAAAGGAAAACAAAATCAAACAAAACAAAATACTCATTTTAACATCTCCCAAATCAACTGAACACTGGTCTTGATTTCAATCACTCTGACTACCCACTCTCTAATTGCTGAAAATCTTCTTTCCTCAGTGGTTAGATTTGAACCAATAATTCATCTCTTCAACTATTGAGTCCAAAACGTTTAACTTTTCCAGTGTTTCTTTCTAAACTGTGTGCCTTTTTTCCCCCTTTGTTATCCCGGAATGAGTCACATCTTTTTGTTTAATTCATCACATTGACATACTTTCTGCAAGTAAAAGTAGTTCATTAAATTTTAATTTTTATGTGCGGTGCATAATAGGTGTAACCAAGATTCTAAAGAACAAGTTTAATGTAAGCTTTTATGATATATTTTGGAAGCCTAATAATTTGAAGTAACTCTTTACTATTGTGGAAAATTGTATATGAATTTATATTCCTTTCTGAATGTGATTAGTAGCTACTTAATCTAAAATAAGCACAGTAATAGTCAAACAAAATTTAACTATTTTCAAAAAGTAGCCTGAGACAAGAAAAAGGCTATGGTTTATTGTCTTTCATTTGTTTTTGGTTTACATTCATATGAACAGCCTGTGTCCTAAAATTCTGACTTGCACTCTAGTTGGCAGAGTCCCCCAAATTCTAATATCATCTCTAAGTATCTTGAATTAATCATGCTACTAGAACCTCTAAGAAAAGTTACCTTGCCACATCACTAATAAAGGGAAAAATTGTCAGCAGAAAATATGGTCTACTTTTCTATGGTCTATATTTTAAATTTTATTTCTCAGTTTTCAAATGTCTTATTTTGGTTTTTTATCACTGATCCTTGTTTATTTTATTCATACACAATTGTATGGTCATTTTATTGGCATAGTATTTTGTTTTTGTTGGTTGTCTGGTTGGTTTAGATCAGAAGTATGTCTTACAGGCAGGGCAGCGTTGTAGATCACATAGTTTGTGGATAGGTTTGTGTTTAAATTTCTCTTTTGATACCTTGCAGAATACCTTACTGTAGCAAAGACACTAGCATGTTGGTTTGAAGGCTCTATGTAGTCAAAGCCCCAACTTTCTCATATTCAATGAGTTATATAGGAGTTGTTTAGCAATGGAAACTTCCTTGCCATCATTTGTGGAGCACAACATATAGTCTTAGCAAAAGCCAGGGATGTTCAGGGATTTCTATGGGACCATTTTCATCAATAACTCAAAGAGTAGTAACCCAATCCTGGTATTGAAGCTTCATTTGGTGACAAGAAATTGCTTCTTGAAGCATTGTCTCCCCAATTATTTGGCAATTTCATTTAGATGGCCTTTATATATGAGTATAATTTAGAAAGCTTCAACTTTATTAGGATATGCTACCAATACCCAGTAATTTTAGCTAACTCTCCCCTATTCCTTCTTTACGTCTCTTCTTACCTTCCTCTTTGAATTTGACACCCTGATTCCAATACCCCCATTTGTTGATAACTATCTATTCATACTATTTTCCTTTCAGTCCCTTTCATTACTCCAGCCATAGTTCTTTACTATATACCTAACCTAAGAATCCATAGGTTGTTGCTTAGTTATCATTGACTTAACAGTTAACGCTACATATAAGTGAATAAATACACATATTTTTTATGAGTGGGATACCTCACTCAGAAAGATGTCTTTTAGTTCCACTCATCTATGTAGAAACTTGACAATTTTTATCTATTTACTTATTTATTCATTTAGTTATTTATTTTGGTTTTTCAAGCAGGGTTTCTCTGCTCTGTGTAGCCTGGACTATTCTGGACTCACTTTGTCGACCAGGCTGGGCTTGAACTCTTAGGGATCCACATGCATCTGCCTCAATGAGTAGTGGCATTACAGGCATGCTGAGATTCAACATACCAAGCTGAAGATTTTATTTATTAACAGCTAAGTAATATTTTATTTTGTATGTAGTATTTCATTTTGTAAATGTACTATATTTTCTTTATCCACTCAACTCTGAGGCACATGTCAGTTTTTTTCTAATTTATGGCTATTACATACAAAGCCATAGTGAAAATGTTTGATGCAAACATATCTCTGACAGGCTGAATCATTCTTTGAGCATATGACCAAGAGTGATATAGGTGAATCTTATTATTGGTATTATTATTATTGCTGTTTTGTTATTATTATGTATTCATATTGTATCCCTATTGTAGCATCCTCCTGCACCTCCTCCCAGTCCCACCCACCCTCCTTCTTCCTCCTAAATCACTCTTCCCTATACCACTGATAGGGGAAGCTCTCTTCCCTTAATGCATGACCCTAGCCTATCAGGTCTCATCAGGATTGCCTGGAACCTCTTCCTCTGTGTACTTGCTGGGTTGTCCCAAAAGGGAGAAATAATTAAGGAGCAGGTAACCAAGTTCATTTCAGAGGATGTCTCTTATCCTCTTACTAAGCAATCCACATGGAGACTGAACTGTCTGGAGGCTACATCTGAGCAGGGGGTCTAGGTCCACTGTATGTATGTTCTTTGGTTAATACATCAGTCTCTGTACTTAGCCCTCAGCCCTGTTTTTTTTTATATTTATTTTTTGGCTTCCTTTGTCTCCTAGCGTGGCTCCTGTCCCCTCCTGGTGCTTTTATAGCCCAGTTTATCCACAAGACTCCTTGCAATCTGTCCAAAGTTTGGCTATGAGTCTCTGCATCTACTTCAAACCACTGCTAGTTGGAGTCTTTTAGAGAACATTGGTGTTAGGCTCCAGTCTTGTCTCCTCTTTTCTACCACTACCACTATCTACCCTGTTTTACCTTCTGAATGAGAATAAAGCTTCTTTCCTAGGATACTGTTTGTCATTAGCTTCTTAGGTCTGTAGATTTTAGCATGTTTATCCTATATTATATGGCTAATATCCACTTGTAAGTGAATATATACCATGTGTGTCTGTATGCTTCTGGGATACCTCACTAAGGATGATCTTTCTCAGTTCCATCCACTTTCCTGAAAGTTTCATGATTTCCTTGTTTTTAATAGCTGAGTGGACTTGCATGGTATAAATGTAGGACAATTTTGAATCAATTCTTTGGTTGAGGTACATCTAGGTTGTTTCCAGATTGTGACTATTATGAATAAAGGTGCTATGAACAAAGCTGGGAAATCATCCTTGTTGTAGAGATGCGCATCTTTCAGGTATGGTATAGCTGTGTCTTGGGGTAGCACTATTCCCAGTTTTTTGAGAAGGCACCAGATTGTTTTTCAAAGTGGTTGTACAAGGTTACATTCCTACCAGCAATGGAAGAGGGTTCCTCTTTCTCCACAACCTCTCCAGCATGTGTCATCCATTGAGTTTTTTATCTTAGCCATTTTGATGGGTATAAGATGGATTCTCAGGGTGATTTTCATTTTTGTATCCATGATGACTTAGTACATTGAGCATTTCTTTAAGTGTTTCTTTGCCATTCAATATTCCTATGTTGAGAATTCTCTGTTTAGCCCTATACCCCATTTTAATTAGATTATTTCGTTTGTTGGCGTTTAACTTATTGAGTTCTTTATATATTCTGCATATTAGTCTTCTGTCAGACATAAGGAAGGTTGGTGAAGATCGCTTCTCAGTCTGCAGGCTGGCATTTTATTCTGTTGACAGTGTCCTTTGCTTTACAGAAGCTTTTCAGTTTCACGAGGTCCCATTTATTGATTGTTTTTTCCAATTATTGATTGTTGATCTGAGATAAATATCAAAAGTAACAAGGGAAAAGGCCAAGTAACATATAAAGGTAACTATCAGAATCACACCAGATTTCTCAACAGAGACTATGAAACAGGAAGGGCCTGGGCAAATACCATTCAGAAACTTAGAGACCACAGATGCTAACCCAGACTACTACATTCAGCAAAACTTTCAAAAACATAGATGGAAAAAATATAATCCTCCAGGAAATAACTAAAGTTAAACAATACATACGCTGCAATGTAGCCTTACAGAAGAGACTAGAATGACAACTCCAGCCAAACAAGATCAATTACACCCAAGAAAACACAGGATAAAGGCACCATCACAACAACAGCAATAGCAACAACAAAAGAAAAGAAGCACGCAAACACAATCACCACAAAATCCACAATAAAAGGAGCTAATAATCATTGGTTCCTAATATCTGTCAACATCAGTGGTCTCAACTCTCCAATGAACAGACACCAGCTAACAGAATGTTTGCGGAAACAGGATCAAACATTCAGATGCATTTAAGAAACACACCTTTGCAACAAAGACAGACACTATTTCAGAGTAAAGGGATGGAAAGAGGTTTTCCAAGCAAATGGACACAAGAAGCAAGCTGTAGTACTCCGGCTAGTATCTAATAAAACAGGCTTTCAACCAAAATTAATCAGAAGAGATGGAGAGGGACACTTCATTCTCATCAAAATCCACCAGGAGGACATCATAATCCTGAATATCTTGCCCCAAACACAAGGGCCCCTGCATTCGTCAAAGAAACATTATTAAAGCTTAAATCACATATCAATCCCATCACCTTAATAGTGGGAGACTTCAACACCCCATTCTCAGTAACAGGCAGATCATTGAGACAGAAGCTAAATAGAGAAATAATGACACAGAGGTCTTAAATCAAATAGTATATGTGAATCTTAAGGTAGATGGTTTCTCATCTCTGTGAGGAACTGTCACTTTGATTTCTATGTTGGCTGCATGACTTTGCAGTCCCACCAACAATGGATGAGAGTTTCTTTTTGTCCATATCCTTTACAACATGAGAAGTCATTTGTTACTGATCCTAGCCATTCTGAGCTATGTAAGAGGAAATCTCTAACTAGTTTGATTTGCATTTCCCTGATAGCTAAAGGATTTTTGAACATCTCTTTTAAATGTTTCTTGGCCATCTAAATTTCTTCTTTTCAGATCATTTTAGACATTCTTTTTTAATTTTTTAATTTTTTTTAAAATTTTAATCACAGGTCATTCACTTGTATCCCAGGCATAGCCCTTTCCCTCTTTCCCTCCCAATCACACACTCCCTCATCTCCTCCCTACCCCCTTTTGAGTCCACTGATAGGAGAGGTCTTTCTCCCCTTTCATCTGACTCCAGCTTATCAGGTATCTTCAGGACTGGCTGCAATGTCCTTATCTGTGGCCTAGCAAGGTTGCTGCTCCCTTGGGGGGATGGGAAGCTCAGTGAGCCAGTCATTGAGTTCATGTCAGAAGTAATTCTTCTCCCTTTACTAGGGAACCCTTTTGGATACTGAGCTACAGTGGACTACATCTGAGCAGGGGTTATAGGTTATATCCATGCATGGTCCTTGGTTAGAGAAACAGTCTCATAGAAGACCACTGTGCCCTGATATATTTGGTCCTTGTGGGGCTCCTGTCCCCTCTAGGTCATACCACCCGACCCCCTTCTTTCATATGATTCCTGAACTCTGCCAAAGGTTTGGTTAGGAGTCGCAGTATCTGCTTTGAAACACTGCTAGGTAGAGTCTTTCAGATGCCTTCTGTGGAAGGCTCCTGTCCTGTTACTTGTTTTCTCCTACTTCCAATGTCCATCTACTTTGTCTTTCTAGGTGAGTGTTGATCACCTGGTCTTCTTTCTTGTTTATTTTCTTTAGGTGTATAGATTTTAGTATGTTTATCCTATCTTATAGGTCTAGTTCTATGATGAAACATCATTACAAAAGCAAATTGGGTAGAAAGGGTATATTTAACTTACATTTCTGCATTACTGTTAATCATTGTAAGCAGTTAGGATAGGAAAAAAAATAAACCTCTTAGGAACATGGAGACAGATGGGAGCCAAGAGGTAGAGGCCATGCAGCAGTACTGCTTCCTGGCTTGCTCCTCATGGTTTGCTCATCCTGCTTTCTTATAGAACCCAAGACCACCAGCCTAGGGTAACACCACTTACAATGGGCTGGGCCCTCCCATATCTATAATGAAATAAAAGGATGCCTGAATAGGTTTCTCTATAGCCTGAACTTATGATCTTATCTTATCTCATTTGAGGCTCCCTCCTTTCCAATAACTCTAGCTTGTTTTAAGTTGATGTAAAACTAACCAGCACAGGAAAGGATGGATACAAAATATGACAAACAGAAGGATAGGGAGGGGGGAAAAGAGAAGGGAGAGAGAGACACAGACATATTTTAAGCTATAAACAGTAGAGTTACATTATATAAAAGATGCAACTATAGATAATAATACTGAGTAAACTCAGTTTCTCTCAAAAGCAAATATTACATGTTTTCTCTCATTTGTGGTTCCTAGACTCTATATTAAATAAAAGTGTATATGTATATATGGTATGAAATTAGAATCAATACTATGTAGGGAAATATATAAGAAAAATAAAAGGGAATGGGATATAAGAAAGGCCATAGTACAGAGTATACAGGGTAATATGCTCAAAGTGTATACTCATAAGAAAATGTCGTTGTTTGACTAAGTACATATACAATGAAAAACACTGAACAGAACATTGAAAAGTTATGTAAATCTTGAAAATCAATTATATCTTCAGTCATGGTTATTTCTTTTGAAAAACAGTTTAAAGAATGGAAATTCCACCTGTGTGGAGTAGGACTGCTCCCCAGGCCTCTAGATGTACGAAGGATGACCACTGTCCTTGGTTTTAAAGCAACTGTCATGATAAATTTCAAAAATCCTATTCGTGAAGATGTTTCTATTGATCTCATATTAACAAGTAGGTTGGTTTTTTACATTTTGTAGATATCAGTATTTTTATTATAGAATAAAACATTTCATGAAATAGAACGCATAAAACTAAGAAGTAAAATATGATTGCTGAAACATGCCTCTCAATTAGTGAATCTAGAATCCTTGCACCAATTAAAAGTAGTCTGACCTTATTTTTAAATCCACGTATGAGTTAGGTATTAAATAAGATTCTTGTGGTATTTCTCAAAAATTCCAGTTCTTATTATCTGAAAGTTTATAGAAAGTCTAATGACACTGTTTTAGGGGTCGTGGAATCTCCCTAATCAATAACTCTAAGCGTCTCACACATGGCACTGGGAGTTTTGTTTAATAACACGCTACATCTGGATGGATGGATAGAGAGAAAGAGTAAATATTCTTCTAACAAATTCTTCTCTTCTCTCCTATCCTTCCTGCTTAAAATTTTCCATGCCAATTATTCCACTACATTTTCATATTACCTATTTTCTACTATACTTCCTCCCTTAAGAACTTTTCTTTCCTGCCTGCCACTATCACCGATGGCCTCTTTCTAGTTTTTTGGATTCTGCAGTTGTTCCAGGTTAAACACACCAAGTTATAAGCTTCAATGTAGTACATACATACTCATCATGGAAAGCATGCTTCAATATCCCACATGCATTGGGAGTTTTCAAAAGAGAATCTGTGCTTCATGCATTCATAATTTTGAGAAAAGAGATTACAGTTGAGAAGCACAGTTCCAGGAAGTTGAAACCTGTTATTTTGGAAAAGTCCATCACATTTGTATATCCCAGGTCTGTATTTAGCTATCCCAAAATTAAAACTGTTCTATGCTTAGAATCATCATGGCTATTGTATTTGGCTCCTTCTTTCATAAGATTCCCTGCACTCTGCCCAAAATTTGGTTATGTGTCTCAGCATCTACTTTGACACCGTACAGGGTAGATAGAGTCTGTCAGGAGCTCTCTGTGGTAGGCTCCTATTCTGTTCCATTTTCTCTTTCTTCCCATATCCATCCCTTGAGGGGAGAACAGCCTTACCAGGCCACAGAGGATGACAATGCAGCCTGTCCTGATGAGACCTGATAGGCTAGGATCAGAAGGAAGTCAAGGAGGACCTCTCTTGTCAGTCAACGTGGGAGGAGCATGTGATGTGAAGAAGGAATGAGGGTGTGATTGGGAGGGGGTAAGGGAGGGGGCTACAGCTGGGATACAAAGTGAAAAAACTGTAATTAATATAAAAAATCAAACTTAAAATTAAGAAAAGTGCACAAGATTTTAAAGCTGTGTAGTCATTAAAATGTTTTAGAGAAAATAAATTAAATTTCTGCATTTACTTTTTCTGAATTTGTATTAACAGTCATAATTAAATAAAATTTGGGTTAAATTAAAAATTAATTAAAAATGCAAAGGAGTCCTAAATCTCTGTACTCAAAATATACTACACTCTCTCCCAGTCACACTAAGAATTTTATTGAACTTCACTCTCTGGGTATTTCACATACTCATAATTTTAGATGACATAAGGATATTCATCATGATACCTTGGAGACTTTCATTAATTTTTATCAGGAAGAAGCTTTTTAAAAAAACTACTAGCTGAATGCACTGAGTATCACTTCGTATTTTTCTCTATAAATTGGTTACTTCTGAATGATATTATACATACCCTGAACAGGTGACTTGAAAGTGCTATACATCATCCGTGGACATTGGTTAAGCTCTTGTGCTAAAAAAAAAGCCTCTTTTATTTTTTTCAATTTCATATTAGTTTATATTGTATTTTGGCCGTTTCCAACCCTTCATTATCCACTCTCACCACTACTCCCAGGCTCACCAAGCCCTTTTTTTCTCAGCAAGTCTCCCTCTCAATAATACTTCAGATCAATCTTTTTATTGTTTATGTACTATGTGATTCACTTAAAAGTATAATATCAGAGGAAGACATGAATGTACATGGGAGTGCACCATGATTTTATAGTGTTTTGATTGTTTTGAAAATATAATTCTGTGGAAACTATAAAATTTTAAGGTTATACTCTAGCTCTCAACTTCCTTTTAATTTCTAGCACATACAGTTCATGAATAGATGCTTCTAAGCAAGGAATTGCACAGTAATAACAGAAAAACATGATGAAGATAGGCCTTTTAAAAGAGAACTTGCAGTTAATAATTCTGTAAGGCAAGCTGTAAAAAAATAAATTATTCAAGGGCCCTGCCTATATTACTGTATGCTAATTTCAAAAGGTAGCTTCAGAGGAAAATGCCTAAATACTCTTAGGATTAGAAGAAAATTCTAATACAGATCATCAATGAGCATTTTGAGACCTAAGCTTTTGTCAAAAAAATTAGAATGGCCTAGGAACTTAGTATTTGTTATAAACCTAGTACACTCCACACTTGAGCCACGTGAATTCATGGCTATGTTCAATTTTGCAGACAACTGTTAAAGTTAAATGTATGTTTTTCATTTGTAGAACCTCAGTCTTAGAAGGCTCAATGATTAGGAGCACTGGCTACTCTTTTGAGAACCTTGGCTCAATCCGTAGCACCCACGTGGCAGCTCACACCTTTCTGTAACTCCAGCTCTAGGGCTTGTGATACCTGAACACAGACACACGTATACAAAACACCAATGAACATAAAATAGAAATGGATTTAAAAAGAAGAAATTATTCAAGTCTATACAGTGCATAAATAGAACAGGGTCTTTAACCTAAATTTAATGCCACTACTTTCTCATTTTGTCTGATGCCTCTGTTTTCCACTTTGATATCAGATGGGGATTTTAACTAACATGTACATTTTAGGTGGTCCTCTATGGGCCGTGATTGACTTAGACATATACGTCTGCTCAGTGGTCAGTGTTGAAACAATCATCTTTTATCAATAATTTTTGCCTCATCCTCAAACTCTTCCTCCCAAATTTCTGCCTTGCTTTGGTATAAAGAAATGAAGAGTAACCATGTTGAGATATAAGAGTAGGAGTTAAAACATAAGAAATCAGGGCAAGGCCTAAGATACACATACCACTAATTTAAGGACACATGTCAAATACATGTTAGTTCCCTTCCTCCTGTTATGAATTTCAGACCTGCTCATTTATGAACTTCGTAATATTAGAGTTTCCTTTATTTGGTAGTGTTATTCCTTTATAAATGAGTATTTCCATTTTTGCAAAGATGTTGATAGCACAGAAGTTAAATATAGTTACCTGTTATTGAGCATCTTTTGTGGCCTGAAAACTATTGGCTACACATTTCAAAATTATATCACAGATACAACATCTCTGACTTCCTGTTGTGTTCTGTCTGTGGAATTTTAGTGTAATTATGTATCTAAAATGCAGTGTAAATGAGGGAAGCAATGATTCATATGTAAAATTAGCATTTTAAATTATTTTTCTACTGAAAGTGCTGTACTCTACAGATAATGCAATCTTCTTACTCTATCTAAATTTAAATGCAAAATGAGAATTTAATTAAAATCTTTAAATAAAATAATTCTCTGCTTCAGACGTCAATAGTTTATTAGAAACAATACTTAAAGTAATAATGTACGTGCCAATTAGCATAGAATAATATCACACTAACGCATGATGATGCAAATGCTGTTTCTGAAGACCCTCAGAAACATACTCAAGACACATGCAAAGTTAAATAAATATATTAAGTATTAAAACATACACTACAATTTGCTGATTGGGAAAAACATTACCTTTCACATAAAACAAAGTATAAGAAGATTCTCAACACTTTCAAAATCACTTCTGAATTCAGACGTTCAAAAAAATTTGAGTATTAGTTACAGTTTATTAACTTTATATCCCAGCTGTATCATGCTGCCTCATTCCCTCTCAATCCCACCCTTCCTCCCTCATCTCCTCCCTGTCCCTTTCCAAGTACACTGATAGGGGAGGACATCCTCCCCTTTCATCTGACCCTGGTTTATCAGGTATCTTCAGGACTGGCTACAAAGTCCTCTCTGGCCTGGCAGGGTTGCTTCTCCCTGGGGGAGAGGGGAAGTCAAAGAGTCTGTTATTGAGTTAATGTCAGAGATAGTCCCTGTTCCCCTTAATAGGTTACCCATTTGGATACTGAGCTACCATGGGCTATGTCCAAACAGAGGTTCTAGATTGTATCCATACATGGTCCTTGGTTGGAGAAACAGTCTCATAAAAGACCCCTGTGCCCTAATCTATTTGGTTCCTGTGGAGCTCCTGTCCTCTCCAGGTCTTACTAACTCCCCCTTCTTTCATATGATTCCCTGCACTCTGCTGAAGGTTTGGTTGTGAGTCTTAATATCTGCATTGATATACTGCTAGGTAGAGTCTTTCAGAGGCCCTCTGTGGTAGGCTCCTGCCCTGTTGTTTTCTCCTACATCCAATGTCCATCCCATTTGTCTGTCTAAGCGAGGATTGATCTTCTTACCGCGGTCCTCTTTTTTGTTTATCTTCTTTAGGTGTATAGATTTCAGTATGTTTATCCTATCCTATAGGTCTATATAAGTGAGTATATACCATGTGTGTCTTTCTGCTTTTGGGATACCTCACTCAGGATGATCATTTCTAGGTCCCACCATTTGTCTGCAAATTTCATGATTTCCTCATTTTTAATTGTGGAGTAGTATTCCATTGTGCAAAAGTACCACAATTTCTGTATCTATTCCTCAACTGAGGGACATCTGGGTTGTTTCCAGGTTCTGGCTATTACGAATAAAGCGGCTATGAACATAGTTGATGAAATGTCCTTGTTGTGTACTTGAGGAACTTTTAGAAATATACCCAGGAGGGGTATAGCAATAATTAAAAAATAGTATTATGGGATTTAAGATTCATGATTGGAAAACTGCAGCATCAAAAAAGACCTTTGATATAACAGTTAAATTGCATTGCCTATCGTTGATTTCCTTATTGAAAGCTAACACTATGAAACACTATAAAGTAAAAATAGAATAATTGTTATATCTATTTTCAGATGAATAACCTAAGGCTCTGCTTTTTATACTCATTTTCACTGTCTTTAGTTATTGTTTACATACCTTAATATCTGTAAATTTTTATTATATACACTTAAGTTATTCTGATTTATTAGTTCTAGTTAAGGCCTTTTCATAAGATTTTCCAGCAATTTGCCATAAGAGTACACCTTTAAAACTCTGATATTTACATAATGAACTCAAAATAATTTTGATTCATTTACTTTTGTGATTAAATATTTTTCAGCATTCTCTTCCAAATATGTATTTATTGAAGTTGTACCAATATACACATTTATACTATGTTATAGGTAATTAATACATGATTTTTGGTACTGGGTTTAATTTCATAATTAATGTTGCATAAATTATATATGTATAACACAATATACATTAAGTGCTTTAATGCATTTTAGATGAATAATTTCTCCATGTCTGATATTTGAGTACTGAATATTAGAAAATCACTCATTTGTGAATGGATTTTAAAATATGTTGGTGTTATACAGAAAACTAATTAGAATGTTGAGTGTGTTTTTCAAATATGTCACTTATGTCAAAACATATTTTGAAACATATGCATCTATCTTTGAAAAGGATTTCATTTTCATAGAAGTTTTCCTTATTGAGTATGACACTGAAGTGTAATATTTCTTTGTTTCTTAAATAGATAAAGAAAGACCCAAGAATTTTTTACTTGAGCGTTGCTGGGAGAGCTACCTCCATGAAAATGCTGCCTTCGAGTTTAACTCTATGAAGCGTACACACGGTACAGGATTATTTTCTTACATTCTGTCATTCTATGTACGAATGCATTTAAAAGATGTTGTGTATATAGATTTATTCTGTTTTTTTAATTGTCAGTGGTAGAAATGATACCAGTTAAAATGGGGGTGTACTAGTCAAGGGAATTTTTAGAAGATTATAAAGTGTTACAATTATTCATGAAATCATGAAAAAATGATTTCAACAACTGTTTATTCACAAGCTTATTTCAATGTGTAAAGAGAATTCTTCCATACCTCAATCCCACCAGTATAATACCAATAGAGAGAACGATAAAAAAATAAATCTTCCTAAAAATCTAAAGTTTAAGCCAGTAATATAGCTCAGTATTATGTCCATGTTTATTCCACGTGAGGTCAGAAGTTCAGTTTCCACAAACAACATGTACAAGCACTTTGGAAATCAATCTGATACTTTCTTAGACAACTGGGAATAGTGCTAGCGCAAGACCTAGCTATACCACCACTGGGCATATATTCAAAAGGAAGGACAGGAAGGACATTTGCTCAAATATGGTTATATCAGCTTTATTCATAATAGCCAGAATCTGGAAACAAACTAGATGTCCCTCAACTGAAGAATGGATACAGAAATTGTGGTACATTTACACAATGAAATACTACTCAGCTGTTTTAAAACAGGGAAATCATGAAATTTGCAGCAAGAGGATGGAACTAAAAAAGATCATCCTGAGTACGGTAGCCAAGAAACAGAAAGACACTCACGGAATATACTCACATATAAGCAGATAGCAATACAGGATAACCATACTACAATCTGTAGACCTAAAGCTAAATAACAAGGAGAACTCTAGAAAGGATGCTTAATTCTCATTCAAAAGGGCAAATAGAATAAACTCTGGAAGCAGCTGAAGAGAGGGAACAGAATGGGAGCCTACCATAAACAACCACTGAAAGACACAGTAGGCTATTCAGGTAGAGGCTAAGATTCAGAGATAAACTTTGGCCAGGGTACAGGGAGTCTTAGGAAGGAGTGGGGATATAGAAGGACCCAAAGCAGAGAAGAGCTCCTCAAGAAGAGCAACAGAGCCAACAAATCTGGGCCTATTGGGGCCTGCAGATACTGAAGCATCAATCAAGGACCATGCATGAGGAGGACCTTGACCCCTTGCTCAGATGTAGACAATAGGCAACTCAATCTCCATGTGTGTTACCTATTAAGGGTAGCAGGGGCTGTCTCTATTATGGATTCTGTTTCCCATCTTTGATCACTTCCTCTTGGGCAAGGCACCATCACCATGCCACAGAAGAAGAGTTTTCAAACAGTCTTAGTGAGGCTTGATAGGCTGGAGTCAGATGGTAAGGGTAAATGGCTCCTCCTTTCAGAGAAATTAAGTGGGAGGAAGTGTGGGACTGGGGGGACACAGGGAAGGGGATTACAATCTGGATGTAGAGTGAATAAATTATAACAAATTGAATTAAAAAATAAAAACACCATCTCTTAAGAATTATGAATATTTCTAAAATAATGAAGTTTTTAAATGATAATAATTTTGTGGCATTATAATAAATATTATCTTAACAATCTGTTAGTTGAAATCAATAATAACTATTAACATCTCACAACATTTGGGTGATTATCTCCTTGTATTTGTTTTAATAATTTTTATTGGCATCTTCTTTTTAAAAGAAGATGTAGCTTATTAAGAAAATGTTTTCATGCATTCTAATCACTGCCATTAAACTAAGAGATGAAGAAAATACGCAAGTTCAAAATGAAAAAAAAATATGGGTTGTGAAAATGGCTCAGTCAGTAATGTGTTCCCTATTCAAGAAGCAGAAACTGAGTTAAAAATCCAGCACCCATGTAAAAGCCTGGTGTGCAGCTCAGACCTGCGTTCTTGACTGGAGAGGTAGAGACAGTCATTATCCAGGACTTTGGTGACAAGCTAGCCTTCTAAATCTATGATCACACACTTCAATTAAAGACCTTGTATCTTGAAATAATAGGGAGAGTTACTGAGGGAAAAAAATGCCTAATGTGGAAATCTGTTGTCCACATACACATACATATATGTATATATACAGTCACACATTTGCTCACACACAGACTTACACATATGGCACGTGGACACACACAAACACACACACAAATATACACGGTAAGGAAGATGAGAAATATATTTCTAAGAAAAGAAGTTAGCTGACCACGGTAGAACGTGCCTATAATCTCAGCACTTGGGGAGTCAGAGGCATGTGAATCTCTTTTGAGTTCAAGGCCAGCCATTCTACAAAGCTAGCACAGGACATCCAAAGCTACACAGAGAAACCTTGTCTCAAAAAACAAAAAAACAAAGACTGTCTCTGACATGAACTCAGCGGCTGGCTCTTTGATCACCTCCCCCTGAGGGGTAAGCAACCTTGCCAGACTACAGAGGAGGACATTGCAATCAGTCCCAATGAGACCTGATAAGCTAGAGTCAGATGGAAGGGGAAAAGGTCCTTCCTTATCAGTGGACTTGGAGAGGGGCATAGGAGGACCTGACGGAGGGAGGGTGGGATTGTGAGGGAGTCAAGGAGGGAGATACAGCTGGGATAGAAAGTGAATAAATTGTAATTAATGTAAAAATAAAATTTAATTAAAAAAGGAAAGAAAAAAACAAAAAATAAAAGGATTCTATTCAGTAGAGTTAGGCCTTTTCAAGAGAGAACAAAGAAACTCAGTTCTCATAGATGTGTCTAATTTGATACAACTCCATGAATGAGTTATTATTATTGTTGTTGTTGTTGTTGAATTGAGAAAATAGAAATTTAGAAAAAAATTAAGTGGAATACAGTAAACTCAGTGAACTTTTTATCGCTGATTTTGTGTCTTCCATTTCTATTTCTTTCTTTATAATGTATTACAAGGAGTAAAGGGCTAGTCCATAGTAGAGGGAGGAGAAACTGCCATTAAAAAGTTAAAATATAGGCCCCTGAGATGGTCAGTGAATAAAAGCATTTGCCAGCAAGCCTGTTAACATGAGTTTAAGCCCTAGAATACTCATGTTGTAAGGGGAAAAAAGAACTTTGCAATTTTTTTGTCTTTTATTTTATATTAATCACAGGTTATGTATTTTGTATCCCAGCCATAGCCCCCTCCCACATTCCCTCCGTATCCACCCCTATCCCTCCCTCATCTCCTCCCTGCCCCTTTCCAAGTCCACTGATAGGGGAGGACCTCCTCCCCTTCCATCTAACCCTAGCTTATCAGGTCTCATTGGGACTGATTGCAATGTCTCTTCAGGGCTGGCTGCTATGTCCTTTTCTGTGGCCTAGCAAGGCTGCTCCTCCCTCGTTGGGAGGGGGAGGTAAGAGGAGGGTTGAAGAGCCTGCCATTGAGTTCATGTCAGAAATAGTCCCTGTTCTCCGGACCCACTTGGATACTGAGCTACCATTTGCTACATCTGAGCAGGGGTTCTAGGTTTTATCCGTCCATGGTCCTTGCTTGGAGAAACAGTCCCATAAAAGACCCCTGTGCCCTGATCTATTTGGTCCTTGCAGAGCTCCTGTTGTCTGCAGGTCTTACTAACTCCCCCTACTTTCATATGATTCCCTGTACTCTGTTCAAGGTTTAGTTATGAGTCTCAGCATCTGCTTTGATACACTGATAGGTAGAGTCTTCCCAAGGCCCTCTGTCATAGGCTCTTGTCCTGCTACTTGTTTTCTCCTACATCCAATATCCATTTGTCTATCTAAGTGAAGACTGATCATCTTACCCCAGGTCCTTTTTCTTGTTTATCTTCTTTAGGTGTATAGATTTTAGTATGTTTATCCTATCTTATAGGTCTATATAAGTGAGTATATACCATTTGTGTCTTTCTGGTTTTGGGATACCTCACTCAGGATGATCGTTTCCAGGTCTCACCATTTGCTTGCAAATTTCATGATTTCCTCCTTTTTAATTGCTGAGTAGTATTACATTGTGTAAAAGTACCACAATTTCTGTATCCATTCCTCAACTGAGGGACATGTGGGTTGTTTCCAGATTCTAGCTATTATGAATAAAGCTGCTACAAACATGGTTGAGCAAATGTCCTTGTTGTGTACTTGAGCATCTTTTGGCTATATGCCTCAGAGTGGTATAGCTGGACCTTGGGAAAATCACTATTCTTAATTGTCTAAGAAACATTGCTATACTGATTCTTTCATAGGTCCTCTTTGGTATGCTCCTGTCCTGTTGCTTGTTTTCTCCCCCATTCAATGTCGCTCCCATTAGCCCATCCAAATGAGCATTGATCATACCAACCTGGGTCCTCCTTCTTGTACATCTTCCCTAGGTGTGTAGATTTCAGCATGACCTTCCTATCCTATAGGTCTATATAAGTGAGTATATACCATATGTTTCCTTCTGCTTTTGGGATTCCTCACTTAGGATGATCGTTTCCAGGTCACTGTTGTTTTGTTCTGATGACAGTGTCCCCTCATAATATAGAAGTTTCCTGAGGTCCCATTTATTGATTGTTGATCTAAGAGCCTGTGCTGTTGGTGTTCTGTTGTGGAAGTTGTCTCCTGTGCCAGTGAGCTCAAGGTTCTCTACATTTTCTTCTAAATGGATTTATTGTTTCTAGTTTTATGTTGGACTTTAGTTTTGTGCCGGGTAATAAATGTGGATCTATATGCACTTTTCTACATATTGACATACAGTTAGGCAAGCACCATTTGTTGTAGATGCTGTCTTTTTTCCATTGTCCATACAATGGCTTTTTTGTCAAATCTCAAATATCCGTAGGTATGTGGATTCATTTCTGGGTTTTCTATTCGGTTCTGTTGATCCATCATTCTGTTTCAATGCCAGTACCATGCAGTTTTTGTTACTACTGCTCTGTAGTACAGCTTGAGATCAGGGATGGAGATACCTCCAGATGACCTGTTGTTGTACAGGATAGTTTTGGAAATTCTGGGTTTTTATGTGTTTTTATTTTCATATGAAGTTGAGAATTGTTCTTTCAAAGTCTATAAAGAATTTTGTTGGTATTTTGACAGGAATTGCATTGAATCTGTAGATTTCTTTTGGCAGGACAGCTATTTTCACTATGTTGATCCTACCTATCCATGAGCATGGGAGAGTTTTCCACCTTCTGATATCTTCTTCAGTTTCTTTCTTCAGAGATTTTGAAGTTTATTTTTCATGCAGGTATTCCACATGCTTGGTTAGAGTCACACCAGGTACCTTATGTTATTTGTGGCTATTGTAAATGATATTGTTTCCCTAATATCTTTCTCAGCCTTTTTGTCTCTTGTATACAAGGGGGATACTGATTTTCTTCAGTTAATTTTGCATCCAGCCACTTTGATTAATGCATTTATCAGCTGAAGGAGTTCTGTAGTAGAATTTCTGGGATCAGCCATGTATGCTATCATATCATCTGCAAATATAGATACTTTGACTTCTTCTTTTCCAATGTGTATTCTCCTGATCTCCTTTAGTTGTATTATTGCTCTAGCTAGGAATTCAAGGACTAATGTTGAAGAGATATGGAAATAGGTGGCAGCCTTCCCTTGTCCCTGATTTCAGAGGGACTGATTTAAGTTTCTCTACATTTTGTTTGATGTTGCCTATACGCTTGCTGTATATTTCCTTTCCTATGTTTAAGTATGTGCCCTGAACCCTGATCTCTCCAAAAGTTTAAACATGAATGGGTGTTGGATTTTGTCAAACTTTTTTTCTGGATCTAAGGAGATGATCATGTTTTTTTGTTTTTTCCCCCCTTCTGTGTGTTTATGTGGTGGATTACATTAAGGGTTTTCCATATAGTGAAACCACCCCTGCATGCCTGGGATGAAGCCTACTTGGTCATGTTGGATGGATTTGGTTTGCAAGTTTTTTATTGAGTATTTGAGTGTCAATGTTTATGAGGGTGATAGGTCTGAAATTTTGCTTTTTGGAGGGGTCTCTGTGTTTTAAGTATCAAGGTGACTATGGTCTTATTCAGTTCTGTAATGTTCCATCTGTTTCTATTTTGTGGAATAGTTTGAAGAGAATTGGAGTTAGCCCTTCTCTGAAGGTCTGGTAGAAATCTCCATTGAAACCATTAGGCCCTGCCCCCCCTTTTTTTCAGGGAGACTTTTGATGACTGCTTCTATTTCCTTGGGTAATAAAGGACTATTTCCTACACTTTCCTGATATTAAAAATGGTCCATTTCATTTAGATTTTCTAATTTTTTGGCATATAGGCTTTTAAAGTAAGACCCAATGATTGTCTGAATTTACCCAGTATCTGTTGTCTCCCTTTTTGATTTCTGATTTGGATAGTTTCTCTTGCCTTTTAGTTACTACTGCTAAGGATTTGTCTATCTTGTCGATTTTCTCAAAGAAACACCTTTGGGTTTCATTGATTCTGTGTATTGTTTTATTTGTTTCCAATTTATTGATTTCAGCCCTGATTTGATTATTTCCACCACTCTCTACTATGTTTGGGTGTGTTTAATTATTTTTTTTTCCCTAGGGCTTTCAGGTTTTTGCTTAAGTTACTTGTACGAGATGTCTCAAACTTCTTTCTGAAGGCGTTAATCCTATAAACTTTCCTCTTACACCTCTTTCAATGTGTCATCTGAATTTGGGTAAGTTATGCCTTCATTTTCGTTGAAATTTAGGGTGTCCCCAATTTTTTTTATTATGTCATTGATCCAGCTGTCACTGAGTAGAGAGTTATTTAGTTTCCTTGTATGTGTAGGCTTTTTCCCCCCTGTTACTGTTGGGGTCTAGTTTTAGGCTACAGTGGTCTGATAAGCTACAATGGATTATTTCAATCTTCTTGTTTCTGTTAAAGCTTGCTTTGTGTCTGACTATATAGCCAATGTTTGAAAGGTAACATGAGATGCTGAGAAGAAGGTATAATTTCTGTAGACATCTATTAGGTCAACTTGATTCAGGACTTCTATAAGTGTCATTATTTCCCTATTTAGCTTCTGTTTAGATGATCTGTCCCTTGGTGAGATTGGAGTGTTGAAGTCTCCCACTATTAAAATGTTGGGATCTATGTGTGATGTAAACTTTAATAATGGTTCATTTACAAATGCAGGTGCTCTTATATTTTATGCATAGATTTTCAGAATTGTGATGTTCTTGTGGTGTGTTTTTTTTATGAGAATGAAATGCCCATCCTCATCTTTTTGGATTAATTTGGGTTGAAAGTCTAATTTATTAGATATTACGATAGCTACTCCAGCTTTCTTTTCTGTGTCTGTTTACTTGAAAAATCTTTTTCCAGGCCTTTACTTTGAGGTAGTATCTATCTTTGCTGCAGAGGTATGTTTCTTGGATGCAGCAGAATATTTATTGGATAATGATTCTGCAATCATTCTGTTTGTCTGTGTCTTTTTATTGGAGAGTAGAGTCCATTCATGTAGATATATAATAATGAACAATGGATGTTAGTTCCTTTTATTGTGGAGTTGGTGGTGATAGTGTTTTTGTGTGCTTGTCTTCTTTTGACTTTTTGTTAGGTTATCTATGTCCTTTGTTTTCTTGGGTGTAGTTGATTTCGTTAGATTGGAGTTTTCCTTCTAGTATCTTCTGTAGGGCTCAGTTGCTGTGTAGTTACTTAAGTTTAGTTTTTTCATGGAATGTTTTGTTTTCTCCATCTATATTGATTGAAAGTTTTGCTGGACATAGCAGTCTGGTTTGACGTCTGTGTTCTCTTAGAGTCTGCATGACATCTGCCCTGGCCCTTCTGGCTTTCATGGTTTTGTTGAGGCATCTTTTGGATTCTGATAGGTCTTCTTTATGTATTACTTGGTCTTTTTCCCTTTCTGCTTTTAATACTTTTTCTTTGTTCTGTAGTTTTAGTGTTTTGACTATTATGTGGCATGAGGAGTTTCTTTTCTGGTCTAGCCTATATGGTATCCTGTAAGCATCTTGAATGTTTAAGGACACCTCTTTCTTTAAGTTGGAAATTCTTTCTTCTATGGTTTTCTTGAAAATATTTTTTGGATGTTGGAGCCTGGCATCTTCTTTTTGATCTATTTCTATCATTCTTGCATTTGGTCTTTTCATAAAGTACTTGATTTCTTAAATGTTGTTTTGTTTGGGACTTTTCCAACTTTATTTTTTCCTTGATAGATATATCACTTTCTGGACTGTATCTTCAGCTCCTGAGATTCTCTCTTCCATCTATTGTATTCTGTTGGTGATGTTTTCCTTAGTGGTTCCTGATCTTTTCTCTAAGTTTTCCACCTCCAGGCTTATGTTTTCTTTATTGATTCTAATTAGGTTTTCATGTCTTATATATAATTTCCTTCATCTGTTTCAGTATGGATTCCTGTCTTTCCATGAGCCTATTTTTTATTTCCTTTTTATGTGCCTCTATTGTGTGGCTATATTTGCCTGTATTTCTTTGAGAGCTCATTTCCTATTTGTCTCTATTTGTGTGGCTATTTCTTTGAGAGTTGTATTAGTTTTCTCTTTATGTGCCTCTAATAACTCGATAAGCATAGCTTTAAAATAATTTTCCTGTGTTTCTGATGAATTAAAATATCCATTGGTTTTGGGGGTTACTGGTGAAGCCACGATGTCCTGATTTTTGTTGGATGTGTTTTTTTTTTTTTTTGCCTACCTCTAGCCATCTGATGGTTAGTACCCTTTTTTGTTTGTTCCTGGAGACTGTACTGCAGACTGGGTCCTTCTGTCTGTGGAGTCTGGAGTATTCTTCAGGAAGATGAGAGAGGACCCTGGGTTTAAGTGTACGTGTTAGTGTTTCAGATGCAGCTAAGGGAGGAAGGTCGCAGGTGAAGTTAGAAAGTGCAAGAGTGTGGTACATGGAGGTGTGCCTGCCTAGAAAGGTGAAGTGAAAGGGAGAAGAATGCAGAAGGGCAGGTTGTAGTGAAGGTGCAGTTTGCACAGGTGCTTGGAATGGCTGAGTGGCTGCCAAGCCCGTGGTGGTATTGTGCTCCAAGTACTCAGCTCTGCTTGAACTGCACCATCTTGGCTGTAGGAATTGTTTGGCTGGACTCCACTGGAAGACCTACAGAATAGGGGCTTCAATGTTGAGATTCCTGTCCCAAAGATACATATGTTGTCCACAGAGGGGTGTGTGTAGGAGGGATCTAATGTCTGGCTGCTAGCATAGAGGGACCCCAATCTGAGGCTTCATATGCATTCTCTAGCAGAATCCCTCACTAGTAGTTGCCTGAGCATACTCATTTCCAGGCTTATCTGGGAAGTGCAGAGGGCCTAAAAACTCACTTGCCTGGGAAGCTAAATGAGCCTAAAATTTCCTACTCTCTGATTTGGGTCTGCTTTAGATAAAGGAATCACCCCATAACTGGGGTTATGCGCTCTCTACTGCTGCTGCTGCTGCTGCTGCTGCTGCTGCTGCTGCTGCTGCTGCTGCTGCTGCTGCTGCTGCTCCACTGCCGGACTAAGTGAATGTGCAGCTAAGAGTGCAGGGGGTGGATGTTCGTCACTCTCAGACCTTCAGAGGCTTACACAAGGGGCCTGGTTCTAATATTTACCAGCTCGTGGGTTGTTCCCTCCAAGTAAGAAACCTCTAAGTCGATGCTCTGGCTTCAGCAGCCAAAGCAAGCAACAGTTTTGGAATTCTGGATCTTCTGCTCTTCAGAACCAGTGTGCAATGATTGTCACCATCTAGGAGCTCACAAATGCTAAATTTGATAAACTGAATGTTCTGCAAATTCAAATGACTGAGATACTTCCAATCTGTTCACAGTAAAAGTAACCCATGGCAAGACATAGCTTCATAATCTTCAAAAAACTAAAGACAAACTGAAAAATGGCTACAAAAAACAGTGCATTGCTTACAAAGAAGCGCCAACTCAAATGACATGACCTTGGTCATATGAAACCGAGGATGCCAAAAAGAAGTGGTACACATTTTCATGTACAGAAAAGAGCTATGAGCTGTAAATTTTACCTTCAAATAACATTGCCATTATGAATAAATGAAAGATGCAGACATTCTCAGACATGGAAAAGGAAGTAATTTTATTAAAAGCAAACTAGCTCTTAAAGAATATTTTGTTTTTATTTTAATTTTATTTTTTGAGTTAATTTCAGTTTATCCATTTGTATCCCAGCTGTAGCCCCCGCCCTGATTCTCTCCCAGTAACGTCCTCCATCCCTCATCTCCTTCCATACTCCTCTCCAAGTACATCTGAGGTGAGAGGTCCTCCTCACCTTCCATCTAATGTTGTTTTGGAGATTCTGGGTTTTTTGTTTCTCCATATGAAGTTGAGTATTTTTCTTTCGAGGTCTATGAAGAATTGTGAAGGTATTTGGATGGGGATTGCATTGAATCTGTAGATTGCTTTTGGCAATATGGTCATTTTCA